>JARHVA010008323.1:0-490000 GCA_037957365.1 Torreya grandis
CTTTATTTTTATGACTTAATTTCACAGTCTACATATACCATAATTATAACACACATCTCCTATGTACACACACACATATATATAGCATATATATGTACATAAGAGATGTGTGTTATAATTATGGTATTGTGTGTGTTTGTGTGTGTGTGTGTGTGTGTGTGTGTGTGTGTGTGTGTGTGTGTGTGTGTGTGTGTGTGTGTGTGTGTGTGTGTGTGTGTGTGTGTGTGTGTGTGTGTGTGTGTGTAAGTATGTATGTATGTAGGAAGAACTTAGGCACCCATATATATATATATATATATATATATATATATAATGTACTGCATACTAGTATTTTCTCACATATAAAAATATTGTTCTGAACTAAACTAACATGCATTTTTATTTTTCATTATGAATTACATATGATTCAAACAAAATATTAATAATTCCCCTACTCAAAAAAATAGCATTTAAGATCAAACATAAGATTTCAACCTTTCTTAAACCCATGTTCTTATTTCACTTATTTTACTTTATAAGTCAAAATCCATATTCGATACAAAAACTATTTATAGTTTGTTTACCCCTAATTTGGGTCATTAAACTATGTATACCATCCTAAACTATTAATAATTAGTGTTTTAATTAACTTAAATCAAAATTTCTACCCCTTTCACTTACTATATGATGTGTTTCACAAGTATCATTTACAAATCAAGTCCACATCCAACTCAAAATCATTGTGAACTATTTATCAACTAAACCATTACATAGTCTAACATAAGTATTTAATATTATTAAATGCTCAGTTCATATACATTAACATATGCATCCTTCCAAGTTTTAATCTATCAACATTTATTTATTTAATAATAACTCATATGCCTAAGGATTCCATAACATGTTACAGGTTTCATAATAGGACTTGCACCTAATAACCTTTCACATAAATGATATACAAGTCATATGACCTGTATATGTGTGTGTGTTTATATGTGTGTGTGTGTGAAATTCCAGTCATATTGATATCCAATTTGACACCATTAGCCACTACTTGTATATGTTATTAAACATCAAAATGGTTATAATAGTCACCTCAATAGAATTCTTTAAAATATAAAAGTAAGTGTTGATATAGGATTTAAGCACTCCCTGTACCCCCTCTAGGATAACTCAAACTAATTTACAGAAACATAGCTTTTCATAATAGGATTTATAAGAATATGCATGTAGTCCTTTTATATATATGATCATGGTTTAAAAAATCATTGTAAATAGTAATTATATATATGTTCACGGTTTTGAAAAATAAATGTATATAGTCCTTTTATATTTATTCATGATTTTGAAAAATGATTGTACATAGTTCATTATTGATAAGATAAGACCCTAAATGAACTTCATAATAAACATACACATCTATTCAATTAACAAACTAAATCAGACCTAGTATTTTACCATGGGAAAGTTCAAAGCAAACACATTTTCTAATATAATACATATTCTCAAGGATTCAACATAACCATTCTTTATATAAGTGATAAGGGTTTTGAGAAATCATACATAGCCAGCCTACTCATTAAAACTTGACTGTTAAAGTCCTATAATTCCATAACTTTATTGTATCACATCTAAAACATAAATCCATACCATTGTAACAATCCATACATATAGTCCTAATCTTTATTTTAAAATATTTAGGGGATATATATTTAGTTCTATAGATATCTAAGACATCCACAAGGATAAATTTGTATCCTTTATGAAGCAAGAATTTTCACAAAAAACCCAATAAAACATAAATATTACACAAAATTTCCTTTTTCAAACAATAATGAGATATCTTCACCAACCTTATAATATCTTCTAGATTGATACTTATCAAACTAGAATGATTTTTTCCTCCTTATCTATGTTCCCTCTTTTGATCTTCTCTATGTCATCGGTTCCCTTATTGCTATCTCTTCTTATCCTAATGTTTCTATCAACTTCTCTCATACATGCAACACATGCAACTGTTAGCATAAAGCTTATAGTTCTCCATAATTCCATCATGTATAAACCCATTATCTAAAAATCATATTTGATTTTATAGGTTAACCTTAGTTTGATGAAAAAAATAAACCCTAAGATTATAAAATGTTCCCTAAAACATTTTAATCATTAATTTAATCTTTTAATTTATGCATGGTCTCTTTTTGACTTTACATGCCCAAATATCAACTTTACCAAGTCCACTATTAAAATCATTACCAATGATAATTAACACTTAGTAAGTCACCATGGTCTATGCATTCAAACATTGACTAGGGTTAGTTCATAGGGTAGTTTAGGATAACAATGTAATTTTTATAGTAACTTAGTAAAAGTAAACAATCATTATGACTTTGAATAATAAAGTGACTAGTATAAAGTTATCAACAAGATTTTGACTTTATTAGCTAATCAAACAATTGTTATAACAATATCAAACATAATGATATTATAAAAACATAGTCATTTATTATTAACACAATATATAGACTATCCCAATGTCTTTTAGCTATCTTTTATATATCAAGGCATTAAACTGAAACAACGATATAACTCAAATATCATTAAAACCAACTAATGCATAAGATATTTTAAAGACACTCTAGTTAGTCTATAAGCAGTAGTAAATAAATAATAATCAAATAGATTTACTTACTCATTAAATCAATAGTACTTGTAATCATTGATTCAATAACATTACATGATCAAAAGCAACATTATTCACTTAGTCAATATACTATATCCATAATGCAATCACATAAAATTAGATCCTTGTAAGCATTAAATTGAACTAGATCAAAACTAACACACATAACCAATCATTTAAATGTAGATTAAACCAAAGACATACTAAAGCTAACTATTCAAATAATTCATGTAAAGAGTACTATCTATCATGGTGTGTGTATGTGTTCTAGTTGTTCCTATGTCATACCTCAACACCTCCATCTACACCATCCTCTTCAATGATGCTCTCCATCCATCATGCTTTAAGGGATGGATTTAGCCTACATCTAACTCATGAAAAGAAGGTAGTTAGCCCTTAATATCATAATATATATCCATAAAATATTTTTTTATCAACTAATAACATGAGCATAATGTAAATTATATACATATACATATAACTCATAACAATAAAATCATATAATCTAAGCAACATATAATTATCCCATAACAACATATGACTTATAGCTTAATTAAATATTAGTTAATCAATTTTAAAAACCATAATAATCTATGGATAATTAGGTAAATTACCTTAGTGAGAAATTAGGATGTGAGATCCTTCCCCCTAAATCTGGTCATCATCCTAATGACACTTATTCAATCACTAGTTATGAATTAAAAACATTATTCAAAAAAAAAAATAACATAGTATGAAACATCAAATCAAGAAAACAAATATGTAAATAGCCTATAGAACTCATCATAGTCCTCCTAAGTGGCACTATCCTTAGAGTATTGGTCCCATAGGACCTTTCACTATGACACTTATTTATTACACAAATGAAGTTTGTGAGTGTCAATTACTCTAATTGGTTCTACCATGACCACCCTAAGATTCAAAATCTATAAAGCATTCTAATCTAACACATGTGAAGGATTAGCTGAGACACATGAAAGACATTATGAAATAAAGCTAAGGCTAGTGGAAATGCAAGCCTATGAACTATATCATTGACCACTTCCAAAACCTCAAAGGGTCCCACATATCTTGGTGAAAGTTTCATTGACTTCCCATATTTAATAGAGCTCTTTTGTGATTTAACTTACAAGAACACTTTATTACCTACTAAAAAATACCTAGTTGTTCTCTTCAGATCAGCATAACTTTTTTTATCTATCATTTGCCTCAGCCAACATCTACCTAATTTATTTGAATTATTCTTCCATTTTTGAAAGCATCTCAGGTCCAAATACTACCATGTCTTCCAACATGTGCCAACTGATTAGTGTTTTGCACCTTCTTCCATACAACACTTCAAATGGTGCCATCTTTAAATCAGATTGGTATGACTTATTGTAATAAAATTCAACCAATTGAAGGTATTAATCCTAGTTATATTTTTTATCCATGTAATACATACAAATTAAATACTCTAACACATGATTAACTTGCTCAGACCATCAGTCTATGGGTGATATGTAGTGATGAAGTTTAATTGCATACCCAAAGATGAATTCAAAGTTAACCAAAATATATAATTCATCCTTATATCATGTTCCAAAATGATCTTCTCTTTAAATCCATGCAACTAATATACTTCTTTTGTGAAACTCTTCATAAGAGTAGGTGCATCATCTTTCAAATTATCTGGTATAAAATGAGCTACTTTGGTTAGTTTTTAAACTACTACCAAGATCATGTCATACCTATTTTGTGACAATGGTAATCCTTAGACAAAGTTCATACTAATCACCTACCACTTCCATTTTGGTATGTCATGTGGATACAATAATCTATCCAAATGCACATGTTTAGCTTTCACATGTTGACATTCTAGATAAGAGATAGAAAGTCCATTGCATCTCTCTTGATCCCCTTATAGCAATAAAGTGGTCTAAGCTCTGCCATAAGCTTGGTTACTCCTAAATGTCCTAAATATGGGGCATTATGCAATTCTTTGAGCACTATGTTCCTCTTATTTTCTATATCTCATATATACATCCTTCCATTGCATCATAAAATACCATCATTCTCTATTATGTATCCTTTGTACTTAGGATTCTAAGCATTCTCTAACAATGCTTTCTTGACCTAATCATAGAATTAACCTCTTGGTGATAATTTGATCACTTGATCCTTGAAAGTAAAATTAATAATATACATGCCTATTATGTACCTCCTACATCTTAGGGCATCATCTACTTTATTTTCCTCATATTTAATATAGTTGATATCAAAATCATAATCAGACAAGAACTCCATCTAGAATCTTTGACAAACATTCAAATTTGGTTGGGTGAATATGTACTTGAGTCCTAAGTTGTTAGTCTTGAATTTAAATGGTTTTCCCAATAAATAATGCCTCCAAAATTATAAAGCATTCATAATTTATGTAAGGTCTAGATCATGAGGGCCATAGTTCACCTCATATTGCTTTAGTTTTCTTGATTCATAGGCTACTATTGTACCTCCTACATAATAACTCCTCCAAGTCCATCCCCAGATGCATATGTGATCATTGACAATCGACCATTGGGATTGATAAATTTAACACTGGTGCTAAAGTAAGCCTCCTTTTCAATTCCTAAAAACCTACTTCGCACTTATCTGACTAGATAAAACTTTGATTCTTCTGTTATAGAGAGGTAATCAAATTGGTTATCTTAGAAAAATTTAGAATGGATTTCTAGTAATAACCCTTTAATCCCATGAAACTTATTCCCTCATGGACAATATTTAGTGCCAAACACTCCATGATAGCTCTTATCTTTTCTAGATTTACTGAAATACCATTTATAGAGATAATAAGTCCTAGATATTGCACTTTATTTTGGAAAAATTCACACTTGAAAAACTTGTCATATAACTTGTGCTTTCACAAATATTACAAAACCAGTTCTAGATGTTAAAAATTCTCTTTTTCATCCTTAGAATATAAAATAATATCATTTAGAAATACCAAAACAAAATGATCTAGATAATCTTTGAACACACTATTCATGAGATTCATAAATGTTGTAGGAGCATTTGTAAACCCAAATGGTAACTATTGTCACCAAATTACATACCCTAAAAGAGGGTGTTCAAGCCTCTTCTAGATTTGGGAAACATGGGAATATTTATAGGTATGTGGATGTACCTATATTGGAAATAATCCTCTAGATTTAAGCGCTAGCTCCCTAAATATATCATGTAATGCTTATCACTTAAACTACTACATACTTATGGGGAAAAGAGTTAGAGAATGCATAAATTGAACCTACTCTAAAAGAGGTGATGCACCAAAATGTCTTCCACATGACCATCATATTTATACCATGATGAAACAAGGCATACAAACTATCCTCTAAGTCTTAATGGGTTCTAACATGAGCATTTCAATATAGAGGTGAGATGTTAGCAACAACACAAATTAAATGAACCAGAGGGAAAATTACACACTCCAAGGATAATTGTACACTTGAAAAATATTTACACACTGGACTATACTCTATATGACCGATTAGACTAGGAACTCTTACTCAAACATGAAAGGATAAGGGAAGGAAGGATAGATAATTATCACTTCTCATCACCATACATCACTTGCAGACTTAGACAATTGTTCAAAACATAGAAATAGACTTACAGTAATGTTTAAAGGAAAAATATGACATAGTCTAGCAGGTATTTACCATACATGGTGTGGTCTCCTATAAAGGCCAAAATGGTAGATACTTATAGCATTTTAGAGAGAGAAGTGGGAAAAGAGAATTCCTAAGGGGAATCAAATGAGTTTAACCTCATTAGAATCATAGTTACAACTACCTCTACCAGTATGCTTCTTTAGAACTTCCTAATTGATCTGAGTCGTCTCAAGTAGTTACAATAATTCATTATTCCTTTGATTATGCTTCATATAGTTAAAATGATGGGATAAAGTGGTTTTGAGTTGAGTTCTAGTATTAATTTAGTTACAGTAATCAAATCCATCTATTACAAATTTTTCATGGTGCTAACTGCTCCTAACTAGCTTTTCATGGCATGTAAAAGTGGAGAGAAGGTTCCCTTTCATGAATTTTGGTCCTAGGGATGAAACCATTAGGGTCTATGTGTATGCCTTTATGGCATCCTTACAAAAGCTAGCTCTTTTTCTAACTGGATCATGCTCAAACATGTCCTCATGTTCATAGGTTCATTATAGATAGAAAACCAATCTCAAACTATTGGTTTTCCTATATTCTTTATATTGATGCAGATGTATAGATTGTATAGTCCCTTTTCTAGATCCAAATAGGTCCAGATAGACCCATTTTATCTCTATAAGAGCCAAGAATTCACCATATGCATAGGTCCCTTTTAGAAAGGAAAATATAATCATAGAGTGAACCCTACATGCCACACATCTATGAACTAGAGGTTTGTATTTAGCCTTAATGGTATCCCTTTATGTTCTTGATCACCTTGCTTGCATCATTATGCTCACTTCATGGCATTTGATTAATATCTAATGGTGGATTGATTATCCCTAAAATCTTTCCTTATTTTAACTTTGGTCATGTGTTTAATCTTCATGAAGTCCCCTAGCTTCTCGACCTTTAATTTCATTGGTCATTAATATTTGACTCAACCTATTGACATATTGACCCATCTCATACTATTGATCCTACTTAGTATAAATGATTATGATTCATTTATCTTGCCCTTTACTTTTTAACTCTATCCAATCTTATGCCATATGTCAATTACACATTGGTTTTAGGATCTTACTATTAGACTATTAACTTTAGTGCTTATGCCATGTATCAATCATGCATTAGTTTTAGGATCCTGCTATTAGACTATCAGCTTCAAGGTTTGTGCCACATGTTCGCCTCTCTAACTCCTTGATCTTTTGACTCATCTTGTACCATCAAATCAAGATGTACAATATAATGTGGATCATTATATCTATTGGCACCCACTATTTGAAATCCAATGACTACTTCACAAGCTCAAATTTGACATCTACACTCCCATCAAATTATGTTTATGCAACCTTCATTGACATTCATGCAACCATAAAATTTAAGCTCAAAAGGGTTTGTTTTGCTCATGTTGGAAATATTATTGTGATTGATGTTAAAATGGAAACTATGTATTTCATTAACATCAAAATGATTAGACAAGATTGATGGAGAGAAGAGCATGTTTCATAGTTGTACCATGCAAAGTTATCATGCTTTTATAGAGACCATTTATGGATGTTTAAAGTCAAATAGATAGAAGATCCGTTATGGGTTTTTCATGATAATATTATCATCCATAGGTTCAAATGAGAAGGAATGAGCTTAGAATTGAATTATCTTTGCTCTTAAACTAGATAGGGTTTCTCAGTAAAACCCTAAGGGTTTAGTCATGGCATTGACAAGCAAATTTCTATTTTAATGCTGATTTGGTATATTCAAGAACTAGTAGCTTAAGTTATAACTCAAGCATTTGTCATCATTACAAAATCATCCCCTCAACCTAATAATTACCATATCCAACAAACGATTAAAGGAATTTATATTTTCCTAAGTCTAAGACTTAATATATGTCCCAACTTGATTAATGGCCTACACTTCATTCTACACAAATGATCTAATGAAGTGAATTGAAGTCAAAGTGTCAAAGGTCCCTCAAAGTGAACTCATTAATGCCAAATGTCACAAGCACATGAGTTTATTAGATAGAATACCAATAAGAGTGAGCTTGTCAAGGATAACTATAAAGCTTGTTAAAAGATCTGGCAATGCATGGGTGATCATGTAAAGGAGATCTAACAAAGTGAGTGGACTCAGATAGAATAAAGTGATCAATGTTTATCAACATAACAAAAATTTAAAGACTGATCAAGTTTGAGAAGATTGATGGAGTGAAAGTGATCCAAAGATATAAGAAGTAACAATATGAGGTCAAAGTGTCAAAGTTTAATGACCAAGTCAAGGTAAATGTTGTTCATCTTTAGAGATCAAATAGTGCATGGGAGCTAAGATCTAGAGATTGATGGATGCATTTTGAAAAGAATTAAATAAATATTTAGTAGTGTACAAAGATCTGATAGAGTGAGAGAGATTAGATATGGCATGAAGAAAGAGATCAAAGGATAGTATTTAAAGTGTTTAAATACAAATTGTTAGTTGTAAAAAAATGTAAGAACTTGCAAATAAGCCATGAATATTAACACATACAATGAGATTGATCGATCCAGCTGACCAAATTTACATTAAAGAGCCTATGCATCAAAACTTGAGTCTAAAATATTATATAGATAGTAATGAGACCTAAAATTATGATGTGATGCATGGCATCAAGATGTAGGAAACTAACAATTCATGTCATAATGAACTCGAGTCCAAAATTTGCATGATGTGTTATAGTTTGAGTATGAACACATAGATGATATGGAACCCTAGATCATTTATATATATATATATATATGATATCTAGGACAAAGTAAAATTTGTTAGATCCATTCAAATTATGTCAAATAGAAAATATATAGACACAATACTAGATGATAGATAAAAAGAAGAAGAGGTTGTAGAGAGAGATATGAAGTGTGTCAAATAGATACATATATAAACACAAAGAAAAAAGGGAAAAGAGGAAGAAGTTATAAAAATAATATGCATAGTATGATCATGTTATATATTAGACTTGTAATAGAGAGAAAATATTTTGATTCATTTATGATTCAATGTTCTAATCTAGAGTTATAGCTCCATAGATATGATTGGTTAGTACCATAATACAAGCTAAATTGGTGCTCATTTAGGGGATTGATGTCTCCTTAAGGTTAGTGCCCTTAAACATTATAACTAGTGAGGTTAAGCTAAGTTGGTTCTCAATTAGGGATTTGGTGTTTCTTTAGATTTGGTGCTCTTAAACTAGGGGATTTGTGTCTCCTTAGGTTTGGTGCCATTAAATGTGTAACCAATGAGGTATGACAGTCAGGCTTTGACTGTGAGGCTAGATTATAATAGTAGATTCTAGTAGCTATTCTCACCATGGTTTTTCCCTTTGGATTTTCCATGTATAAATCTAGTGTCATGTGCATTAATGAGTGTATATGATCTTTGAATTTATCTTTTAATTTATATATGATTTTGAGTTTGCTTTAAAAACATTAAAGGATTGGTTTCAGTTGATCTACTAATTTACCCCCCTCTCAGTGGATAGTTATGTTCCAAAAATTGATATCATATCCTATGATTCCTTTAAAGAAGATTAATTAGCTCAGTTAGATCTTGGAATAGTAAACATAATGGCTATTCAAGAAGGATATTCATCAAATAAAGTACCTCTCTTTGATGGATCTAATTATGCATTCTAGAGCATAAGAATAGAAGCATAATTATCCTCATTAGGGTTTGATGTATGGATGTCTATAGTATATAGATATACAGCCCCTACTATAAATACTATTGATTAGGATTCAAAGAAGGAATATGAGAGAAATGCCAAGGAAAATAATGTTATTCTTTGTGGTTTGTCCAAATCAGAGTTTGTCAAAGTGATGCATTGTCAAAATGCACAAGAAATATGGAACAAGTTGAAGTACATATATGAAGGTGTTGATAAGGTAAAGTAGGCTAAGCTATAAAATACAAAGGAATGTTTGAGATTATTAAAATGACTGAAGAAGAGAATATTGTAGACTACCTTCTCAGGGTAGATGAAATAGTCAATGTAATCAGAGGCCTTGGAGAAGAAAAGAAAGAATCAAATGTTGTCAAAAAGGTCCTAAGATATTTGCCATCAAGGTATGATACTAAAATATCTACAATATAAGAAGAAAGATATCTATATAAACTCACTATTGATGAGTTACATGGGACCTTCAGAACTTATGAGATGAGAATTAGAGAGATAGACACCTTCAAGAGAGAAGTTGCATTCAAAATAGCCAAGCAAGTAAAGGAAGAAACATCAACATCTAAATCTGAGGATACTGATGAAGAAGAATCTAACTTTGTCAAAATACTAAAGAGAGGATCTGGAAAATACAGAGGTAAGTTACCCTTCAAATGCTTTAACTATGGTAAAGTAAGACATTTTTCTACTAAATGCCATCATAATAAAAAGTATAACTCTGAGCAAGTAGAGAGTAGGAAAAAGGTAAAACCCTACTATCTCAAGAAGAAGAACTTTTTCAAAAACAAGAAAGGTTTGTCAACAAAATAAGATAGTGATTTAATGGAAGATAGTGATAGTTCAAATGATGATCATGATTATGCTTTTGTGGCTAAGGGAAATGAATCATTGTTTATGATAGTAGGATCAACTTCTATAAATTTAAATCAAGATCAAGTTGAAGACTCAAATGAAGAAGAAGGAGAAGTGGATCTAGAATGTGAGATCATCTGTGCTCTAGATGAGATTGACAAAATGAGAAAAGGGAACTAAAGGTAGAATAATCTTAGACAAATAGAAATTGTAAAGGTGTCCAAAAGTCTTGAGAAATATGTTAGATGATAATTAGCCTAAAGACACAAGTTGAAGAGGCTAAAAGAATATAAGATGTAGTCAAAATTGAACTACAATCTAAATCTATTGAATGTGTGAAGCTTGAATTAGAGATAGTGTCCTTTAAAAAAGAGCTTGAGAAATCCAAATGTCTATTAGACAAAAATCTAAAGTTGATAGGAGGATCAGACATTCTTGATGAATTGATCAACTCTCAAAATCCCTCAAAAGAGAGATCAGGTCTTGGTTATGAGAAGGGAAAGAGTTCCTTAACTAGTACATCAATTAACCTATATGAAAACTTCAAACTAGAAGGAGAATGAAGAGCAAAGAAAGAGAAAGCTAGCAAGGATAAATAAAGATTCAAATTCAGGTAATGTGAAGAAGTCTAAACATAAAAAGAATATTGAAGAAAAGAAGAAGATTAAGGTAATTGGTGCATATGGATACACCAAAGTGAGAGACTTGAATAATCCAAAATCAAGAAGAGCTCCTCATGCTACACCAAAAAATGTTATGGCCAAGTATTCCTCATCTTTCTATGGGTATTTTTATAGCTGTAATTATTTTGGTCATAGGGCTATTGATTCAATATTTGTATCTACAAGGAGAACAAATTTTGTAAGTAAAAACTCATTTTCTCCTTTGTTAAAAACAAGTGTAATGTGTTATAATTACAATAACTTTGGTCACATAGTTAAACATTGTAGAACTAAATTTTTAAGATCAAAATTACACAATGTAAAGAAAGGCATACCTCCCAGTGTGAAAAAAGGTTCACAAGTCTCTAAAAAGTATCTAAATAAGAAACCCAAGATTGTGTGGAGAGTGAAAAATCAATCCATGATTGCTCAGACTACACTTTATGCTAAGGAGTAGAATTTATGGGTGATAGATAGTAGCTACTAAAAGCATATGACTGGTGACAAGATCAAGTTCACTAAATTAAGAAAATGAAAGGAAGGATCTATCATCTTGGGAGATAACATAGTAGTAAAGATCAAAGGTAAAGGAACCTTGAACATAGATGGTAAACTGCCCACACATGATGTCTTTTAAGTTGAAGGATTGAAGCATAATCGACTAAGTGTCAGCCAAATGTGTGATAATGGATATAAGGTCACATTTGATGTAGAAGGCTAAAAGCTAAAGAGATTTAGATAAATAGTTAAAAGGATAAAAGGACTGAGAGTAATATCTACAATCTTGTTGAAGTGAATGGTAATAATTACTTGATGGGAAAGATTGATGAGGGATGGTTACGACATAGGCTGTTGGTCATGTCAAATTTGATAATCTAGTCATAGTGAGCTCAAATAAGTGTGTAAGACACATGCTTAAGATAACCAAACCTTCAAATACTACCTATAAGGAATGTCAACTAGGTAAGCAGACAAGGATCAAATTTCAAACAAATGAGTATGCAACTACAAAGCCTTTACAATTAGTTCATATTGATCTTTATCATCCTATCAAGATAAGAGGATCAAAAGTATAAGTCACAAGCCTTTTAGAGATTCAAGATCTTTAGATCCATGGTTAACCTTTTTTAAGGATAAGTCACAAGCCTTTGAGAGATTCAAGATCTTTATAGCCATGTTTGAAAATGAGATTGGAAGAAAGATCTAATAAAGGTAGATAATTTACCTCAAATTAATTCATAAAGTATTGTGAGAAGCATGAGATAAAAATTCATTACTCTATAGCAAGGACTCCATAGCAGAATGGAGTTATTGAAATAAATAATAGAACAATCAAGGAAATGGCTAGAACAATGCTAAAGGAGGCAAAGTTAACTAATGGATATTGGAGAGAAGTAGTCTAAACAATAGTAGACATCTTGGACAGAGTTCAACTAAGGGTAAATAGTGATAATACTCCTTATGATCTATGGTATGGAAATCCTACCTCTATTAAGTACTTTAAAGTGTTTGGAAGGAAATTCAACATCAAAAGAAAGGAGGAAAAACTAGGAAGATTTTAATAAAGATGTGATGAAGCAATATTTCTTGGTTATTCCACTCAAATCAAAGCCAATGTATATTACAATAAGATCCTAAAAAATATGGTGGATATCATAAATGTTAACATTGAATAATGCATAAAACATATTGAACCTGATAAGGAAACTGGTAATGAAGAAGCAAATCTTGAAGAAGAAGCAGATAGTGAAGATGTTGAGGAAAAGAATGAAAAATCACCTCCAAGATTTTTTCAAAAGGATCATCCTAAAGAGAAAATAATTAGCAATAACAATGAAGGATTTCAGACAAGGAGAAGATATTTAATGAACAAAGAGCAAGTAAGTTTTATTCTAATGTCTGAAATTGATCCTAAGAGATATGTTGAAGCCAAAAAGGATGAGAATTGACTAAAATCCATGGAAGAAAGCCAAATAGAAAAGAATAAAACTTGGCAATTAGTTCTAAGACCCTCAAAAAATAATGTGAGATGAACAAATGGGTCTATAGAAAAAAGTTGAATGAAGATGGATTTGTTAAGGAATAAATCAAGATTTGTGTGAAAGGGATATGCACAATTTGAAGGTATAGACTTTGAGGAAACATTTTCTCTAGTTGATAGATTATAAGCTATAAGAATGTTTCTAGAATTATCTATTTATAAAAAGTTTAAAGTCTATCAAATGGATTGCAAGTCTACTTTCTTGAATGGGAACCTGGAAGAGGAAGTCTACATAGAATAACCTAAAGGTTTTTAATTTTTTGAACAAGAAGATTGTGTATGAAGATCAAAAAAAGCACTGTATGGTCTAAAATAATCACCTAGATCATGGTATTCAACATTGGACTAGTACCTTCAACAATAAGGATTCAATAAAGGATGTCAAGATAGTAATATGTATTTCAAATTAGAAGGTGAGAAAATGTTGATTATTGTTGTTTATGTAGATGACATCATCTTTGGTGGTAGTAATAACAAAATGTGCAAATAATTTTATACATAAATTCAAAGTGAATTTGAGATGTCTATGTTAAGATAACTTTCCTTCTTCCTTGGTTTATAAATATCACAATCTGATGAAGGGATATTCATATCCCAAACCAAGTATGTAAAGGAGAAGCTCAATAAATTTGGAATGGAAGATAGCAAACCAGTTAATACTCCCATGATAACTGGATGCAAGTTGAGCAAAGAGGATGAGTAACTTGATGCAAATCAAACTATGTATGGATCAATAATATGTAGTTTTCTATACCTAACTACATCAAGACAAGATATCATGCAAGAAATGTGAATGGTTGCTAGATTTTAGGCTACTCCTAAAGAGTCACATGTTAATGAAGTGAAAATAATATTTAGATACATCAAGAGCACAATTGACTATGACCTATGGTACCATACAAGTGAAGAGTTCACCTTGACAGCATATACATATGTTTATTGGATAGGAAGTGTAGATGATAGAAGAAGCACTAGTGGTGGTGCATTTTTTTCTTAGAAACAAACTTGTTTCATGGGTGAGCAAAAATCAAGAGTCATTTACTCTTTTTTAGAATCAGAGTATATAGCAGTAGTATCATGTTACACTCAAGTCCTATGGATGAAGCAAACACTCAAAGACATCAAGGTTGAGTAAAATTCACCTATTTCTATTCTTTATGATAATTCAAGTAGAATAAATATATCAAAGAATCTAGTGATGAATTATAGAACCAAACACATATCAATCAAGTATCACTTTTTAAGAGAGGGTTGCATATCAAGAGGTCACAATGGAATATGTGCCAACTAAGGACCAGATTACAGACATATTCACCAAACATCTTCCTAAAGAACAATTTGAATATTTGAGACAGAATTTGGAAGTGATGTCTCCTATACCACATCACTAAATCACTAGTGATAGTGCATGAGTCTAGGGGGAGTCTCATGGGAGCTTTATTAATCCTTGAAAGAAGAGAAAAAGTCAACTCATGTATGTATACTTATAAAAATTACTAATGATTGTAAAGTTGTAGATTCTTGGATAAACTCCTTATCTGATAAAGGGGGAGAAATATTTGGAAAAATAGTTGGCTAGAGTCCCTTTGCCATTGATGTCAAAGGGGGAGAAAAAGGTGCAAATGCTCTCTATAGGAGAAAGAGTAAAATGTTCTCTAAAAAAGTGCAAATATCAAATAAAATTAAAATAAGTGTCCAAGATGAGTTTAGGAAAATATGTCATTGCCTAAGGGGAAGCAAGTTTGGTATGAATAACTTCATTTCATACTCATCAGAAGTCAATGCAAGCAATCCCAGAGAAAGAGTAAATTATTAGATCATAACATTAATTTTGTATCAAAGCATTTAATTTGCCATCAATGCCAAAGGGGGAGATTATTAGCAATATGATTGCAATTAATGTCAAAAGGGACATTATATATATATATATATAATTAATGTCAAAAGGATTAGGTAAGATCGATGGAGAGAAGAGCATGTTTCATAGTTACACTATGCAAAGTTATCATGCTTTTATAGAGACCATTTATGGATGTTTAAAGTCAAATAGATAGAAGATATGTTATGGATTTTTCATGAGCATATTGAATATATGGTGCATAGGTTAAAATGAGAAGGAATGAGCCAAAATTGAATTATCTTTGCTCCCAGACTCGATCTAATTTCTTAGTAAAACCCTAAGGGTTTAGCCATGGCATCAATAAGCAAATTATTATTTTAATGTTGACTTGGTATAACCAAGAACTGATAGCTTAAGTTATAACTTAAGCATTTGTCATCATTGTAAAACTATCCCCTCAACCTAGCAATTACTGGATTCGACTAATGATTAAAGGACTTTATATTTTCCTAAGTCTAAGACTTAATATATGTCCCATCTTGATCAATAGCTCGTGTTTCATCATACATTGATGATCTAACAAAGTGAAGCAAAGTTAAAGTGTCAAAGGTCCCTCTAAGTAAATGCATTAATGCCAAGTGTCACAAGAACATGATTCTATCAGATAGAGGACCAATGAGAGTGAGCCTATCAAAGATAAATATTGATCTTATCAAAATATTTTATGATGCATTGGTGATCATACAAAGGAGATCCAACAGAATGAGTGGACTCAGATGGAATAAAGTGATTGATGTTTATTAACACAATGGAAAGTAAAAGACTGAGTAGGTTTGAGAAAATAGATGGAGCAAAATCAATCTAAAGATATAAGAAGTATTAAGATGAGGTCAAAGTGTTGAAGTTTAATGACCAAGTCAAGGTAAAGGTCATGTATCTTCAGAGATCGAATGGTGTGTGGAAGTTAGGATCAAGAGATCGATGGATGCATTTTAAAGAGAGGAACAATAAATTTTAGTAGTGTATAGAGATCTGACAGATTTAGAGAGCTTGGAGATGGCATGAATAAAGAGATCAAAGGCAAATATTTAAAGTGTTTAAATACAAATGGTTAGTTACAAGAACATGCAATAACTTGCGTATAAGCATTGAATATTAACAAAAATAATGATATTGATCAATTAAACTAAATAAATCTATATTAAAGAGCTTGTGCATCAAAACTTGAGTCTAACAAATGTTATTGATAGTAAAAAAAATACAATTATTGTGTGATGCATGGAATTGAGATGTGGGAAACTAATAGTTCATGTCATAATGAACTAGAGTCTAGAATTAGCATGATGTGTTACATTTCAAGTGTGAACACATAAAAGATATATAACCCTAGATCATCTATTTATATATATGATATCTAGGACAAAGGAAAAGTTTTTGGATCCATTCGAATTATGTCAAATAGAAAATATATAGACATAGTACCAAAAGATTGATAAAAAAAAGAGGTTGTAGAGAGAGAGATGAAGTGTGTCAAATAGATGCATATCTAGAAAAAGAAAAAGGGGTAGAGAGTAAGAAGCCACAAAGATAATGTGCATAGTATGAGCATGTTACAAATTAGACTTGTAACAGAAAGAATAGAGTTTGTTTCATTCATAAATCAATGTTGTAATTTGGAGTTTTAGCTTCATAGATATAATTGATTGGTTCCATCAAACAACCTAATTTGGTTTTTAATTTGAGGATTCATGTCTCCTTAGGGTTGGTGCCCTTAAACATTATAACTAATGAGGTTAAGCTGAGTTGGTGCTCAGTTAGGGAGTTTTTTCTTCCTTAGGGTTGGTGCTCTTAAACTAAGGGATTTATGTCTCCTTAGGGTTGGTGCCCTTAAATGTATAACCAATGAGGTTTTCTAGTGAGGCTTTAAATGTGAGGCTAGATTAAAAAAATAGATTCTAGAAGTTATTCTCATCATGGTTTTTCCCTTTGGGTTTTCCATGTATAAATTTGGTGTCATGTGTATTTGTGTGTGTATGTGATCTCTACATTTATATTTTAATATATAGATGCTTTTGAGTTTGATTTAAAAGGATTAAAGGACTATTTTTAGTTTATCTACTAATTCACCCTAGTAGATAGTTGTGTTCCAATACCTCAAGCTTTATTTTGATGTTTGCACAAATGTCTTACTATGTTGGTTCAACTTTGAAGCTTCATAACTTGAGCTAGAAAGCTTGCATAGACATGAAACTTTTAGAGGATGATCTTGGCATGAAAAACTCCATGGTGATACAATATTTTGGCTTGAGAGGGATTCCTAAGTTAAGATTAAAAATGCACAAAAGAGTTGGTTCATTCATTCTTGGATGATGTCTTAGATGGCCTGGCCCCTTAGACTCGATAAGTTAAACTTTGAGGGCTTAGATCTCAAGATACAAGACTCATTGAGATATTAAACTTGAAGAGCATGATCTTGGCACTAAGGACATTGATTGTGCATGGTTTGATGGTCACGTAAGTATTTTTGGGCATATTTATAAATTACACAAGCAAGTTATTCCATTCTTATTTCCATGTGAAGTCTTGATGATGGTTTGGCTTCATAAAGCTTATTCATGAACTTTAGTAGCTTTGAATGGACTCCTTGAGGCCTGTGTAGACCCTTTCCATGATCTTATCTTACATTGATCACCATGAATACTTGCCACTTGTATATATGACCCTAAAATAACCCCTAATATATCAAATGGAAAAAGATTAAATTGGACCATGACCAAGACTAGAATGGCATATGAAATGACATCTAATGGACTAAAACATACCCTATGAAATTATAAAAATACCCTTATATAATATTTTTATTATATGGGTTTAACCCATTTTGGCTTCAGGTAAAAATGGTCAATATTCCTAGTGATTTCCCAGTGGTGGCATGCTTGATATGCCATGACCAGTTGCCTAATCATGTCAATTAGGCTATGGATTCACATGTACAACAAGTTTAACATACAAATTGCCTTGAACAACACACAAAACATGGGAAAGACAAAGAAGAAGCAACACATAAGACAATAAACTAAGCAAAAACATTCTTGTGCTTTAAGAGCACTTATTAGAACACAACATAAAAAGAAAGGAAACACATGCCTAATCTAATATTTACAAAAATGGCCCTCAATTCTCAATAGTAGGGTTTTAAATGTATGTCATTCATAGGGTTAGACATTTCTTCTCCATTCATCCTTGCTAACTTAAAAGAGTTACTTTTCTTGTACTTGATGATGACATATAGTCCACTCCATAAGGTATCAAATTTGGTATGTCTCCCTAGTTTTTATCTATCTTTATCCCATTTTAATATTATGTCACCTTCTTAGAATGATCTTAGAGTTGCCTTGTTGTCAAAATACCTCTTCATTAGTATTTTTTGATGTTCTATAGCTTGATGAGCATTATCTCTAGTCTCTTGCAATTCCATTAATTCTACCAATCTCACCTCCATTGGAGTGTTCTCAAGCAACTCTAGTTGATGTGATAACTCTAAGGTAGGTAGCTTTTGAGAGATAGACAACCTAGCTTCCCTTCCATATATAAGCACAAAAGGATAATTCCTTGTTGACCTCTTGGGAATTATCTTTCAACCCATAAGAATATCTTCAATTTGGTGTGTTAGGCCCTTTGGTTATGCTCCAAGGTTCTCTTAATGACTCTGATTAAATTCTTGTTAGTAGATTTAGCTAACCCACTACCTTGAGGGTAATAATTGGATGAAGTTCTCAAGAATATGAAATTACCATTTTCCCAATCAACTATTTTAGCACCCATAAAAGTAAGAGCATTATCTGAAATAATAATAGAAGTGATGCCAAACCTTATTATGATGCTCTCATAGAACTTCAAGATAGCATTTTCATTAGATTCTTTCAATGCCACTACCTCAGCCCATCTTGTAAAATAGTTAGTTGTTGTGAGTATCCATTTATTACCAGCACTTGATGTGGGATTTAACATGCCATTTAAATTGAGACCCCATTACATGAAAGGTTGATCAACTTGGATAGGCTTCAAAGGAAGAGTTGCATGCTTCTATTTTCCTACAAAGAAAGCACATTGTCCACACCTTATCACCCAAACATGGCAATCCTTGAAGATTCTAGGGCAATAATGGCCTACCCTCATGATCTTGGCAGCTATGATTCTTGGAGATAAATGACCTCCTATTTTCCCATCATATAAATTCTCAATCAATACTCCAAATTGATCATTATCAATGTATCTCAATAGGATACCATTGACGTCCCACCTAAAAATCACACCATTCATAAGGAAAAAGGGAATAGATTGAAATCTAAAATATCTCCTTTGTGATCTACTCATATTATTATGATACTCACCATTTTGGAGAAATTTGATCACATCTTATGTCCAACCTTATAGAGGCAATGAACCAGCTAATTGGGAACAATCATGATTAACTAGAGCCTCTTCCTTTGACTCATGAAGATCTAAATCTAGATGTTCTCAAAGGTATTTACCCCTAACCAATTTTATCTCTTTGATATCAACATCATACTCCATTACCTTAATGATCAACCCTGCTCTCTTTTCACTAAGGTATTTGCTTAAAAGAAACACTTTGGTGCTAGGATGAGAGACCATAAAACTATATGTTTGAATTTATATAGTCCTCTTAAAATATCAAGGACTTGTTTCTCTATAAAGTTGCACTTGACTTCATAATATTCTAAACCTTGACTAAAGAATGCAATTGGTTGCTCTACACCCTCTTACTTCTTTTACATTAGGATGGTTGAGATAGTATCAAGGTTAAAAAATGAATACAACATGAATTATTTAGTAAAATAAGGATTCACAAGAGTAATAACTTCTATAATTACTTTCTTTAGGCTTCAAAACTTCTCTTACCCTCTTTGGTCAAAGAAAAGACTTGGTTCTTCCTAAGCATAGTTGTGATAGATTTTATCAAAGATGCAAAACTAGGTATGAATCTCCTTACAAAAATTATCTTACCTAAGAAAATTTGAAGACATTTATTATTCAAGGGAAATGATAAGCCTAGAACATCCTCTATTATTTTAGGATCAATAGTCAAACCATCCTTGGAAACAATATGTCCTAAGAGATTACCTTAATGAATAGTAAAGATGCACTTCTTTGGATTAAGAGATACTCCATATTGCCTACATATTTCAAACACTTGTCTCAATTGTTGAATTATTTCATTAGCATCTTTATAAAATACTATTATATCATCTAGATAAGCCAACATCATCTCATTGATCAAACCTTTGACAGCCATGTCCATTGCTCTCTCAAATGCGGCACCGACATTAGGTAAACCAAAGGGAATCTTTATAAAAGCAAAATTCCCCCATTTAGTAGTGAATGTTGTCTTAAATTGATCATCATCATTGACTAAAATCTGATTATAGCCTGAATATCAATCTATAAGAGAAAAATGTTGATAACTTGAAACCATCTACAAAATCTCCTCCATTGAGGGTAGAGGATAGTGATCTTTAAGTGACACTCTATTAAGATCTATTTCTACCCAAATTCTTATTTCCCCATTATTATTTATAATAGGCATAAGGTTAGCTTCCCATGTTGAATTTTTGATGGGAAATATTATCTTAGATTCAAGGAGTTTGGTAAGCTCTAACCTCATGCGTTGCTCAACCTGGGGGTTGATGGGTCTTTACTTCTATCTAACTAGTTTAACTCCAAGTTCTAACTCAATGGTATGGTGTGCTAGGATAGGATAAAATAATTTGAGGTCCTTATATTCCCAAGAAAAAATATCATGAAACTCTCTACATGGCTCAATGAATGCTTTCTTCCCCAATGTAGAACATACCTTGCCTAGTTTGAGGAGTTTGTCCTTGAAGATCAAGACTCTTTCATAATTATCCTCTTTTGTATACATATTCAATTTCTCTTTTTTATTTTGATCATTCTCATTGAATATACTATATAATTTCACCAAACCCTTATGTATCTTATTGGTTCTTAGTTTCACAATTTGATCACCCAATTATTCTTGGAGCCTCCTTTGATTCCTTGAAGAAAACTCAGCCTCAATTTGTAAGAAGCCTGTAATGTGTTTATCACTATCAAACACTTTCTAAGACACTTCATTATCAATTATAGAATGTATGATAATTATCTTAATATGATATTGTTTTCCTTCCTTTCTTATGGTAGTTGGAGTATCAAATTGAGCTCCTATGGCAGCTAGTTTATCATCATGACTATTCTACTCCCTTGGGACTGATTGAATAGTGAATGCATTGAAGTCTTCAATAAAATACCATATCCTATTCCTATATGACTTAATAATCAAAGTGTTATTGGTAGAAACCATATTCCTCATATGATGCACAACCAACACATTGTCTCCATATACTTGAAAGTTCATGATTCCTTTTCTCCTTGCCCATTGAAGGTCATGAATTAAACCTTCATACTAAACTACATTACAAGTACACATGAAATGAAATATTTATGAAGAATAATAATAATATTTATATGGGGAGACCAACATAACACCATCCCCTGCACCAACTTTACTTCTTGAACCATCAAAAAACATCTTCCATAGTTGATCTTCTTTACCTTCTTCCTTGGAAATTAGAGGTGTTGGTACTCCTCTATGTATGCAATACACTCCAAAATAGTTTTATGACATAAAATCATAGGG
Source organism: Torreya grandis (assembly GCA_037957365.1). Classification (NCBI taxonomy): domain Eukaryota; kingdom Viridiplantae; phylum Streptophyta; class Pinopsida; order Cupressales; family Taxaceae; genus Torreya; species Torreya grandis. The sequence goes on from JARHVA010008323.1 coordinate 22,177, forward strand.
ATAATTCTCATGAGTGTTAGTAATATATTCATCAAGAAATAAATATGCAATGCCTTCAAGCTTGGAGGAAGTGCCATCATCTAGGATAGAATAATTTTCTTCATGAACAACATAATTCAAATTAGAACTTATCTCAATGCTAGGTTCAATATGAAACATTGCAAGGGGTTGTGTCCTAATTATTACCTTGACCATGTACCTTATTTTAAAGTCCAAGAAAGACTAGTTAGCTAAGAGGTACCCACCTATCTTGGTTGTGAATTCCCTTGATAGGCAGATTTCAAAGTGGGTTGGGAGATCAACCATAATTATGTCTTGCAAGATAGGATAACTAGGACAACTGTGAAAGAAAAACTTCAAGACTTTTATTATTCCTAATGTCTTGGTAAGTGTACCATATAATTGAAGGACCCCTTTTCTATGTTTTTCATAAAGCCTAGATTGTTAGCTACAACTTTTGTCATGGTAGAGGTAGAAGCTACACTATCAACTATGTAATTATGTACCAACTTGTCACCTATAATGAATGTGAGGTAAAATGGTGGAGGTTTTTCAGCCATAATGGATGGTTCAACAATGGTACTAGGATAATTTTCAAGAGCAACATGCCGTGACTTTGATTTGAGGGTGAGACACTAACAAGGATAGCAGTTAATTACTTCCATAGGAGTTCTTTTTGACCAGGCATATAAAGGGCATCCCAAAGAGAAATGGATGTTTTAGTGTTCTTAAAATAATATACAATGTTTAAATAAGTAATACCTACTTTCTCTTGGGATTTTGTAGGAAGATAATTACTTGGAACTTGAGGAATAGGAGAATACCTTACCAAAGTTTGGCTTGATGGAGATGTAGAAGTTTTTGGAACTATCACACTTATAGTTGTGTCTTTTTTCCTTATAAGAGGATTGGATGAGCCTGTGGTCATACTACTACCACTTCTTAGAGCCTTCCTCTTATCCCTTGTATTATCTATGATAGAGGCTTCCTTAATTTATCACAAAAGTGTCTTTAATAAGAAAATTGGAGAAGATATCTCCTTGAGGTTTCTAATCATCATTGATTTGCATCATCACCTCATCCTCATTTTATAAGAGGGGAGTAACTACTCCTTGAGCCACCAGAGCTTGCTCTCCATTCTCATCGGCATCCGTGAATTGGTCTTGCTTCCAATCTTCTCCCTATACCAAATTGTTATGAACTAGTACCATCTCTCTTTCATTAATGGTAGAGTTAGGGTTGTACACATTGCTTGTTAGGTTTAGGCTAAAATTGGCCTCTCCCTCTTCTATATTATTATTGATAGGGGTAAGTATTCTAATAGGCATCTTGTTGCATATTAGCTTGCCTAGTTTGACCCTCCAAGGCTAGGAACATTTATTTCCAATAAGCATCATCTTTTGCCTACTTAGGAACAACCTTAGTCTTAGTATTTCCATTAGGAACTTAGGATATATTTAGGGTATTAGCAAAATTATGAGATAATTAAGGCATAGACACCTTAGGAGGCAATCTTCTAGCTTGGATGAGAATATTCTCAACTTTGATATCTATATCATATGCTTTGAGAAGAGTGGAATATCCCATAATTGAAGCATGATAGCAATTTATATCCCAATGGATTTCAAGTAAGTATGAAACACAAAGCTATCAGGTGTTCTCGTGGGAGGAGGTGATATATGCCAAGTCTTCTTAAACCTTTCATTAAATTCATGCATTATTACTTTAGATCCCTTTTTTATCACATTGAGCTTATGTATAAAAGAGGTGTGGTCACATTAATTTCCAAATATGGAAGTCAAAAATAATCCAAACTCATCCCATGTTGTAATGCATCAACCTTCCAGAGTCCTATACCAATCAAGAGCCTTCCCTTTAAGGGACATGGCAAGGAGTCTAATGATAATGTTCTCTTGAATAATATTATGGAAACTACAAAAGTTAGAAACATCTATAATGTGTTCCTTGGGTATGACATGACTCTCACAATTAAATTTGGGCACACATTTCATGGTTTTAGGAGGAATGGCATCATATGTGTGAAGTTGGACTAGATTATCAGTATTAAAGGCATGGAAAGCATGTGGTCTAGCCATGTATTCTTCTTTATGATCTTCAATTTCTTCAACTCTTCAACCTCTTCCTCCATACAAAAATATACTCATTCTTCATAGGTTAGATTAGGCTATGGATATTGAATTGCAAGAGGAATTTCAAGTTGAATGGGTGGATTAATAGGATTAGATTTTCTAATAGAAGATGACCTAGTGAGAACCTTGAATTATGAGGGCACATTTATAACTAAAAAAATGGCCTTGAACTAGATTTACCATGAAGGAGGTGTTAAATGTTGATTAGCACACCAATTTGTAGTTGATGTTTTCAAGACCAACATTCACCTTGACAAGTTATCTTAAAGACAATGGGTCCTACCAGGTGTGCCAAAATTATTGTCATAAAATCTCACACCCTAGAAGAGGGTGTTCAATCCTCTTCTATATTTGGGTAACATGGGAACATATCCAGGGATGTGGGTGTACCTATATTTGAAATGAGCCTCTAGATTTAAGGGCTAGTTCCTTGAATATATTATGGAATGCTTATCACTTAAACTATTGCTTGCTTATGGGGAGAAGAGTTAGAGAATGCTTAAATTAAACCTACTCTAAAGGAGGTGATGCACCATAATGTCTTCCACATGACCATCATATTTTTACCATGATGAAACAAGGCATAAAAACTAGTCTCTAAGTTTTAATGGGTTCTAACATGAGTAATCAGATCCATTTATTATAAATTTATCCTAGTGTTAATTATTTATAACTAGCTTGTCATGGTGTGAAAAGGTGGATAAAAGGGTCCCTTTCATGTAGTTTGGTCTTGGGGATGAAACCATTAGGGTTTACATGTATGACTTTATGACATGCTTACATAATATAGCTCTTGTTCTAACTAGATCATGATTGAGCCTGTCTCCATGTTCAGAGGTTCACTATAGATGGAATACCAATCTCAAACTATTAGTTTTCCTATAGTATTTATATTGATTTAAACCTATAGACTACATATTCCTTTTTCTAGATCTAAATAGGTCCAAATAGACCCATTCTATCTCTATAACATTTGAGAATTTACCATATGCATAGGTCCCTTTTTAAATGGCAAACATAGTTGTAGAATGAACCTTGCACACCACACATCTATGAAATAAAAGTTTGTATTTAGCCTTAATGAAATCCATTTATGGTTTTTATCACCTTGGCTACATCATTATGTTTACTTCATGGCATTTGATCAAGATCTAATGGTGGATCGATGATCCCTAAAATCTTTCCCTAGTTTGACTTTGGTCATGTGTTCTATCTCCATGAAGTCCCCTAGTTTCTCAACCTTTAATTTTATTGGTCATCGATATCTATCTCATCCTATTGACATATTGACCCATCTCGCACCATTGATCCTACTCAGTATAAATGATCATGAGTTGTTGATATTACCCTTGACTTGTTAACTCTATCCAAGATTATGCCACATGTCAATCATGTATTAGTTTTAAGATCCCACTATTAGACTACCAGCATCAATTTTTATGCCACATGTCAATCATGAATTAGTTTTAGGATCCCACTCTTAGACTACCAGCTTCAATGTTTATGTCATATGTTAATCATGTGTTGGTTTTAGGATCCCATTGTCAGACTATCAAATTTAGTGTGTGTGCCACATGATGGCCTCTCAATCTCCTTAACCTTTTGACTCATCTCACACCATTAGATTAAGATGATGATGTAATATGAACTATTAGATCTGTTAGGACCCACTGTTTGAAATCTAATGGGTGCTTCATGATCTCAAATTTGATGTTCATTCTCCCATAAAATGATGTCTATGCAACCATCATTGAAATTATGAAACCATAAAATATAATATCAAAATGGTTTATTTTTCTTGAGATTTATTTTGATGTTTGTGCAAATGTCTTACTCTATTAGTTCAACTTTGAATCTTCATACCTTGAGCCAAAAACCTAGCATGGAATTGAAATTTTCAAAGGATGATCTTGGTATGAAAACCTCCATAGCACTACAATACTTTGGCTCATTGGGGATTCTTTATTTAATATAAAAATGCACAAAATATTTGGTTCATTCATTCTTGGATGACATCTTGGATAGCCTAGCCCCTTAAACTTGATAAACTAAGTTTTGAGGGCTTAGATATCAAGATAGAAGACTCATCGAGATATGAAACTTATAGAGAATTATCTTGGCACTAATTAAATTGATCGTGCATGGTCTTATGGTCACATGAGACTTTTTGGGCATATTTATAAATTACAAAAGCAAGTTATTCCATTCTAGTTTCCATGTGAAGTCCTGATGATGGTCTGGCTTCACAAAGCTTGTTCATGAACTTTAGTAGCTCTAAATGGACTATTTGAGGCCTATTTAGACCCTTTCCATGATCATGGCTTGCATTGATCACCATAAATACCTACCACTTGCATATATGACCCTTAAGATATCAAATGGCATAAGGATTAAACCAAACCATGACCAAGACTATAATGGCATATGACATGACATCTAATGGACTAAAATATACCCTATGACATTATAAAAATATCCTATACAAGATTATGACTATAGGGGGTTGACCCATTTTGGCCTAAGGTGAAAATGATCAATAGTAACATTGTGAACTTATAATACCCATATCAAGTTCTAAAAGTTATCTTTGGAATATCCTCATCTTTTATCCTCAACTGATGATATTCTACTCTAAGTTCAATCTTAGATAAGACCATTTCCACTCACTTTTGATCAAAAATATCATCTATACAAGGTAAAAAATGTTAGTTTCTAATATTTGCCTTATTTCGCATTCTATAATTAATACAATGGTGAAGAATGTTATCCTTCTTCTTGATTAAGAAAACTAGTGCACCCCATGGTAGCACACTTGGTCTGATCAACCCTTTTGATAACAACTCTTGGAGTTGAGCCTTCAATTCAACCAAATTAGTTGTTGTCATTTTGTACAATGCCTTAAACTAAGTTTTTAATCTAGGTATGATATCAATAGAGAAATCAAACTCACATTTAAGAGGCAATCCTATAAATTCCTCTAGAAACACATCATGAAAATTCTTAAGAGAAGGATTATATTCAAGATATGGTTCCTTAGATTCCTCCATTTCATTTATCTAGATAATAAATGTTTGGCCCCCTTTTCCTTGAGCTTTCTTGAGTTGCACTACATAAATAAGCCTAAGTCTTAGCTCCCTCTTTTCTCCATGAATTTGTGTCTAATTTCCACAACCATCTAGGCACACAACCTTCTTTAAATAGTAGTCAACCTTGGCCTTATGCGTTACAAGCTAGTTGACTCATAGGATCATATCATATGACCCTAGCGATGTTGCATAAATATCCACTCCTATTATGAATTTGGGCAACCTAATCTCAACTTTAACTAAACACTTATCAACTTTGACCTTTGACTCATTCTTATATTTTAATGACCATGCATTATTCATTACTCTAGCTTTTCTAGATAACTTATTAAGTATTCTAAGAGATATAAAACATTTTGTATCCCTTGTTTCTATCAAAATAGAAATTGGATTTTCAAACAAAATACCTAATAGTATTATGGGTGAAGATTGGAAATTGACTTGTTAAATATCAACTACCACATTAATACATTGTTAAAACATTCCCTACTGAGTAGAACCTTTGTTCCTTGACTTATCCTGGGTACACTCATGAGAAAAATTGTCACCTTCATAAATAAATAAACCTCTAGGTGGTCCTTTCTTGTCAAATTATTGATTTTGATTGAAACTACCTTTGAAACCATTACCTAGTTTTATGTTACCTGAACCACTATTAAATCTAGAATTTTGACTATTAGAGTTTATAATCCTTTGATTTTGGTTCTTATTTTTGAAATCTAGTTTATAACTTCCAAACTTTTTCTTAAACTTATCTATGACATGAGGAATAAATTTTAACTTTTATTCCTATTTGAATACCCTCTTGAAGTCCTGTTCCATGGTAGATGGTCCATGAACATCCACCTCTCCACTAATCTAGGGAATTAATCCCATGATGAACTTCTTAATTATAAACCTCTCATCTCCTTGATACTGAGGTACATACTTCAAAAGTTTGGTGAACTATTCCTAGTACTCATTCATTGATGGGTCTCCTTGATTAAGATTCTAAATATCTATAAGAATTTGGTCAAAAGATAACTATGGAAGCCACTGTGATCTAAACAATGTTACAAATTGCTCCCATGTGATGGTAGTAGAGTTAAGATTCGTTTCTAACTTTTTATTGGCCCACCATGTAGCTACTTCACTATCCAACTAGTAAGCTCCCCAAACTGATTTAGTGACTTTGGAGTAGTTTTGAATCTAGAAATATTTTTCGATCTCATTCAACCATGCTTTTTCTCTATCTCCCATAAGGGTTCCATTAAACTTAGGTGGATTCACCTTTTTCATATCTCTAGATAATTATGTAGCTACAAATTTTCTCATATCCTGGGGCACTTCCTCGCGTCTTTGATCTTGAGGGATTTCATTATCATTAAGATGATATTTAGGCAGATTTTTATGGGATTCCTCTTCATGGAAATGAATTTCTTATTCTAAAGCTATAATTCAGTCCCTAGTTTCATTCACGTCTATAAGAATTTGATCTGACTTTGTTGTTTGCTCAATGGTAAATTAGTTAGGATCAAATGAAAGGTTATTATCATTTACATTTGAAGGACCCTCACAAAATTATGTATCTCACACAATTATCCTTTATGGTAAATAAAAGGATACAAAAATATTTGTGGACTCATTAAGTCCTAGAGTTTGAGCCACAACTTTGATACCACAATGTAACATCCCCACTTGGATTTACTAGAATATTGTAATTTTTTTTAAAATAATTTCCACGTATTCAACATTAGAATTCATTTTGATAATATAATTAGTGATCCTAAAAAAACATATTAAATATGCTAACCATAAAATAGGCATGTAATAATCCATTCAGTTACTAATCACTATGAGACAAATAAGCAAAACAAAACTACTTTTATTCTAGGAAGCAATTACATAATTCCAACCATGACTGGTACAATATTACAACTAATATTGTTAATGTACATATGAATAAATAATGACATTTTCATCAAGAATAATTTTTCAATAATAAATACAATACTAAATACAAGGCTCCATGAAGCATGAGTCTTATGAACTCAAGTATCTATGGTAATCTCAAGTGTAGTCTCCAAATAAGTACTATTGTGGGGAGGGAGAGGATCATCTGAAAACTTTTCCACACCAACCATATATCATTGATCCCTCACATAATCCCCTAATCATGGAATGGCTCTCCTTTCATGAATGAGTAAATAGTGATGGTGTGGGAATCTAGAAACACAAGCTAGTACCTGTGTACTATAGGATATCTAATACATGATGTGTACCATAAATAAAATATGTTCTAATATGATATCACATAAACATGTAAATCATACATATGAAATTATAATGTTTAACTAAACATTACTTTGGATAAATTTTTCAAGTGGTTAATGATATCTAAGATTAGTCAAATTCATACACATCACTTGATTGGATTACCCTCATCTGGTATTCATGATGCTAAGTAAGCTAGTGAAGTCTCACTAATTATTTAGTACCATTAATGTAAGATTTGGTTAATATAAAATATAAATAATAGATTTAAATAAATTAATTCCTATTAGCAAGCATAAAACATGCTAAATACAGGAATAATCAAAATAAATGCATTATTCCATCAAATGTATGCAATGAATCTCAACTATATTATTTATTACATAAATAATAGCTTAAAAATGTACAAATATACAAATTGATTATCATTTATAATTAGATTGCATGTTTATAGTTTCCATTAATAACTCAAATGTAGTACATCTATGACCAATAACATATCACAGTTCATTCCATGTAAATATTTCTCACACTAACAACATGCCAATATAAATAATTTTAGAGATCAAATACCTCATAATTAATGTCTTATCTCATACATAAACATAAATACTTCATTTATATTAACTTGTATTTTTAAGGATCTTGTTATACCCAACATCCCCTCTTTCTTTATAGAAATGGGGACCCACTTTTTTCAGATTATGGTATTAACTTTGAGCCCCTCTTCTATGTGATAAAGCAAAAATCTGGGAAAAGACTAACTAATGACCTTTTATACTTTAGCAAAATGGCATTGGTAATGTGTTCATAGACTAACTCTTTATATCAATATTATTATATTGGGCTTATTTTTGTGGGATTATCTTTATTGGACTTACGTAATTTATCTTTGTTAAGTATTTTGTCCATTATCTTATTTGAAGATACTAAGCTCTATCAGACTTATTATTTTGGCATATTTGTTTTAGACACTTTATCTAAAGGGATTGGGTCTTTGATATATATTTTTTGGACACTTTTCTTGATGGAATTTGGTCTTCAAACAATTTTCCTAATACATTTTTTTGTAACAACCTTGTAGATATACTTTCACTAACAGAATGTCCCTTTGACCCTTTTGAACCTACGCTTTGATCCTAATGCACTTACCCTTCAGGCTTTTTATCAAAAGCTAATTCCTTTTAAAAACTTATTTCAGACATTATGTCTGATGAAATTAGGGTCTTTAGACCATTTCTCCCAGATAAAATCCTTGAAACAATACCCTACCACCAAGTGGCACCCCTAAGTAGAGGGCATTTTATTATGAAGAGTTTAAGATTTTAACCTATTCCCTAATCATATTTATTAAATACAACAAAGACTTTGGGTTAAAATTTCTATGCAGGGTCCTTTTTATATTTAGAATTCACCCAGGGTCAAAATTAAATGAAGAATCTCTTTTATATATTCTATGCCTAGATCCTATTCATATTTTATTTATACAACTAAGACCTTAGGCTAGAATATTTATGTAGGGTCCTTTATATTTCTCAAAGTATTATGCTGAGTCATTTATTTTATGCCCACAAGAATGGACTAAATATAGAGCTTCCAAGTGGCATACCCTCATGATCTAAGTTCAATTCAAAAGCTCCAAGCCAAGATCCTATGATACTCATTTGCTCAGGCCCATTTGATCTAACAACATGGGATCGATTTTAAATGTCAAAGAACCTGTTGAGCTCTGCAAGTGTGATAAATGTCACCATTACAAGAGTGTAATACATTGATAAAATGACCTAAAAAAAGAAGCATGGATCCCATTAGAAAGATCTCAAAGAGACCTAAATGGCTGCCAAGTGGCACACACATAAGCACCTTTTTAACATTAGCTTAGACTTAGGCTTTATTTGTATTTATTAATACGTATAAAGCCTTGAAATTTAAATTATGTCCTAAGATATTTTTTAAGACCCTGCTTTAAATTTATATATATACATATATATACACACATATATATACATATATATATACATATATATATATACATATACATAGATATACATATACATAGATATATATACATATACATATATATAGATATATATATACATATATATATATATATGTATATATATGTATATATATATATGTATATATGTATATATGTATATATATGTATATATGTATATGTATATATATGTATGTATATATATATATATATATATATATATATGTATATATATATGTATATATATATATATATGTATGTATATATATATATATATATATGTATGTATATGTGTGTGTGTGTGTTTGTGTATTAATCCCTCTTTTCATTTATGATTATAGATCCGAGTCAACTAGGAAATAATAAGTGTCAAACTCATAAGGAGTTACGTCAATTTGACAGTCACATGGACGTCTTTGATGTTCATGTGAACATCAAAATTAAGCTCAAAGATAAAAGGTTTGGGTTTAAATTATGATGGTTACATGGAAATCATTTATAGTCATGAAGACATATTTTACAATTGTGTGAACGTCAAATTTAGGCTCAGTAACTAAAAGACATAGGTTTAAATTCTAATGGTCACGAGGACATCATTGACAGTCATGAGGACATCTTTGACGATCATGAAAGCATCAAATTTAAGATTAAAAAAATGATAGGGGATTAAATTATGATGTTGTCATGTACATCATTGACATTCACAAGAATGTCATTGATGGTCATGTGAATGTCAAATTTAAGCTCATAAATTAGCCATTTTTGAAATCAAAGGTTAGTAGGCCCAAGTAGATCGATGCCTAATTTTGATCCATATAGTTGATCCAATGGTATGACATCGACAGATACTTTTCATAGGATGAGGATGTGATAATTATCAATCTCATAGGATTTAATGAGTCAAATCACTAAGATCTATGAACCGTGTTAACTTGAGCGTAGACAATTGATGATGTGAAATCAATGTAGAAAATTCAAAGTCATAAAACAAGTGAGGAACTAACAAGTGGCATAAAAACATTTAAACTAGGACTATAAAGATCACAAAGGTCCCATGGATCTACCAAGTGGCATGCTCACATTCTATCAGACAAAAGATCAAATGGTGCAAGTTGACAGTGGACTTTCCAAGATTTGGACCCAATGAAGTAGGGACTCATGTCGTAAAGGCAATATTCATATTTCAAAAGGTAGAAAATGAAATGACATAAATAAGGCATGTAGATATTTGGACACTTGAGATATATTTAACACTATACATTGGGTCTCATAGTTAAGCTAGAATATTAACCTGCATATCTTAGAACTAATCTAGTTAGCGAATATAAAAGTAAAGATCGAGCAACAAAACATAAGAAGGCTAAAGTTACATGGAATATTAGAGGTAAATTAAATTTAAAACTATCAAATCTTTCAAGATAGAGACCTTATAAATCTAACTAAAGGGATATTCTATAAAGGTAGGGTGACATGCAATACATAGTTTAGTTAGATTGGTCACATCTAACAATAGTCACTAGTTCTAAAACATTGGTAAGTGGTCCTTGTCTTGGACATATGTCTACGATCCATTTTAAAATAGATAATCTAAAATATCAATAGGTTTTTATCACAACCTATAAAAGGAGACATGTAAAGTTTTGGAAAATGGTGCATATATTTATAGTATGCATATAGTTCAAGCTAAAATTGTAAAAATAGCCTTTGTCTGTATAAACATGCACATGTTGCATATCTTTGGCAAAGGATAATTTAAAATAATAAATTTAAGTAGACTCTTATATGGTTTTATACCATAGTTAAAACTCGTGTTTAGACTATCACATATAATGACCTTGCATGAACTTGGAGGTTGAGGCGACCCCTTCCCAAAGTCTATATAAATAATTGTAATCCAACTTAGATTTTTGTCAAAGAATTTTGAATACAAGAGCAGCATCAATTTTAATCATTATAAAATAAATTTGTGTATTTTATTTCTAATTTATGTGTAATTAGATGTTACTTTTATGGCTGTATGTTTCAATAATATGTAGTGTGCAAAACCTATGAATGGATTCTTGATTGTTTTGATTGATGTACTAATCATAGATGTGTAATAGTTATTGAAATATTGGTAAATTACATTAATTAAAGTGATTAATTTTATTGAATAATATTTTTGAATGTGTACAAGTGTTTTCTTTCATGTAGTTTTCTATGTGTGTGTCAAAGCTTCCTTCGATACTTCACTAGTCTGAGCCATAATCTCCTGAGTAAGAGTATGCAATACCTGCCCTAAAAGGAGTAACCTTTATTTGAGGCCTATGAATCTCCTACATCATTATCTCCTTATACTTTTTAACTATGTTTGATTATGTGTGTACAATTGTTGCTAGCAATAGGCATAGGTTTTAAGAACACTTGTCCTTTTAAAACTAGCTAGCAAAGTGATTCCTAAAAACCACAGAAGCTTTCTTTTATGCCTTACCCTTCCCTCCTTTTTTTAGTTTGTTCTAAGATATACCCACCTATATTAGCAACCATCTGCCCATCCAAATCACATAGAGATTGACTACCTTATAAGGACCATACCTCTATCCAAAAGACCTTGTCATAACCTGCATGCCCTACCAGTTATTCCATCAATAGGTTGTCAAAGACCACATACCTATAACTCATGTGCTAGAGTGGATTTTACCTCTATTAAGATCATAAAATATTAGAGGATACCTCATTAACTATGGTGTACATAAAACACATATCAATAGTTTTATTGGCACTAGAAGGAGGGCCAGCACTACCAATAATAGTACTTATTCTTTGCATAAAATTGCACTGGAGTCACCTAAGAGAGTGACTATATCTAATTCCTATGCTCCTTTACTAGTCTCATCTTTGGCATATCATAGGATACCTAGAACTATGCCAATAGCCCCAATTCAGAACAATCCACTTCCACAAATGCCTTCTCTAATAAGGAATCATTTACCTTTTAACAAACTAATGGATTAGCCCTAGTTAGTTGGATATGTTATTTTCATCCCTAGAGACATGCATTACTTAACTTAAAATATCAAGAGGTATTTACCATCCTTTTCTCTTGTGATAGCAAAGATATCAGAGGAACATATCCAATCTTTTAAGGCTAGATTAAGGCTAATGAACATTATCCATGAGGATGTTGCATGTAGATTATTCCCTTTTAATTTAATGGATGTTGCTTATGATTGGTATTTAAATCTAATGAAAAACTACATCACTTATTGGGATGAGTTTTAAGTGGCTTTTCTTATGCAATTTAGATAGGTCACCAATCCTAGTTTGGTATACCAGCACTTCACTAGTATGAAAAGAGAGCCTAATGAGCCTATTTGATTTTTCAATGCAAGGTTTTAGAAGATGTACAACTAGTTAACCCCAAAATATAAACCATATGAGCCATTAACATTGGAGATGTATAAGAATGCCCTAGATCTAATCATTACCATGTTCTTGAGGAGACAATTTACTATCAACAATTTGGTGTTAGCATACAAAGAGTCTATCAATATAGAAAATCAACTCAATCCTCAGATTCCTAGAGTGCCTAATGTCAACAATGGATTTCCAACACTCAATTTGATACCATATATAAATTATAATGTTCCTATGTTCAATCAAAATCAGTTGTACACACTACCTCCATTGACACATACAACACAGCCAAATTTTAACTTCTTAAATAATCATAAAATAGGTAATAATTATCAATAGAATCAACAATTAGCTCCACTTCCCACTATTATTTTACAAGGTATGGATTCTAAAAAGGTAGAACTAGATTCTCTCCAAAATATGGTTTAAAATTTAAGAAATGACTTCTTAAATATGCAAAGGAATATGGGTAATGCAAATGCCCCAAATGATAATCAAAATACTAGATTCCAAATATATAAAAAACTTTCAATATACTTGAGTAGCCTAACAAGCTTCCAAAGATCAACATGGCAAAAATATCTCTTCCCCATTGGTGAAAAATTCACAATACCTCTCAGCCTGGTGAGATCGATTATGTCAAATTCTATACAGTGTTTGAAATCTTTTAAAGATAACTAGTCAAGCAGGACCATATGAACAATCCATTATAATCTCATGAGGATCCTAGCTCTTCAAGTACCACTATGTTCTTTAAAACTAATGACTTTCCCTTCCCAGGTGAAGATGACAATGAACCAGAACACAATGTGGATGATGCTCACACTTTCCAATGGTTTTAGAGATGTGTATACAATTTAAGGAATAAGTAGCCATTTACAACATTGACTCCTCCAAATAACATGGTGATTCTTCCTAATCCTAATGCAAATAATAATCTACCCCATACAAAGGGAAATGATCAACCATAGAGCAAGGAAGAATCGAGCAAAGGAGGATACATCATTACAAAGGATATGAATAAGATCAAGGCAAATATAACTCTTCATGAAGTAGCTTAGATCTCTATATATAAGTAGCTACTATGGAATTCCATTACTAGATAGGCTCCTATGGAAAGATCTAAAGCATCTATAGACAAAGCAAAAGTTGTTGATGCTAATGTCACCTACAAGAGTAACTCAAAATTTCCACCCTTCTTGTTGACTACCTAATCATTTGATAAGAACATTCATAATTATTTAATTGATTCTAGATAATCTGCAACTATCATTCCCACATCCATATGTCAAAATCTAGTTCTCACTCTGAGTCATTCAAAGAGAAAAGTTTCATAACTAGATAAAATAGTAGTACCAATAGTTAGAGAATTGACTAATGTAGACATTCAAGTAGCATCTGAATTGTGAGTCTAGATGATCATTGATATTTTATTGGTAGACATATCTGAAGGCTAAAGACTATTGCTGAGTATGGATTGGTCCAAAACACTCAATGGATATCTCTCTATATAATTCTCTCATATCTAGCTACCACTGAGAAGAATTATGAATCAAATTAGAATTGATTGAGAGATAAGAATGAAGTATCCCATTACTAAATATAACATCAATAATGAAGATGTAAAGTATGAGTCACCCAACCTTGGTATTTATACTTTTATTACTTAGAATCAAGTATAGAAGCCAAAACTTGAAGGTTCCAATTAGCTATGGACTCTACACTTAATGATGCTATATCTAATCAAGGATAAGGCATAGGAATTGAGCTAATTAATCCATAAGGTAAAAGGTTTTTGATAACATACAGGTTGTAATTTCTATGCACTAACAACAAAGCTAAGTATGAGGCTCTAATTTTGAGATTACAGTTTGTACTTAAGAACAATGTAAATCAAATATCATTATTTGGTGACTAAGAGTTGGTGGTCAATCAAGTCAAAAATAAATACCAATGCAAGTTGTCTTATTTAAATATATACAAGCATAGAGTGTGGAACCTGATTGAAAGCTTTGAAGCTTTCAACATAGTAGTACTTCCTAGAGAGAAAAATCAAGAAGTGGACTCACTAGCTACTGTTAATGCTAATTTGAATCCATTACAAGAATATATGGTAAAATGGTTCTCTATTAAATTGGTACCATGTCCTTCCATTCTAGATAATGTAGAAAAAAATTAGGTCTTTGATGATGACCAGTAGATTATTTAGTTTTTAACTAATTTAGGGGAATACAAATCCCAAATGATTGATGATAAGGACATTAATCACCTCTATCAAGAGGAATCAGACAAAGAAGGCATTCTCTAGCTCAAAGAGAATCAAATTCTAGTTGGGTTGGTCTCTTTGGAAAGATCATTCGACATAGACCCTCAAGCTCAAAAACTCAAGAAGCCCAAGGTCAATGAATCAGACTTTAGAAGGGAAAATTTAGGAGATGAACATATCCCACATTATGTTAATATTAGCCTCAGTTGCACCCTAGAGGAAAGATAGTGAGTAAAGGAGTTAATCACTTGATATAGGGACATCATTACTTGGACATATGAATATTTGAAAGTATATGACCTACAGGTCATTACTCATATGATTCTCTTGAATCCAAATCATAGACCGTTCAGGTAGAGTCAAAGGCCAGTCAATCCTATTCTAGAGTCTCTCATTCAGAGAGAAATAGATAAGATTTTAAGCTCAAAAATCATATTTCTAGTAAGACATTCTACCTGGGTGGCTAGTTTGATCCCAGTAAGAAAGAAGAATACTAAGATTAGATTATGTTTCAATTTTATGAATCTAAATAAGGCTTTTGAAAAGGACACTTATCATTTTCCTTCTCTGAATGAGGTAATATAGATAATAAGTGGTTCTAAAATGATGTCTTTCTTAGATGGATTTTCAGCCTACAATTAGGTACTTATTGGTGTCCCCAAAATTTCACATTTCACACTTGAAAATTTTAGGTTACCACTATTTAAATTTTTGTCTTTTATCTTATGAGAGTCAGTTATCCTTGTCAAAACTTAGTCCCCTAAATAATACTTAGACTTTAGTATTTTTCACTATAATTGCTTTCATTACCAAACTTGCTTCAAATTGCTCCATAAGGTTAGAAAATATTTGTGTGGGTCATTATCACAAAACCCATTTATCCATCATTCCAAGCAATTCAAAAAACTTAAGTGTTTGAGCTCATTTCTATGCCAACTTAGGTTCTCTAGGTTACTTTACTTATTTAACAAAGGTGAAGTAAGTTGTCTTCACAAATCCAAGTTACACCATCCAGATTAAATTAGAATTGTGTATTGACATTACTTCTCATAGAAGTTGAGTAAAGTAAATTCATAAACCCACAAAGCACTAATTATAATAATCTGGGGTTCTGAAGTTGCATTATTTCACTTGCTTAAGTCATAAGTAAAAGCAATAAAGGTTCATAAGCCCAAAGTATTCATAATCTTAGACCAAATTAGGTTTATGGAGTTACTTGACTTTGTAGACCAAATTAAGTGAAGTAATTCATGAAACCTAACATTTGGCAAAATTCTTACATGGCTACCCTCACACGTGTCACTTAGTTATCATTTTATGAAACCTAGCATTCAATAAAATTCTTACATGGATACCCTCACATGTGTCACTTAGTTTTCATTAATGCACAAGTTAATATAAATATTAAAAAATCCACCTTATTTCCCACCTAGCTTTCAAATTTTATAACCTAGTTATTTCCCCTACGAATCCTAAGCGATATTGTTTGAGATTTTGTATGGATTTTGGCACAAAATATTCATAACCCATTTGCAGTTGAGGTATTTAGTTTATTTCCCCTTTGGTTTCATGATATCATTCTAGTTATATATCTTGTTTTTCTCTAGTAAAATTTCATGTGTCATTTTGAAAGTTTTTTTCTATCATTTCTTATTTTGCTTGTAATTGTAAGTCATTTTTACATCCATAGTATTGTTAAAACCTTGTAAGTTCTTTAGAAATACTTTGCATATGAAAATCTCAAACAAAATCCCAAAAGATATAATATTATTTTTAAATCCCTAGAAATTGACCTATATTATCTACTCAAACTCTTCATGACTTGTTACTTACTCAAAATCCCAAACTTGAACAACTGATCTCATGTTACACAAAGTTCCCAAGGGGCATAGCTTACTCAGATTTTCAATTACTGATTACTTACCCAGAGTTCTGACTATCTATTTCTTTTACTTCATCAGGTTTTTCAACTCCAGTAACTTGCCCTAAGAAACTCAGAGTTGTAATGGCCTATCACTCACTTAGAGTTTTTAACCTTGAAGACTTGAGAAATACTCAAACCTTCATAGGATTACAACACTTGGTTACTTAGAATGAAATATCCTAGAGTTTTTAAGGTTTACTATTGCTAGAAGTTCCTAATACCTAAAGCTTTCTTAGGATTGTTACATAAGACAACAAATTAAATAAATTGTTCAACCTTTTTTAAAATTAATAGGAACTGAGTTTGTAAGAGCATTTACCAAGTCTTTTCAGTGTTAGTCAAAATAAATGTTAGGAGTAGAAGAAGAAGTAACTCTAATTGAATAAGTTCCTAAGCTTTCACTTGAAGAAGTTCTATGGCTAAGTAGGAAGGGAAAGACTAAAGCAAAGAAATTTGGGAAAGCAAAAGAAGCAAGGATGAAGTATGAATACAAGGGATATCCCATTGAGTATTGAATTGCATCTAAAGTGTCAAAAATCAATGACATTGGCATGGGACATGTTTCCATAACTAAGTTATTGGAAATATCTAAAGCCATAATCAAAACACCACTCATGTAAGCACTAATAAACAATGGAATCTTGTAAGCTGCAACTTTCCCAAGCTTTGCACAACTACAAAATTTGTTTTAGAATGTGATAAGTACTATGATTCTCTCACTAGAGTAGTAAAAGATTCTATAGGAAATGTGGTTATTAGATTAGATATTTAGTATTTTAAATATTTTTTGAAGATCCCAACAAGACCTAAAGTGATAGACTTATCAATGAAAAAATTTGAAGATCTTGAGAAAAATAAAATAGTAGAATGCATCAAGATAATGAATACTACTTATCTAAATAAATCAAAACAGCACTCAATGTTTCCAAGGTAAATAGTGAGGTCTGATTTGGTCCAAGAAGTTGATGACATCATACAACTATTATGTAGAATAAATGGAGAGAAAAATGATAAGATCTTTACCATCTAGATGTATGATTATATAAGGTTTATTGATGTCAATAGGAGTTATACTATTATTGAATGGTCAAGAATGATAAGACAACATTGATCATTAGTTGAGTAATATATTTCAAACTCTTGATTTCAAAATGACTTCATATTTAGTATATGTTACAGCATCTAATGGAGTATTTTCTAGGCTAACTACAAAAGGGTTAATGGCAACAAATCCCATCTATCAATACCACCCTCAATTGACTTTGTTTTAATACTTTAAGCACTATAAAATGGTAAATGATGTATTCTTCTATGAAGTCATTTGTAAATTGAATCTTTCTTTGAAGGTTAAGAGAGTATCTAATGTAACTTGGGAGGCAGTTTCCCATTTGGATGTATTTTTATTCAATTCTTGAATTTCACATACATCAAATTTGGTGGTTTCATAAGGACACCATTAAAATTATCAAGGTACCCTAGTGATAAATGGATTCTAATGGAATTATGTAGACAACTAGTGGAATTGCATGATCTTCAGTCAAAATTACACCATTATTTAATTGGTTTTCTTATTATTATTGGTCAATATCATTATGCAATCATTTATAAGGCCAAAAATGTATATATAAAGATGTATCATAACTATAATCAATCATATTTTGAGGCTGGAGAAATTTTTGATTGTAGAAGCATAACACAAAGTATAGTTTCTCTTGAATATATGCATATCCCTACCTTAGAAGACTTTTGGATTGATTATAGAGATAAATTTGAGGTAGGAAGATGAGATAATAACAAGATGACCTTTTACAAAAATTTATCATTTGATTTGGATATAATTATTGAAGACATGGAAGATTATGGAAAAGTAATTCTTGATTCTTATCATGCAATGGGAGGAGATCATGCTCGACTCCCATAAATTGATTACAAGAAGAATCAAGAAAATACTATTGTTGAGAGAACTTAAATGGTTCTTGTTATGACTTCAACATGGCTTCTTAGTAAGGGATATTATATGAAAGAGTTAATAATGACAAAAATTGGCCAAGTAAGTCATAAAAGTAAAATGATGAAAGGATAAGGTAGTCAAGGACCAATAAAGAAGATGAAATTCAAGAAGTCAATTTAGTTAGTTACCTCTACATATCCTCTTATTCCATAGACACCACTCCTCCTATCACTCTTATTTATACCACACCTCCCACATCTTCATCTTCATTACTGGTGGAAAACATACATCCAGTAGTGAAAGATGTAGATCCATCCACACTCATACCACCTCTAAAGTCTCCTAACATCAAATCTCCTAAGAAATATCTCTGGAAAGAGATTGATGTTCTTCCTTATCTTCCCCTACCTTTTCCACTCATTACTCCACATCCACGTCCTTCTAATGATCATCCCACCATTCTTCTTGTTCCTACCCAAAAAGAGCCAGATTAGATAACTATTGGAGAGGTAATCTCATCTTAGGAGATACCACAGCAAAAGATAACAATTGAACTTGAGAATAAAACGATTAGAGAAGAAAAAGAATAGGAAACTTTAGACAAGTACGTAGATAAAGATAAATGTGAATAAATAGATTCCAATGTTGTTCATATAGAAGATATTCTAAATACAGGAGAAGTTCTTACTCAAGAGACAGAGGTGGGAGATAATCAGTAACAAATGGTGATACATTCAGCTACTTCCACTAGTATATATTTCTCCTCATGGTTGCCATTACAAATAGCTCTTGAATCAAAAGAAGAAATAAATTTGGAAGAGATTGACTTATAATTTCTAAAACTTCTTGATCATAAAGGTAAAAATCTCAAAAATGCCAGAGTGACTTCAAAATTGATAATAGAGCCCCTTCAGGTCAAATACTTGTAAAAATATCAGTTCCTCCATAGAGTAAGAAGAAGAGTGAAATCATTGAAGAAGACCCTAAAATTACAAAGGTATCCTTGGGGTAAGTCATTATAGAGGGCCTAAAGTAAGACATGCAGACTCTTATCAATCCCCTTTTTCAGAAGCTTGATGAAGAAAAGGCTGATAAAGCCAAACTAAAGGAACAAATTTCTAGGTTGTGTGAAATAATTACCAAAGTGGAAAGATCTACTCCTCAGTAGTCATTACTTTTAAGAGATATAATTGATCATTAAACAATAAATTTAGTTGAATAAACTGGTGATAAGGCCCAAGTAATTGATTAATGGATAGATAAAATGAAATAAACTACACAAAAATGGTTTCCTTAGGTTTTAGGTAATTTAACTAATATTGAGAATAAATTAGCACAGCTAAAAATAATGATGGAGACTAAAAATTAAAATGGAATATCTAAATTGCAACAAGATAACCTTTGATAAATAAATACTTTAAGTGAAAAAAAATTTAATGAAGAAAAAATTATTCTAGAGGGATCAGTGATGAAAGCAAAGCAAGAACACATCTTATCTTTTTGCATGCATATTTTTGGAGTAATGCTTGAAGAAATGAAGACTCTAGAAGAAGATGCTCATAAAGTGAAAATAAACTTATAAGATTATATATTCTATCTCACAAATGTTTGGTCAGAAGAACTGCTAAGGAAATATGAACAATTACTTCAAGAATTCAGGTAATTAAAGCTACCATAACTCCATTCACAATTAAATAAATAAAGGATTTAATGAAAAGTCATCAAAAAAGTCAAAAGGTTAGAACCCAATCTTGAGAAGATGAAAGGTTATTTAAGAATATTGAAAATGAGCTACTGAGATTTGAAACAAAAAAATAATCAATTACCAAGTCAGATGATGCAACCATTCAATTTACATTATCACAACACATCAACTATAGGAAAAAGTGTAGAAAAGTTCATGAAATAGAGTGATTACTATTAATTCTCTTCTCAAATTCTTCTATTTTCTTCAAATATTTTTTTAAAATGTATTTGAAGTAATTTTGTTTAAGTAGTTACTTTATAAGTAATGTCACTCATAAAAATTACTTATAAAAGTAAGTTGCTTTGTAAAATGAAAGACTCAAGTAAATTGGCTAGATGTCATTACTTAAAGTCATTTTGTAAAAACAAATTACTTAAGTGAGTTGAGTACCACATGCAAAGAAGTTGTATTTTATCCAAACAATAAAACTGAGAAGAGCTACATGTCTTCAATCATTACATGCCACACATGAGAAATTTAAGGAAGACATCTCCCAATGGTTTTTAGAATTTAACACAACACATGGTGAATTCAAGCAGTTGTCTCCTAATTGTATTTGATATCTGAAAGTGTATAATTATGGGAGAAGACCCACATACAAGAAGATGGTAATTTTAGAAATTAATTGTAATTGTTATACAAAAAAGACTAAACAATCTAAAACTTTGTGTTTACATTTTTTTTTGTTTTTGTATGAACTTTGTCCTTAGTGAATAAGAAGAAAGTTGGTTTTTGAGGAATTTTGCATCTAAAGAGATTTTTCAATGCATTTTTTAGGGACTAAAATGGTAAAATTTATGTTATCATTTAATCTAAATATGAATTCAATTTTTTCTTAATTATTTGCTCAAGGAATTATCAAATCTTATATGTTTATCTATTTGTAGAGATACAATAAGCTCTGTAAAAACTACTTATTGTGAAGTACAATTTATTTCTTTTTCATATATTCTAGTCTTTTCATTCTCCACTTTCTAAGAATTTCTTTGAATAATCTCTAAATCATCTACTTGCTAAAAAATCACTTTGTTCTGGTTTATGGACTTTGTGATTAAAGTAATACCCAAAAATAAGATAATTTGTGTATATCTTGTGTATAATTTGTATAAGTTGTAAAAAAATTGAAAGTGTGAATAGTAAAAATAGATAAACATAAGCAATAAGTGCTTCACCATTAAATGAAGGGGATTTAATCCCATAACTACCTAGGTATCTTTTACTATCCTATAAAATATCTAGCCAAAAAAATTTGGTGACTCCGTTGGGGAAATGAACTTGTTCAAAGATAGTTTTACTTGTTTAAAAGAAACACTTTGTTTATCTTAAGTTATTGCATATCAAGTAATTACTCATTAAATCTTTGTTTATAAACCTAAAATAACTTAAACAAGCCCTTAGATAATCATAAGTGCTTCAATCTGGCAAATCAACATTTTACTAGAACAAAAAGAGCTCAAGGCCAAACTGATGACTTCTTTCAACTACAAGAATAGTTTAATTTTAGCTTCCCTCCCCAAACTAGAACAAGAAGAGAAAGTCCTTCAAATTTTATACAAACACAAATTCATGTGAATCAATTGAAACATAATTATTCAGGAAAATCTAACCTATTAATCCTTAATTCCTTATTCCTAGAAGAATGGCACAATAACTGCTTGTCCCTTAAGGGGTAGTGATTGGTCTATTAAATTTAACCCCTCCTCTCCATGATTTGCCTAAGGGGTTAGGAATAACTTTCCTAAGTTCACAAAGGATGGGAAAAAAATCCAAATGAGTATTTAGTTGCTTTCTTTATAGCCTATGGAGTGATTGGATTGATCATGAAGATGTGTTAGTCAAACTCTTCATTGAAACCTTACATGATTTAGCTGTAAAATGGTTCTACCATTTGGCTCCTAGCACCATAACCAATTGAGCCACTAAGTGTGAGCAATTTGAAAAAAGGTTTAAAGTTGTTGAAGGCTCAAACATATTGCTCACCTAATTGACTCAGCTTAAAAAAGGACCACATGATCACATGCAAGATTTCATTTCTAAATTTAATAGACTATTCTAAAAAATACTTCAAGCTACCCAACCCACTTGTGATAACCAAAATTCATTTTCATTAATGCTCAGTTACTAGATGTTAGTTATCAACTGCATAAAGCACATCTTATTGATTTAACAAAAGCTCAAAACATTGCTACAGAGGTTGAAGATGACCTTATCATGGCTGGAAAAATTAAGAAAACAACTTCCAAGGTTGAATTTTTTGCTTTAACTATAATACAAACCACTATTGATCCCCTATTACAGAAATTAGCTAATGACTTGTTATAAGTTAAAAGGGAAATTGCTCAAGGTGCTCATTCTACTCCCATCAGGAATACACCTACATGTAATTTTAATAATTAGAATCAAAATTATATTGATAGACCTCAAAAAAGATTGGCAATTGAGGATGCTCTAAAAAACCATGTTGAAATGAATGAATAAGATCATATGGTTGTTGATCTTGATCAAAGATTTGCTAATGAGGATGATTTTACAAACCTTGTTAGTGACTCCAATATAGGCTACCTTGAATATCAATCAGAAAGTGATTATGAAGAAATGCTTGAAGATGATCATAGTCACTCTTTTATAGTATTTATAAGATCACAAATTCAGCAAGTTGGTGAAAAATCTTTCAAGGAACAAGGAAAAGAGAAAGAAGACTCTAAGTTAGATGTTATCATCCTTAAAAGAGGTAGTTCTTTACCCTCTTCTCTTACTCCAAACGATAAATATGCAGCATCTTCTTCTCAACCTCATAATTTAGTCACTAATACTTCTCAAGCTAAGCCTAATTTGTCTATGTCCATCTTTTCTTTTGACATTATTGACCACATCAAGAAAATTAAGGTTCAAATGTCCAAAGCTAAATACTGGAGATCCTATCCAGATCAATTGAATATACTAGTTAAGTATGTTCAAAGTAAAGGATCAAAAAATACAACTAATTCTTTAAAAAGTTTCTTTCCTACTCCCAAATAGGTTTCTTTCTAAAAAATTGCTACAACTATCTTTTCCACATTTGAAATAATAGAGCCATTTTAATTATCTCTCTTAATCAATGGGTTCAAGTTGAGTAATTATATCTTAGATTCTGGAGATTCTGCTAATGTTATGTTAGCTAAAGTAGTCAATGCCCTTGGCCTCAATTTAACTAAGTCAATAGGGAGATGTTACTCAATGGAAATACAAGTTCCCTTAATTGGACAAATCAAAGATACTCAAGCTATTTTAGTAGCTTTTCTAGATAAGAGGCTTAAAATGACAATTTTGGTAGTAGATTTTCATATTTCTTATGAAATGTTGTTGAGTAAATTTTTTTGCAAAGAACATGAGGGGAAAGTCAATATGGATTGGTCTTGTACTCATATTCCAATCAAAGGTGTGAATCAAAAAATTAAACCTGAGAAGAAATCTAAGTATAGAGTTTCCAAGTTAGATGACCCAAGATCATAGATTATTTTTGAAGAATTAGATCATGGAGTCTATTACCTTGAATTAGGTAAGGACATACAACAGATAGAGACATAAGAAGAAGAAGAAGAAGAAGAAGAAGAAGAGAAAATATGGATGTTGGAATTTGATGGTAGTTTTAGTTCCTTCGGTTTGGGTGATGGAGTTGTATTGATATCACCTGATGGTAAAATATATCTTTATTCTTAAAAACTAATGTTTAAAAATAATAACAACACAATAGAGTATGAAGCGCTATTATTAAGACTAGAACAAGCAAAATAAAAATAAGTGAGACTTTTAAAATAATAATGAGATGTTGAGTTGATTGTAAGACAAATTTGTGGCTAATACCAAGTAAAGAAGGATAAGATAAGGCATTACCATAATTGAGTTCTAAGTGTAACACTTGATTTTGTAGCCTTTTCAATCAATTTCATTCCTCATGATCAGAACTCTAGAGCTGATTTTCTTGTGATTAATGTAGCTCTACTCGTGCTAAATCAGCAACCTACACTTTTTCAAGAAGGTGACTATAGAGTAGAGATGTTTTTTCATCTAAGGGTCCCAGATAATGTTGATCAGTTGTAGGTCTTTAATGATGATAAATAAATAGTTACTTTCCTTGAGCAATAAGATAATTTTGAAGAATTGTATTTTGAAAGAAGTAGTTCACTTCTACATCAGACAACAATAGGTAATACCAACCCTAATCATGATGGTAATAAATATGTGATTCAATTAAAGAGAAATAAAATCTTTAAAGGGTTAGTTTATTTAGATGAAATTTTTAATAAGCATGATCAATTTCTAAATAAAAAGAAAGAGTATGGTAAGATTTCTTCTTTAGAAGTACAATAGGTTAATTTGGGTATTAAAGAAGAGCCCAAGATGGTCAACATTGGAAAATGTTGTTCTCAAAAGGAAAAAAACTATTCATTAAGCTTCTTAGGAAATATATTGATGTGTTTTCTTGGTCCTACAAAGACCTGAAGACCTTTCAGCAAAAAGAGGTACAACATTACATTCCACTTCAGCTAGAAGCAAAACCTTTTAGGAAAAAGCTTCGTCATCATAACACAACAATCATAGGTACTATCTTTGCTAAAATATAGAATCTAATTGATGTTAAAATCATTTTTTCCATTCATCATTTAGCATGGCTAGCTAAAAATGTCTTAATAAGAAAAAAAAATAGATAAATATCTTTATGTGTTGATTTTCATAACCTTAATCAAGCTTCTTTGAAAGATAACTATCCATTGTCTATTATATATCATACCTTGAAAGTAGTTATAAGCTCAAAAATTTTATCCATGTTAGACACATTTTCAAGATATAACCAAATAAAAGTGGCATAAGAAGATCAATACAAGATGGCTTTCACAACACCATGGGGGACATTTGCCTATCAAAAGATGCCCTTTGAGCTTGTTAATGTTGGAGCAAATTTTCAATGAGTGATAGATATAGCATTTGTATATCTAAATAAAAAGAGTATAGTTGTATATCTTGATGACATGATAGTCTTCTCTAAGAAAAGAGGTAATAATTTGGTTGATTTAAAAGAGGTTCTCATCTAGTGCAAGAAACATAGGGTCTCTTTGAATACTAAGAAATCAATATTTGTCATGACTAAAGGGAAACTTCTTGGTCACATCATCTCAAAATAATAAATGAATATTGACCCAAAAAGGGTGAAATCCATTCAAAGTCTATCTATGCCTATGTCTAAGAATGGGGTACATTCATTCTTTGGTAAGGATAACTTCCTTAGAAGGTTCATTCTTGACTTCATCAAGTTAACCACCACATTTCTGACATGATGAAGAAGCAAGAATTCAAGTGGAATGTTGAAGGTAAGATGGCATCTAAAAAGATGAAACTAGAGATATCTCAATCTCTAGTGTTGGTTTCTCTAGATTTTAGTAAAAAATTCATTTTTTCTATTATTATTCTTCTAAACATACCATGTCATTCATACTTCTACAAAAGAATGATGAAGATATTGAATCTCCCATAGCTTTCATGATCCAGCCATTGAAAAGTTATGACCTAAAGTATACACAGATGGAAAACCATGCCTTTGTTATATTCAAAGCATACAAAAATTTCAAGTAATATATCTTATCTTCACATACTAAAGTATATGTACCTAACACTATAGTTAAATATATTCTAACACAATAAGAGTTGAGATTGCTAAGAGACACCCAGGTAGTTAAGGTTTAAGATTTTGATCTTGAAATCAAACCAACAAAACTAGTGAGAGGAAAAGGCTCGTGCCAATTAATGATAGAAAGTAAATCAAATGACATAGATACGATGGTATCTTTACTTCAAGATGAATCAGATGAAAATTTTCCCATGTTTATTTTTGTTGATCATATTGATGAATGGTACAATAAGATTACTTTATTCTTAACTTATGGAGAATGTCCAACTCATCTTACGCAAGGAAAAATGTACTGTCAATCTAAAGTCAAAGGAATTTGTTCTTTGAGAAATTAGTTTATATAAAAGAGGAATTGATGGTGTCTTCCTCCTTTGTGTGGATAAAGAACATCAAAAGACACTACTGGATTAGTTCTATGATAAAGCATGTGGAGGTAACTTTTTAGCATGAGTTACAGCACATAAAATCCTATGAGAAAGGTACTATTAGCCCATTATTTTCTAGGATAGTTTGAATTGGGTTTCTAAATGTCAAGCATGTTAACATTATTTGGGATGTCTAAAATTGTCGGCATTACCTTTAAACCCATTCATAATCAATGAACCATTCCACTAGTGGGGCATAGATTTTATTGGCATGTTGAATCCCTCTTCAAGTGTTGGCTATTGTTATGTCTTAATCATCACTGATTACTTCAGCAAGTGGGTAGAATCCATTCCTATCACTCAAGCCACTTCTAAAGTTATATATGATTTTATCAAGGAAAACATTATTGTAAGGTTTGGTGTTGCTTATAAGATAGTAATAGATAAATCAACTAACTTTTCTTCAGTTGAACTAACTCATTTTTTTATTTAAATGGAATAGATTTAGTTCAATCTTCAAATTACTATCCTTAAGGGAATGGCCAAGCTGAATCAAGTAACAAGAACCTGATGACTATCATTTGTAAGTTAGTTGATGATAATCAATGTACCTAGCACAAGAATCTATTTTATGCATTATGGGCTGATAAAATCACTCCAAAGAAAGCCATTGGCATGTCACCATTTTAGTTGTTATATGGAACAGATGTTGAAATGCCCATCACCATAGAGTTGCCTACTTTACAACTATCTAAGGCTATTAAAGATGCAACTTATCATGATTCACTTGATAAGAGGAATATCTTTTCATCTGAACTCCAATAATTTTATACTCAAGTTGTTGACTATTTAATTGATCATCAAATGAAAGTAAAGGATACTTTTGACAAAAAAGCTCGATAAAGAAAGTTTGAAGTTGGTGACCTAGTCCATCTGTGGGATAAGTGAAATTAATCAAAAGGAATGCATGGTAAATTTGATTCATAGTGAAAAGGACCTTTCACAATAAATAAAGTTTCTAAAAAAGATAGATTCATCTTAGCCTACTGAGATGGAATTAAACTACCGCTACCTTATAATGGGTAGCACTTGAATCTTTATAAGAACTGAGCAGTAGGGTAACACCTATATGTATATAAATAAAATCTCTATTTTTATTTTGTATAGTTATTTTTCTTTTTGTATTTGTTTGTTTTGAGGCTTTTTTGTTGAATTTTACATCACTCTATACCCAATAGACAAGACTCAAAACTAGATATACTAAGATCTCACCTTTTTTTCATTCTTTCTGATAGAAATAAATATGTCCCTAATTAGAGCCAGTTGGTGTCCTTAAAATTTCACATTTCACACTTGGAAATTTTGGGTTACCCCTATTGAAATTTGTCTTTTATCTTATGATATTCTGTTATCCTTATTAAAACTTAGTCCCCTGAATAAGACTTAAACTTTAGTAATTTTCACTATAATTGCTTTTGTTACCAAAATTACTTCAAATTGCTCTAGAAGGTTAGAAAATGTATGCCTGGGTCATTATCATAAAACCCATTTGTCCATTATTCCAATAAATTCAAAAAAGTAAGTGTTTGAGCTCATTTCTAGGCCAAATCGAGTTCTCTAAGTTACTTTACTTATTTGACAAAGGTTAAGTAAGTTGTCTTCACAAATATGAGTTACACCATCCAGATTAAATCAGAATTATGTAATGACTTTACTTCTCATAGAAGTTCAGTAAAGTAGATTCATAAACCTATAATGCACTAATTAGAATAATTTGGTGTTCCAAAGTTGCACTAATTCACTTAAGTCATAATTAAAATCAATAAAGGTTCATAAGCCTAAATTATTCATAAACTTAGACCAAATCAAGGTTATGGAGTTACTTGACTTTGTAGACCAAATTAAGTGAAGTAATTCATCAAACCTGGCATTTTGCAAAATGCTTACATGGATACCCTCACATGTGTCACTTAGTTATCATTAATGCATAGTTTAATATAAATATCAAAAAATCCACCTCATTTGCCACCTAGATTTTGAATTTTATATCCTAGTTGTTGCCCCTACGAATCCTGAGTGACATTGTTTGAGATTTTAGAGAGATTTTGGCACAAAATCTTCACAACCCATTTTTAGTTGAGGTATTTAGTTTGTTTCCCCTTTGGTTTTATAATCTCATTCTACTTTTATATCTTATTTTTCTTTTGTAAAATTTCATGCATCATTTTGAAAGTTTTTTTCTATTATTTCTTGCTTTGTTTGCAATTGTAAGTCATTTTTGCATGCATAGTATTGTTAAAACCTTATAAATTATTCAAAAATACTTTGCATATGAAAATATCAAAAAAAATCCCAAAATATAGAATCTTTTCTACAAATCCCTAGCAATTGACCTATATTATCTACTTGAACTCTTCATGACTTGTTACTTACTTGGAATCCTAAACCTAAACAATTGGTCTCATGTTACACGAAGTTCCCAAAGGGCATTGCTTACTAAAAATTTTAATTAATGATTGCCTACCTAGAAATTCAACTATCTATTGCTTTTACTTCATTGGATTTTCCAACTCCAATAACTTGCCCTAAGAAACCTAGAGTTATAATTGCCTATCACTTGAAGTTTTCAACCCTGAAGACTTGAGAAATACCCAGACCTTCCCAAGATTGCAACACCCTATTACTTAGAATGTATCCTTGAGTTTTTAAGGTTTACTACTACTAGAAGTTCCTAATACTTGAATCTTACTTAGGATTGTTACATAAGACAATAACTTAACTCAATTGTTCAACCTTTTTAAAAATCAACAAGAACTAAGTTTTCAAGAGCAATTACCAAGTCTTTCCAGTGTTAGTCACAATAAATGTCAGAAGTAGAATAAGAAGTAACTCTAATTGAATAAGTTCTTGAGATTGCACTTGAAGAAGCTCTAGGGCCAATTAGGAAGGGAAATACTAAAGCAAACAAAGCTAGGAAATCAAAAGAAGAAAGGATGAAGTATGAATACAAGGAATATCCCATTGAATCTTGCATTGCATCCAAAGTGTCAAAAATCAATGACATTGACATGGAAGATGTTTCCATAATTGAGTTTTTGTAAATATCTAAAGCCACAATCAAAACACCACTGATGCAAGGATTGATAAACAATGGAATTTTGCAAGCTTTAGCTTTTCCAAGCTCTACACAACTGCATGAATTTATTCTAGAATGTGTTAAGTATTATGATTCTCTCACTAGAATAGTAAGAGATATTGCAAGCAATGTGGTGATCAGATTAGATGTTTAGTATTTTGACTATTGATTGAAGATCCTAACAAGACCTAAAGTAATAGACTTATGAATGAAAAATTTTGAATATCTCTAGAAGAATAAAATAGTAGAATGCATCAAGATAATGAATAATACTTATCTAAAGAAATCAAAATATCCCTCAAGGTTTTCAAGGCAAATAATGAGGTCTGACTTGGTCCAAGAATTTGATGACATCATGTAATTATTATGTAGAATCAATGGAGAGAAAAATGCTCAAAAAATTTCCACCTAGATGTATGCTTACATAAGGGCTATTGATGTCAATAGGAGTTTTGCTATGATTGAATGGTCAAGAATGATAAGTGAAAACATTGATCATCAATTTATTGATGGATTACAAACTCTTGATTTCAAAATGACTTCATATTTAGTATATGTTATAGCATATAATGGAGTATTTTCTAGGTTGACTATAAAAGGGTTGATGACAGCATATCCCATTTATGAATACTACCCTCAATTGACTTTGATTGAATATTTTAAGCACTATAAAATGGTAAATGATGCATTCTTATATGAAGTTATTTGTAAATTGAATGTTTATTTGAAGGTTAAGAGAGAATTTGATGCAACTTGGGAGGTAGTTTCTCATTTTGGATGCATTTTTATTCAATTCTTGAATTTCACATACATCAGAGTTGGTGGTTTCATAGGGACACTAGTAAAATTACCAAGGTGCCCTACTAATAAAGGAATTCTAATGAAATTATGTAGATATTTGGTGGAATTACATGATCTTCAATCAAAAGTACACCATTCTTCAGTTGGTTTCCCTATTTTTATTGGTCAATATCATTTTACAAGCATCTATAAGGCCAAAAATATACAAACATAGATGTATCATTACTATAATTAATCACATTTTAAGGCTAAAGCAAATTTTGATTATAGAAACATAGCACAAAGCAGATTTTATCTTGGATATATGTATATCTTTGCCTTAGAAGACTTATATATTGATTTTAGAGATGAATTTGAGGTAAGAAGAAGAGATAATAGCAAGATGATCATTCAACAAATTCACTCATTTGATTTGGCTACAATTCTTGAAGACATGGAAGATGATGGACAAGTAATTCTTGATTCTTATCATTAAATGGGAGGAGATCATGCTCCACTCCTAAAAATTAATTACAAGAAGAATCAGGTAAGGACTATTATTGAGATAACTTCAATGGTTCTTGCTATGACTTCAACATGGCTTCTTAGTAAGGGATATTGCATGAAGGAGTTAATAATGAAAAAAATTGGCCAATTAAGTCATAAAAGGAAAATGATGCAAGGAGAAGGTAGTCAAGGATCAATGAAGATGTTTAAATCCAAGAAAAATGTTGATGAAACATATTCTTTGGTAAAAGAAATAGTGCCAATTCAATTAGGTACCTCTACATCTCCTCTAGTTTCTTCCATAGACACTACTCCTATCACTCTTATTTATACCACACCTCCCATATATTCATCTTCATTACTAGTGAAGAACATACATCTAGTAGTGAAATATGTAGATCCATCCACACTCATGCCACCTCCAAAGTCTCCTAGCATCAAATCTCTTGAGAAATCTATTCTAAAAAAGACCGATGTTCTTCCTCTATCTTCTCCACCTACTTCTCCACCTCCTCCTTTTGATGATCATCCCACCATTCCTCTTATTCTTACATAAAAATATCTAGAGTAGATAACTATTGGAGAGGTGATCTCATCTTAGGAGACACCATAGCAAAAGATAATAGTTAAATCTGAGAATAAAACCACTAGAGAAGAAAAAAATAGGATATTTTTGACAAGGTAGAGAAAGAAAAAGGTGAAAAAATATATTCCAATGTTGTTCATATATAATATATTCTAAATATAGGAGAAATTTTTCCTCAAGATATGGATGTGGGAGATAATCAATAACAAATGGTGATACATTCAACTACTTCTACTAGTACAGATTTCCCCTCATGGTTGGCATTATAAATAGCTCCTGAATCAAAAGAAGAAATAAATTTGGAAGTGATTAAATTAAAATTTCTAAAAAGTCTTGATCATAAATTTTAAAAGCTAAAAAAATCCTAGAGTGACTTCAAAACTAATAATAGAGCCTTTAGGTCAAAACTTTGTAGAAATATCAGTTCCTCTACAGGGTAAGAATAAGAGTGAAATCATTGAAGAAAACTTGGCAATTACAAGGGTATCCTTAGGGGAAGTCACTAAAGAGGACCTAAATTAATACATGCAGACTCTTATCAATACCCTTTTTTAGAATCTTGATGAAGAAAATGCTGATAAAGCCAAACTAAAGGAACAAAATTCTAAGTTGTGTGAAATAATTACCAAAGTGGTAGGCTATGTTCTCCAGTAGTCATTACTTTCAATAGATATAATTGATCATCAAAAAAATACTTTGGTATAATAAATCGGTGATAAGACCAAATTAGTTGATGAATGGATAGATAAAATGATATGAACTGCATAGAAATGGTTTCCTAAGGTTCTAGGCAATTTAGTTGATATTGAGAATAAATTAGCACAACTAAAAATAATGATGGAGACTAAAAATAAAAATAGAATATCTGAATTACAATAGGATAGCCTTCAACAAATAAATGCTTTAAGTGAAAATATTTTAATTTAATAAAATATTATTCCAGAGGGATCAGTGATGAAATCAAATCAAGAAGAACACATCTTATCTTTTCGCATGTGTATTTTTGGAGTAATGCTTAAAGAAATGAAGACTATGGAAAAAAATGCTTATAATATGAAAATAGACTTTGAGGATTGTATCTTATATCTCATGAATTTTTGGTCAAAAAAACTACTAAGGACACATGAACAATTACTTCAAGAATTCAAGCAAGTAATTAAAGAGGCCATAACTCCATTCACAGTGAAATCAATAAAGGAGTTAATGAAAATTCATCAACAAGTCAAAAGGATAGAACCTAATCTTGAGAAGGTGAAAGGTCATTGTAAAAATTTGGAAAATGAGCTACTAAGATTTGAAATAGAAAAGCAATCAGTTACCAAGTCAGATAATGCATCCATTTAGTTTATATTGTCACAACATATCAGCTACAGGTAAAAGTACAAATAAGAAGTTCATGAATTAGAGTGATTACTATTACTTCTCTTCTCAACTTCTATTTTCTTCAAAAAAAATTTAGAAATGTATTTGAGATAAAAAAAAATTAAGTAGTTACTTTATAAGTAATGTCACTTAGAGAAATTACTTACAAAAGTAAGTTGCTTTGTAAAATGAAAGACTCAAGTAACTTGGTTGGATGTCATTACTTGAATTCATTTTGTAAAAACAAAATAGTTAAGCAAGATGATCACCACATGAAAATAAGTTGTATTTGGTCCAAATAATAAAACTGAGAAGAGTTACATGTCATCAAACATTGCATACCACATATAATAAATTCAAGGAAGATGTCTCCCAACGGTTTTCATAATTTAACATAGAATATGGGGAATTCAAGGAGTTGTCTCCTCATTATATTTGATATATGAAAGTGTATAAATATAGGATAAGACATACATACAATAATATGGTAATTTTGGAAATCAATTGTAATTGTTATATAAAAAGCATTAAATAATTTGAAACTTTGTGTTTAGATTTCTATATGTTTTTGTATGAACTTTGTTCAAAGTAAATAAGAAGAAAGTTGATTTCTAAGGAAATTTGCATCTAAGGAAATCTTTTGGTGCATTCTATGGGGATTAAAATGGTAAAATTTGTGTTATTATTTAATTTGAATATGAATTAATTTTTTTTTTAATTATTTGTTGAAAGAATTATCACATCTTATATGTTTATATGTTTTTACAAATACAATAAGCTCTACAAAAACTACTTGTTGTGAAGTATAGTTTCTTTGTTTTTTATAGAATCTAGACTTTTCATTCTCCACTTTCTAAGAATTTATTTGCATAATCTCTGAATCAGCTACTTACTTGCTATAAAATCACTCTGTTATGGTTCATGAACTTTGAGATTAAAGTAATACCTAAAAATAAGATAATTTGTGTATATCCTATGCATAAGTTATATAAGTTATAAGAAAACTAAAAGTGTGAATATTCAAAATAGATAAGCATAAGCATACATGAGCTTCACCATTAAATGAAGGGGATTTAATCCCATGACTACTTAGGTATCTTTTGTTAGCCTACAAAATATCTAATGAATGTCAAAATTAAGCTCAAAGATAAAAGGTTTAGGTTTAAGTTTATATGGTCACATGGACATCATTGATGGTCACGAGGATGTTTTTGATGATTGTGCAAACATCAAATTTAGGCTTAGTAACTAAAATACATGAGTTTAAATTCTAAAAATCACATGGATGTCATTGATGGTTATGAGGACATCTTTAATAGTCATCCAAATGTAAAATTTAAGATTATCAAGAAAATGATAGGGGATTAAATTTTGATGGTTGTCTGGAATTCATTGACATTCATGAGGATGTCATTGATAGTCATGTGAAAATCAACTTTAAGCTCATAAATTATCTATTTTGAAATCAAAGGTTAGTGGGCCTAGGTATATTAATGGTCATCATTTATCCATACAGTGGATCTGATGGTGTGATATCAACAAAGACTTTTCAAAGGAATGAGGATGTGACAAGTGTTAAGCTTGCAGGAGTAAATGAGTCAAAACTTTAAGATATATTAATTATGTTAACTTTAACATAGATAATTGATGGTGTGAGATCATAACATGGAAAATTCAAAGGTCCTAGAATAAGTGAGGAGATACCAAGTGGCACAAAAACATTTGAGCTAAGACTATAAAGTGCATAGAGGCCTCATGGATCTATCAAGTGGCATGCTCGTACTCCATCATACAGAAGATCAAATGGTGTGAGTTGATAGTGAAATTTTACAAGATCTAGACCCAATGAGGTATGGATACATGTCCTAAAGGCAAAAATCATATTTCAAAAGGTAGAAAATGGAATGACATAAATAGATCACATATATCTTTGGACACTTGAGTTATATTTAATGATAGACATTAGGTCTCACAGTTAAGCTAGAATATGAAAGTAAAGATTGAGTAATAGAACATAATAAGGTTGTAGTTATATGGCATATCAGAGGTAAATTAAAGTTAACACTATCAAATATTTGAAGATAAGGACCCTGTAAATCATTCCAAATGGATTTTATATAAAGGCATGGGCGATATGCAATGTATAGTTTAGTTAGATTGGTCATAACTAACAATAGTGTCATTGGTTCTAAAACATTGGTAAAGTGATACTTGTCTTGGACATATGTCTAAGATCCATTTGAAAATGGATAATTTTAAATATCAATAAGTTTTTCTCACAACATATAAAATGAGGCATGTATAGTTTTGGAAAATGACACATATGTTTGCAATTTGCATACAGTTCAAGCTAAAATTGTAAAATTAGCATGTATCTTTATATACATGCACATGTAGATCTTTAGCAAAGGATAATTTAAACTAATAACTATAAATATACTCTTATACTATTTTATACCATATTTAGAACTCAAGTTCTGATTATCACATGTAATGACCTTGCATGAACTTGGAGCATGAGGCAACCCCTTCCCCAAGTCTATATAAATAATTGTAATCCAACTTGGATTTTTGTCAAAGAATTTTGAATACAAGAGTAACATCAATTATGATCATTAGTGAATGTGTTTGTGTATTTTATTTCTAATTTATGTGTAATTAGATGTTATTTTTATGGTTGTATGTTTCAATAATCTTTAGTGTGCGAAATTTGCAAATGGATTCTTAATTGTTTTGATTGATGTACTAATCCTAAATATGCAATAGATGTTGAAATATTGGTAAATTACATTAATTAAGGTGATTAAGTTGATTTAATAATATTTTTTAATGTTTACAAGTTCTTTCTTTGATGTAGTTTTTTATGTATGTGCCAAAGGTACCTCAGATACTTCACTAGTCTGAGCCATAATCTTTTGAGTAAGAGTGTGCTTGTTATTACCACACTATATGTGGAGACTCCATATGTGGCCTTTGTCATAAATTCCATGAAATGTATTGAACATAAAATATCCTTTAAAACATAATATTTACCACCCTAAGACCTCATGAATTGTTGTTTACCACTATAAACATAAGTATGTGTGCATAATAAGATGGCTAAAAGAGTCCTTGTGGGTAATGGCTTAGAACTTAACATTTAAAACTATTTAACCCTCAATTGGATCTTGGAATCCTATTTTAGTCGATAGAGTTAAGATTATAGAAATAACAATACACAAGGGTGATGATCAGATCTACAATAGGCCAATTAGGTATTAAACTCATATATAAATATACACTAAATTTCTTAACTGAGATAGGCTAAAAATAGTAAGTAAAACTATGCTAAGTGTAAAATAAAAAATAAGTAGTGTTCTTAGATTTTTTTGATGTTAATGTAGTTTTGGATATGGAATAGGCAAGAATCAAACTAAAACAGTCATCAAATTCTAGATTTGATGCTTCTTGAGCTATAGACACTAACATCAGCCTAGGATAATAATGTTGATGCTACTTATCACATCCCAATTTCTCACTAAGATAATTTACCTGATTATCAATGGATTATTATGGCTGTTAAATTACTTAATTACTATTTAATTAAGTTGTAAGTCATATTCTTTTATGGGATAGTTGTATGTTGCTTAGATTACATGATTTTATTGTTATAAATTAGTTGTATTTATATTTACTTTACATTAAGATCATGTTTTTAGTTGATATAATAATATTTTATGGATATATATCATGATATTATGGGATAACTACCTTCTTATCATGAGTTAAATGTAGGATAGATTCATCCCTCATAGCATGATTGAGGGAGAGTAGCATTAGAGAGGATGGTGTTGATGGAGGTGTTAGGGGATGATAGAGGAACAACTAGAACCCATGCACACACCATGATAGATATCACTCTTTCTATGCATTGTTTGAATAGTTAGATTTAGTACATATTTGGTTTAATCTACATTTAGATGATTGGTTATGTGTGTTAGTTTTGATCTAGTTCAGTTTAATGCTTATGAGGATCTAATTTTATGTGATTACATTATGGCTAGTACAATGACTGAGGGCATAATGTTGATTTTGATTATGGCATGTTATTAAATTAATTATTACATGTAATATTGCTTTAATGAGTAAGTAAATATGTTTGATTGGTATTTATCTACTACTGCTTATAGACTAACCATAATTCTTTAAAATATCTTATGCATTAGCTAGTTATAATGATATTCAATAAATATCACTAGTTTAGTTTAATGCTTTGATATACAAAAGATAGATAAAATACATTGGGATAGTATATATAGTGTGGTAATAACAAGCAACTATGTTACTACAATATCATCATGTTTGACATTGTTATAGTAGTAAACAAAATATAAATGGATGACATAGTAATGGGAATGCACTCAAACAAACAACATACTTACCTATGAAAATGCTTCATGTGTTGAAGAAAATTATCCCATTGATAAGTATGTGTTTGACCTTTAACTAAATGAGGATAGGCTGAGGCAGGGGTAGTGTTCTTTTGTAGTACTCCAGGGAAATTTCTCTAGACTTCTAGTGTGAAAATTCAAGATCCATCAGCCCAAGGATGGTTTAATTATAAATTAACATTGATCTTAAATGTATCGATGATAATTGTGGGGATCGGTGTTGATCCAATCCAAGTTTAACCTATTTATTCTAATAACTCCAATTCATGGTATTAAATTTAGTCTAGGTTGGTTTTTAATGAGGCTTGGTTAGGGAGAAGTTTTTAGGAGTTAAAATAACTTACCTCTAATAAGATTAGGAGATTTTACTAGATTTAGGGATGGTTAATTAGTTATCTAGGTAAAGATGTAATCAGTAATATTAATTACATAATGTAAGATGGTATATAGTACAAATATATTAACTAGCATAAAAAGGATGGGGAAGGGGTAAGACACATTTATTCATAATACAATGGTGTAAATGTATAGTGTCAGGAGATATTCCCCCTCAAACTAAGAGCTGGTAAAGGATAGTTGTTCCCAAAATCAGTAAAAGTTATTTTTGGAATAACCCCTATGAAAGTTATCTTTTGAGGCAAGTCTTTCTTGTTCTCATGTTTGCTCAACTGGCATCATTCGAAGTTCGTGACATTCCCTTGTTACATTTTCCCAAAAAATGTGAAAATTGTTACAATCTTGATGTGTTCAGATGACAAATTTTTTGTTTCTCAGAGTTAGGTTTTTTCTTGTGTTTGCATGCAATGGTGGCAAATTTTGCCTACACTACATGTGGTTTTCTATTTTCCATGCAAAGGTGGCAAATTTTGCCACCACTACATGTGGTTTTCTATTTTCCATGCAAAGGCATAAAATTTCACCGCCCTTGCATCCTTCATGCAGGAATGGTGAAATTTTTTGCCCTTGCATCTTTTCTTCTGTTTCATGCAGGAGTGGAAAATTTTGCCACCCCTGCATCCCTTCTTCCAACCTCACATGTAGAGGCGGCAAAAATTACCACCCCTGCATGGTCTTAGTTTTTATGTGCGGCATTTATAGCTACGTGCACCAAGTGGCTGGGGGAAATTTTTGCCCCATTTAACCCCTATTGCACCTCATTTTATTTTATTCTTCTTTGTTTCTCCTCCTCTCTGCGTCTAGGCAATCAAGTAAGAAAGAATATGTGTGTTTTCATCAGATTCAAGCATTGTTTCATGATTATTAGGTAAGGTTTTGTGTTTCTTTTCTTCTAGTTTTAGTTTTTATTTGTTTTTTTATTTTTTCTTCTCTTCTTTTTATTTTTCCTCTTTTCCTTCTAGGTCTAGGATTTTCTTATTATTTTTCTTCTTCCCCTTCCTCTTTTTTCCCCCTAAGGAACCCATCTAACTGCACCATTTCCATCCCTCTTCCTTGCTTTTCACCTATCGACCTTCTACCCCATGTAATGGTGGCAAATTTTGCCACCCTTATGTATGGTCATTCAACTGGTGTAAAGGCAGTGAAATCCACTGCCCTTACAAATCCATACCTTGCATCCTTTCCCATGTAAGGGCAGCAATTTTTTCTACTGTAACAATTCTTCCCTTCACAACCATGTGCAAGGGTGGCAATTTTTGCCACCCTTACATGAAACTTCTAACCATTTGCATAGGCAGTGAATTTTATCACCTATGCACAACCTGACTTTCTCTCAATATGAATGGGTAGAAAAAATCACTGCCGATGCATCTTAACCTTTCCTAACATGCACAGGTGGAAATTTTTTCCACCTATACATGAAGACAATCCTCAACATACAAGGGCAGCAATTTTTGCTGCCCATGCATACCTTCCCCCCATTTTCACTAACTCTGGGGAAATTTTCATTTTTCTTATTTTTTGAGCCCACTTCCCTTTTCACTTTATAACCTACTTGTGCCTCATCCCTTTCAAGCACATTTCTTTGATCATGATCATCCAACATGCAATTTTCCCAGATTGCCAATATTTCCTCTAATTGTGCGATTATGACTCATATCACAGTTTCTCCTCAAGATCCTTCTTCATCAACATATTTTTGACAAAGGCTCATCCCAATGATTGAGGTATCTCCATAGAAGTAAAAGATGATGAAGTACCAGTATCAAGGTGTTTTCCCAATCACCTTAGTCACTTCTAATGTCAATGACATTAGGGATTCAGAAATCAGCCACGTTGATATGGTCGAGTTCATAGAGGGAACCAAGGCAAACAATTTGAGCTCTAAAATGAAGAGGATAATTGAGAGAAATATTCATCTGGTCTCCTCTTTTCTTGTGGCATCTCATCACATAGAGTTTGTGCTCTAGTGTGCCCAATTCTACAACAAATATACCAAGGCTGTGGTAGATGCTAGCGGCAATGTAGTAATTTGACTAGACCCCGAGTTCATTGATAAAGTGTTTATGTGCCCTCCTGCTACTGAAGTATTGAAGATCAACTTCATTGAGGTGTAAAAGGAATATGATAAATATCTCGAGGAGGCAAAGAAAGTGATCAAAAATAGATGGCTCAAAACCCCTAGAGTAAACTTGTCTAGATGGCCACAGAACTTTCTGAAGAGCAATTTTATAGAGGAGATTGGTGACTTGATTACTCTTCTCAGCAGAGTATGAGGTTTATCTTCTTCCTCTCAATTTCACGAGTGGATGTATCCCTTCATTAAGATAATCCTCTAGGGGAAACAAGTTATTTTCTAGGGTGAACAAATTAGCAATGCTCTGCATGAGCAATTGACAAAGGTGTCTACTACCTCAAAGTTCTATATGACTTCATACCTGGTACACATTGTAGCTTCAATGAGAACCTTTCCAGGTTTGACATCAAAGGGAGATAGGAAAACCAACCCAGTATATCAATATTACCCTCAGCTAACATTGAAGGGATCAATCCATCACTTTAGGAGGGTAAATGATGCTTTCTTTATAGTATTTTTATGTCTCTTTAACCCCTAATTAGAATAGAAGAGAGTGACAGATGAAGCTTAGACCATTTTGAATGACTTCAGCTGTATATTCTTATAATTCCCTTCTTTTTGTTATCTATGGGTTGGCTTTTTCCAAGGCTATCCTTATATGCTCCCAAGATTTCCCTCAGATAAATTGATCTTGATGGAGTTGTGTAGGCAAATTATTGTAGTACACAATAAGCAGATGGAACTTAAGAAACCTGATTTCTGGTTCCCCATTGAAATTGGCAAGTACTCAGTGTTGACCACTGTGAAATCTAGGGCAATGGAAATTGAAATGCAACTTGTGACCATGAAGCATTTTAAAAGAAAGCCCAACTTTGATTATAGAGGTGTCAAAGACATGATTAGGAGGAAGACTCAGTTCCATGAACCCATGATCAAAGACATTTGGATAGATTTGAGGATAGCAAAAGATATCAGGAAGATGGACTACAATAAACTATCTCTAGAACAAATAGAATATCTAGGGCTCATTGATATCCCTGTAAATCTAATAAATGATGAGGACCTGATCAATACTAGATATCACACTAAACAAGTTGCTAATGCTCCTCTTCCTTTGATCTAATGGTCTCAGAAAGAGTTGACCTCCTTAAGGATGAGATTTGAACCAATATTAGAAAACACCAATGATTGGTTGGCAAATAAGGGAATCACCTTAAAAGAGTTCATCACGAGATCAGAGGTTGAATTTCAAGAAGAGACAAGGAGGAGAGAAAAAAATTGGATGAAGAATGAAGGTGATGTTCCCTCTCCTTTTAGGCCCCATAAGCCTAGGATCATTTTGGTATCAAAGAAATCAAAAGTTGTAGAGAAAGAGCTAGATTCAACAGATATGGGAGTTGACAAACAAAGCACCAAAGAACCAGTGACAGAATAGATGGAAATTGATGACAGGCCTGCAGGTCAACAGGGAATGAAATCCCAATCTCGATAAGAAGGTGCATAGCTAGACACAAGAATTTCTTCTTCTCCACCCCACTCACTTGTTACAACTCCTTCGCCTATTTCTCCCATTAGTATTTCCTCTTCTGGAGCTAATTCTCCTTCTAAAATTATTTTTGGTGACCCTCAAGGCACTTCTAGAGATGTTCTTCATTCATCAGGATCCATCCCTAGTCTGTCATCTCCTTCTTTTAACATCAAAGATAGTTCCATCTTCTTCCATTCAATGGTAGGTGTAGTTTTGACTACTACTATTCCCACTACACCTATTGTTCCCACCAACAGTGCAGGTGCTACCCCAGTGATACTAACTACAAGGACTATTGCTAATGTAAGTGCTTCTACTCTCCCACCTTGGTTGTCAACTTTCACATCCAAAAGAAAAAAACAAGCCATCTCTCTAGATGACTTTGACTTCGATAAAATAGTACCGGTGAAAGCTAAGACCCCTAAGAAGCCAAAAATCCTTTCAAAGATGATTGGAGATAAGGGGCACAAATTTTTGGAGATAGCCAAACCCCCACATGATGTGACTCTTGAAGATTTTGATATGAGTAGCTACTCTATCTCTCGAGTTGAGTTAGGGAAGATCACTCATGAAGGTGCCAAGAGTGATTTGCAATCTGTGATGGACATTATGGTTCAAAAATTTGACAGGGAAAGAGAAATGAAATATCATTATAAAGTAATGGTGGAACAATTGACCATAGTGATAAGAAGATTCACTTTTGCTCCAGAATCGGTGACTCTAGAGGCTTTCTCCATATATTATCTCATAATTCAAAAATTTGAAAAGACTTATCTAAAGGGGAAAGTACTTGAAGACTACCTGGATAAGATGCATGCATAGGGGATTTCCTTGTTCACAGAGTTGTCTGAGAAGATGAGTAAAATGAGGAAAGTAAGAACAGAATTAGATGACCTTATCAATACCATTTCTCAAGAGGTTGAAAGCACAAATAGATATCTTAGCAAATGGATAGAGATGAAGGAGCTAAAAATACATACCCTAGTATCAATCATCATCATTGTTGATAGAGATTCTTATATTAAAACTAAATAATTTTTGATATAGAGGATCTGAGTACTTAAGGAATTGATCAGTGACCTTGAATCTTCTAAGGACACCAATGAACAAAGCAATATCAGTCTACTACACAAATTGGAAGAGTTGCCTTGTAGACTTACCTCTCAAGACAACCAATTCATTTTAGTAGAGGAATTGATTCAGGAGTTTGAGAGTATGATTTGAAACAAATTTGAGGAGAAAGCATTCTCAATGGCTTCTATGGACAATATCTTAGATAATCATTTAACTCTAGACAATCTAAGAACTAGGTTAACTAGTCACGCCAAGTCAATCACAGCAGTGAGAGATGCGATGGTCAGACATAAGGTGATCTTCAAAAATACTATTGCACTAGATAGTATCAGAATACATGCACCTATTGCCATGTATGATGCTCATCT
The DNA here is from genome assembly GCA_037957365.1 of Torreya grandis. Lineage (NCBI taxonomy): Eukaryota > Viridiplantae > Streptophyta > Pinopsida > Cupressales > Taxaceae > Torreya > Torreya grandis. The sequence goes on from JARHVA010008323.1 coordinate 65,220, forward strand.
AAAGAAGGTTGGTGATAAAATTTGAACTGTTCTTCCATACTTCTCCATTCTTCTCATGCACTTTGTAATTGACTTAGGACATTTTCACATGTACTTTTGTTATGTGTAATTACATGTAAAAATTTTCAAAAGTCCCAAAGTCAATGGAGACTCATCTTTGACTAGGTTTTAATATTTAAGTCTTTTTCCAATTTTGAAGGCTTTTCCCTATATATAGAGGGAGCCTCTTTTGTAAAAAGGTCTATGGATAATTGAGAGAAAAAACTCTACCAAAATTGAGATGCTTCCTGAGACTTTGATCTCAACTTGTAAATCATATTTTCTTAAATGAATGAGAAGCAGGTTATTTTCAAATTTTGTGTTGAAATAATTTGTGTTACTTAGGGGATTGTTCTTATGTTCTCTTTCCCAATAATCTCTCATCTGTTTGATTAAATCAGCAAAGTGTGTGTGGAAATTATTTGAAGACATTCTGAAGGTATTAGAAAGACTTTGAACTACTTTTATCCTTTGTGATCTTATAATCTATTGTAGTTTTAGGTGAAGACTTTGAGCTGCACTTCACTCTACTATTATGTATGCTTTGAATCAGTGAGGAAAGCAACGAAAGACTTTTTGCTTTCATGAGTTTTTCACAAATCTAGTTACTACCCAAGAAGATTTTCTACTATTTACTGAATATCATTTCGGAAAGAAGAGGAATGCTTTTAGTTATCAACCAGGATTTCTTTTTTGCCTTGTAAACATCATCTCTAAAAAAAGAGAGATGGATGGTGTAATCTCACACCTGAGTCTATTTGTAGTTCTTATTAATACATAATTATTTTAGTATAGGGAACTTCCCCTTGATGAGAGGAGAGATTTACCTCACTATGATGTGGTAAACCCACACTTTTTTCCATATAAATCTCCTTGTATTGTGGTTGATATACCTATTTTGCTATCATTTGCTTGATGATAAAATATTCACCCAACATCTTTTGGCAACTCCGTTAGGGATGTTACATGTAGTCTAAAGCCCCAAGCTTCAGATTGAAGTGATTCCTATCCTTATCCATTTCCATTTTATATCCATTTCCATTATATAGCCTTATTCATACTCTAGTAGCTTCACACTCTACTGGAAATGAATGCACATTTTGAAGCCTCAAGCTTCAAACTAAAACCTTTCCAATCCTTTTTCAGTATACACTCTAGCAGATCCACCATATACACAAAGTCAAAGAGCACAAGGTATTTTTGATCTTGTATTCGAGTTGGTGCGATGAACTAATTTTAGATTTCTCCTCCACCATCTTGCCTTCAGTGAACCAAGAGTTTCCCTCCTACCAGCGTTAGATCTCTCATACCTGGTGAAGCTTCTAGTCTCAGTACTAGTAGGGTTTTGTCTATACTTACCCCACCAAGATTTGTCATTCTTTCATTTAATATACATATCATGGCAATCTAAGGCCCTTGGGGAAACTTCTTTGATCCTCTCAATCTAGCCCCACCTTTACATGAACTACCTCATAGTTTGAGAAAGAATTTCCTCAAATTCTATGGTGACAGGAAGGTTCATCTTGATGAGAATATCACTACCTTCTCTATAGCATGTGGTGTGATAGGTGTGGAATACGAAGATATAGTGATAAGACTATTTGTAGAAACTTTGCAAGGCACTATCGTAGATTGGTTTTACCACCTTCAAGCTCAAACTATAATTGACTAGAATACGCTCAAGGCCAAGTTTGAGGTCAAGGTCAAACCTGTTGAAGATGCACATGCCTTGTTAGCTCAACTTACACAACTGAATAAAGAACCTCATGAGCCCATGCGAGACTTCATTTCTAAATTCAATAAATTTGAGGAACTAAATTCCTACGATCACTCAGCCAATGCTGGAGAATCTCAAGTGTTTTTTCATCAACTCTCAACTTCTTGAAGTAAGTTTTTTGTTAAGGCGAGCCAGTCCTATGGATCTTTATATAGCCTAAAATTTAGCTACCGAGGTGGAAGATGATCTTATCCTGGTAGGTAAGATCAAAAAAGATTCTAATAAAAATAAAAAAAATTCATTTGCTAAAAGTTCTTCCACAAGCACCACAGATCCTATGGTGTAAAAATTAATGAATGGACTGTAGCCTTGAAAAGACAAATGTCCCAAGGTATGTCTGCTCCTCCTTATTGGGATATGCCAAGAAGGATGTTTCCCAATTAGTCATATCAAGGCAATGCTGCCAGAAATCAAGGACAACCAAATCGCCTTCCTCCTCCACACGGGAAGCTTGCCATTGAAGTAGCACCTACTAATTCAACAGTTGGTTACCTTCAAGCTAAACGTGATTTCTCATTCCAACCTAAGTTGGACCAAGAATATGATGCTAATCTCTTTGTGGAATAAGAAGAATTAGTTGGTGACTCCAATATTCATTTCTTGAATTATCAAAATGAAGCTAGAAGCAAGAGAGAAGTATTTGATGGATCCTATGTTGTTTTTACTAGGTCCCAAAACTAGTTAGCTCAACAAGCTGATAAATAAAAAGTAGGAAAAGAACCTCAGCTAGTAGTTTCTATCACTAAATGAGGGACTTCATTACCTTTCCAACCAAAGGACCCGGTGACTAATAAGAAATTAAGTACCTCAAACTGTCCCATACCTTCTACTTCTATCTCTTAGACCAGTGCCACACCCACTAAAGATCAGGATGATGGGCTCCTTCCCTCTGTCTCTAGCTCATTTCAATTATTTGATATAATTGATCATGCCAAGAAGACCAAAATTCAAATGATTGAGATTGAGTACTTGTGATCCAATCCTAAGAAGTTTGATAGGTTGGCCAAATACGTGAAAAATAAAATTGCTCCTATAGGACAAGATTTTCCAAAGGTGACTCATGATTTTTCCAAAAATAAATCCACCCAAAATAATCTTGTCCCTACTCCTCTTGTCACCCCTAGGAAAATAGAACCTTTCTATGTTTCCCTGTTGATAAATGGCCATAAATTGAGTAATTGCATAATAGACTATGGAGCTTCTGATAACATTATGCCTGCCAAAGTAGTAGATTCTCTTGGTCTTACTTTGACTAAGACTTTCAAGAGATGTTTCTCTATGGAAAATAAGCAATTCCCACTCCTGGGCTAAATCAAAGATGCCCAATTTACATTTGCAACTTTTTCAGAGAAGAGAATCAAAATGACAGTCTTAATAGTTGATGTTCCAGCCTCTTATGGCATTCTATTCAGCTACAATTTTTGCAAGGATTTAAGTGGAGAATTGAATATGGATCTGTCTGAAGCAAGAATACCTGTTAAAGGTGTTATGAATAAATTGCTCCCTGAAAAAGAGTCAAAATATATAGTCACCAAAACATCTAATCCCGAATCCCAAATTTTATTTGAATCGTCAAGAATGGGTAATTATTTCTTGACTACTAAAGATGTTTTCATTCCATTAGATGAAAGTCTTTTTAGCGACAATTCAAGAAATTCAGATGCAAAGTCAAAAAAAAATTCAAAACAAAATTCAGACAATAAAGGATCTTCCCTGAATAATGAAGAGAAGTTTTTGAAAGGATCAAATTATGATAATGTCTGGATCTTAGAATTTGATGGTAGTTTCTCTTCTACCGGTTCTGGAGCTGGAATTGTCTTGATCTCCCCTCAAGGAGAAATTTTTCCCTATTCATATAATTTGTAGTTCAATAACACCAATAACACTGTTGAGTATGAGTCTTTGTTGCTTGGATTGAAAGTTGCTCATGCTAAAGGTATTAAGGTTCTTCACACCCTTAGAGATGATGAACTGGTAATTTGTCAGGTAAGGAATCTATACCAAATAAAAAATAAAAGATTGCAACATTATCGCAATCTTGTATGGGATTGTATTGAAAGTTTTGATGCTTTTAATATTTATGTTGTGTCGAGACAGTGCAATGACCACGCAGATTCATTAGCTATCTTCATGACCCTCATGGTTCCCCATAAAGACTTCAAAGGAGACAAGTACACTATCAAGCTAGTCTTTTGACCAAGTGTACCTGATAATGTCAATTATTAACAAGTGTTCAATGGTGATAGTCAAATCATTAATTTTTTGGAAAAGATGGACAGCTTTAAAGATCTTTATTTTGAAGGAAGTGAATCCCCACCATAGGAATCAATTCTTGAAATAAATTCTCAAACTAGTGAAGAGTTCCTTCAGCTCAAGGGAAATAAAATTCCAAAAGGTTTGGTTTCTCTCGAGAAATTATTTGATAAGCAGGACAAATATGTCAAGTAGCGACAAGTGGATTCAAGTTCCTCCAAGGAGTTCAATCAAATAAATTTGAGTACGGAAGAGAATCCCAAAATGGTCAACATTAGAAATTGTTGCACTTCTGATGAAAAGCTCAAATTCACTACTCTTCTTCACCAATACATTGATGTTTTGGCATATTCTTACGATGATTTGAAATCTCACAGGCCTAAGGAAATTTAGCATGAAATCCCTCTTAAGGTTGGGTCATTGCCTTTCAAGCAAAAATAAAGGCAATACAATCCCAAAATATCAGGTACTATCTTTTCTAAGATCTAGAAAATGTTGAATGCAAGAATTATTTTTCTAATCCATCATTCCACCTGGATTGCTAACATAGTTCCTGTGAGAAAAAAGAATGGATAAATTCACATTTGTGTCAATTTCAAAAACCTGAATCAATCTTCTTTAAAAGATAACTACCCTCTGCCCATCATGGACCAAGTTTTGCAAATAGTGACTGGTTCAGAAATGTTATCAATGCTAGACAATTTTTTTGAGTACAATCAAATAGAAGTCAATGAAGTAGATCAACATAAGACTGCTTTCACCATGCCTTGAGGCATTTTTGCATATCGTACAATGCCTTTCAGTTTGATTAATGTTGGTGCTACCTTCTAAAGAGCAATGGATCTTGCTTTCAAAGATGAAATGGGAAAGTTTATTGTGGTATATCTCATTGACTTGACCATTTTTTCAAAACATCATCTCGATCATCTACAACAAGTGTTGGAATGTTGTCGGCAAAATGGTATTTCTCTTAATCCCAAAAAGTCAGTTTTTGGGGTTATAGAAGGTAAACTTCTCAGTCACAATGTATCTCAAGAAGGTATAAAAATTGACTCAGAAAGAGTCAAATCTATCCAAAGTCTTGCTCTTCCTTCTAGTAAGATAGTAGTTCATTCCTTCTTCAGAAAGGTGAATTTTCTATGAAGATTCATTCTAGCATTTGCAGAGAAGACTTGCCACATTGTGGACATGATGAAGGGAAAAACCACTTTTCGATGGACTACAGAAGGCAAGTCAGCATTTGAAGACATCAAAAAAGTGACTGCTCATGCACTAATTCTGGTTTGTCCAGATTACACCAAAGACTTCATAATATATAGCTATGCTTCTGACCATATACTTTCAGCTATTTTAGTTCAACAAAATAAAGAAGGTATGGAATCTCCCATATCATTTATGAGTTGTCCTCTCAAAACTCATGAATTAAAATATTCAAATATCGAGAAACATGCTTATGTTATGGTTAAGGTAGTAAAGCATTTTAGATTTTATATCTTGAATTCACATACTGTGGTTTTGGTGCTTGACACGACAATGAAGTCCATTCTAACTCAATAGGAGTTTGGTACTAAAAGGGGTAATTGGATTGCTAAGATTTAGGAGTTTGATCTTGATATCAAACCTACCAAGCTTGTGCAAGGAGAGGGACTCTGCCAGTTGATTGCTGATAATATCCCTAAGGAAATAGAAAATGAAGAAATAAAGGTCGAAGACATGCCTACGGTCCTCTTCATCACTACTACTGATGAGTAGTATTCCAGTATCGCTCACTTTCTTACTTATGGTGAGTGTCTTGCTCATCTATCCTATAAATAAAAAATGAATGTTAAGATAAAGGTTGCTAACTATGTCTTGTGGAACAATGGTTTGTATAAGAAAATCCTTGATGAGGTATTTCTTCGTTGCATTGATAAGGTGTAACAAAGTAAACTTTTAGAGTCCTTCCATAATTTGGCTTGTGGAGGACATTTTTTTGCACCAGTGATGGCCCATAAGATTCTATGAGTGAGATACTATTGGCCTACACTATTTCAAGATGCATACAAATGGGTACGAAGGTGTGAATTGTGTTAGCAGTTCATTAAGAAACATAAATTGGCCACATTACCCCTCAAGCCAGTGGTAATTGAGGAACCTTTTCAATAATGGGGTATTGACTTCATTGGTGTATTCAACCTATCTTCAAGTGTTGGGCATGATTATGTCCTCACTATGATTGATTACTTTACAAAATGGGTGGAAACCATTCCAACTAAGCATGCTACTTCAGAAGTAGTATGTAATTTTCTTAAGGAAAATATTATTTCCCAGTTTGGGGTTCCAACTAAGATTGTAATAGATAATGCAGCCTATTTCTCTTCCCATGAGATTACCCAGTTCTACTTTTATTATGGAATTACCCTCTCCCACACTTTTGATTATTTTTCACAAGGAAATGGCCAAGCAGAATCGAGCAACAAGAATCTGGTTACTATTATCAGAAAACTGGTAGATGAAAAATCAGAGGACTTGGCATAAAGCATTGTTTGACACTCTGTGGGTAGATAAGATTACACCCAAGAGGGAAATAGGCATGTCACCATTCCAACTTTTGTATGGTTTGAATGCACAAATACCAATCACCCTAAAAGTACCAGTGCTCAGGTTGGCAAGGGCAATTGAAGATTCAACTTTTGAAAATTCTATTGATAAAAGGATCATGTGCCTAACTAAATTAGATGAGAAAAAAACCATGGTGATGGACCAAATTACTACACATCAAAATTAGGTGAAGAAACTCTTCGATAAGAGGATAAAGATTCATGATTTTTAGATTGGCGATTAAGTCTTGTTGTGGGACAAGAGGGGAGAACCAAAAGGAATGCACAAAAAATTTGATTCTTTATGGAGAGGTCCATTTACCATTCATCAAGTCTATGGTGAAAATAGCTTCTTGCTAGAGTATCAAGATGGAGCGCCATTCTCACTGCCTCATAGTGGGCAACATCTGAAGCACTTCAATCCTTGAAGTATTAGATGAGTTCACTTGTACATTTGTATAGTTTTTGTGTTGTTTATTTTCTTTTTGTTCTTCATGTCTTTTCCTTCATTGGCTTGACTTTGTTGCCCAATGGCTTGGATGAAGGCACTTAGAGACTAGTTTCTACTCCCGTCAATCAATTCAATCAATAGAAGTTTCCCAACAGGAGCCAGTTGTTGTTTCCAAAATCAGCAAAAGCTATTTTTGGAACAACCCCTATGAAACTTGTCCATTTCATGTTTTTCACTCTAAGTTCATCTTTCAAGGCAAGTCTTTCTTGTTCTCATGTTTGCTCAATAGGCATCATTCAAATTTCATGATGTTCCCTTGTTACGTTTTCCCAAAAAATATGAAAATGGTTACAATCTTGATGCGTTTAGATGAAAAAAAAATTATTTCTCAAAGTTAGGTGTTTTCTTGTGTTTGCATGCAATGGTGGCACATTTTGCTACCACTACATGTGGTTTTATATTTTCCATGCAAATGTGTCAAATTTTTCTACCACTACATGTGGTTTTCTATTTTCCATGCAAAGGCGGCAATTTTCATCGCCCTTGCATCCTTCATGTAGGAGCGGCAAAATTTGTTGCCCTTACATCTATTCTTTCACTTCATGCAGGAGCGGTAAATTTTGCCACCCCTACATCCCTTCTTTCAGCCTCACATGTAGAGGTGGAAAAAATTTCCACCCCTACATGGTCTCAATTTTCACGCATGGCATTTATGGTTGTGCGCATCGAGTGGTTGGGAGTGATTTTTGCCCCATTTAACCCCTATTGTACCTCATTTTCTTCTATTCTTCTTTGTTTCTCCTCCTCCCTGTGTCTAGGAAATCAAGCAAGCAAGACGAAGTGTTTTTTCATTGGATTCAAGTGTTATTTCGTGATTATCAAGTAGGGTTTTGTGTTTTTTTTCTTCTAGTTTTAGTTTTGTTTTGTTTTTTGTTTTTTTCTTCTCTTCTTTTTGTTTTTCCTCTTTTCCTTCTAGGTCTAGGCTTTTATTATTATTTTTCTTCTTCCCCTTCCTCTCTTTTCCCCTTGATGAACCCATCCAACAACACCATTTCCATCCTTCTTCCTCATTTTTAAACTATCGGCCTTGTACCCCATGTAATGGAAGCAAATTTCACCACCCTTACGTATGGCCGTTCAACCAGTGTAAAGGTGGCAAAATCCACCGCCCTTACAAATCCCTACCTTTCATCCTTCCCTATGTAAGGGTGGTGATTTTCACCACCCTAACAATTCTTCCCTTCGCAACCATGTGCAAGGGTGGTGATTTTCACTGCCCTTACATGAAACTTCTAACCATTTGCATAGGCGGTAATTTTTGCCACCTATGCACAACCCAACTTTCTCTCAATATGCATGGGTGGCAAAAATTGCCACCGATGCATCTTAACCTTTCCTAACATGCACAGGCAGAAATTTTTGCCACCTATACATGAATACAATCCTCAACATGCAAGGGCGACAATTTTTACTGCCCATGTATACCTTCCCCCCATTTTCACTAACTCTAGGGAAATTTTCATTTTTCCTATTTTCTGAGCCCTCGTCCCTTTTGCTTTTTGACCTGCTTACACCTCATCCCTTTCAAGCATATTTCCCTGATCATGATCATCCAACATGTAATTTTTCTAGATTGCCAATATTTACCTTAATTGCGTGATCATGACTCTTATCACAGTTTCTCCTCAAGATCCTTCTTCGTCAACATATTTTCGACAAAGGCTCATCCCAATGACTGAGGTATCTCCAAATAAGTTGAAGATGAAGAAGTACTAGTATCAAGGTATTTTCCCAATCACCTCAATCACTTCTAATGTCGATGACATTAGGGATACAGAAATTGGCCACATTGATATGGCTGAGTTCATAGAGAGAACCAAAGCAAACAATCTCAGCTCCAAAATGAAGAGGATAATTGAGAGCAATATTCATCTAGTCTCCTCTTTTCCTATAGTGGCTCATCACACAGAGTTTGTGCTCCAGTGCACCCAATTCTACAATAAAGATACCAGGGTTGTGGTAGATGCTAGTGGCAATGTAGTAATTCGACTAGACCCTGAGTTCATTGATAAAGTGGTTATGTGCCTTCCTGCTATTGAAGTATTAAAGATCAACTTTGTTGAAGTGCAAAAGGAATATGATAAAGATCTCGAGAAGGCAAAGAAGGTGATCAAAATAGATGGCTCAAAACTCCTAAAACAAACTTGTCTAGATGGCCACAAAACTTTCCAAGGAGTGATTTTATAGAGGAGGTTGGCGACTTGATTACTCTTCTCAATAGAGTACGAGGTTTATCTTCTTCCTCTCAATTTCACAAGTGGATGTATCCCTTCATTAAGATAATCCTCAAAAGGAAACAAGTTATTTTTTGGGGTGAACAAATCAGCAATGCTCTGCATGAGCAATTGACAAAGGTCTCTACTACCTCAAAGTTATATATGACTTCATACCTGGTATACATTACAGCTTCAATGAGAACCTTTCTAGGTTTGACATCAGAGAGAGACAAGAAAACCACCCCGGTATATCAATATTATCCTCGGCTAACATTGAAGGGATTAATCCATCACTTTAGGAGTGTAAATGATGTTTTTTTCCAATTTTTTTGTGTCTCTTCAACCCCCAATTAAAATAAAAGAGTGTCTGATGAAGCTTGGACTGTTGTGAATGACTTCAGTTGTATGTTCTTATAATTCCATTCTTTTTTTATTTGTGGGTTGGCTTTTTCCAAGGCTATCCCTATATGCTCCCAAGATTTTCCTTAGATAAATTGATCATGATGGAGCTATGTAGGCAAATTATTATCGTACATAATAAGTAGATGGAACTTAAGAAACCCAATTTCAGGTTCCCCATTGAAATTGGCAGGTACTCAGTGTTGACCGCTATGAAAGTTAGGGCAATGAAAACCAAAATGCAACTTATGACCATGAAGCATTTCAAACAAGGCCCAAGTTTGATTATAGAGGTGTCAAAGACATGATCAGAAGGAAGACTCAGTTCCATGAACCCATGATCGAAGATGTTTGGATAGATTTGAGGATAGTAGAAGATATCAGGAAGATGGACTATAGCAGACTATTTCTAGAACAAATAGAATATCTGGGGCTCGTTGATATCCCTCAAATCTAGTAGATGATGGGGAATTAGTCAATACTAGATATCATGCTAAACAAGTTGTTAACGCTCCTTTTCCTCTGATCTAATGGTCTTAGAAAGAGTTGACCTCCTTAAGGATGAGATTCGAACCAATATTGGCAAACACCAATGATTGGTTGGCAAATAAAGGAATCACCTTAAAAGAGTTCATCACGGGATCAGAAGTCAAATTTCAAGAAGAGAAAAGGAGGAGAATATAAAATAGGATGAAGAATAAAGGTGATGTTCCTTCTTCTATGCCCCATAAGCCTAGGATCATTTTTATATCAAAGAAATCAAAAGATATAGAGAAAGAGCTAGAGTCAACATATATGGGAGTTGAGAAACAAAGCACCAAAGAACCAGTGACAGAACAAATGGAAATTGATGATAGGCCTATAGGTCAATAAGGAACAAAAGCCCAATCTCTGTAGGAAGGTGCGCAGTTAGACACAGGAATTTCTTCTTCTCTGCCCCCCTCACCTATCGCAACTCCTTCACCTATTTCTTCCATCAGTATTCCCTCTTCTAGAGCTACTTCTCCTTCTAAAATTATTTTTGGTGACCCTCAAGGTGCTTCTAGAGATGTTATTCATTCATCAAGATCCATCCCCAGTCTATCATCTCCTTTTAACATTGGAGATAGTTCCACCTTTGACCATTCAGTGATAGGTGCAGTTTTGACTAATACTATGCCCACTACACCCGTTGTTCCTGCCAACAGTGCAGGTGTTACCCCAGTGACACCAACTATAGGGACTATTGCTAATGTAAGTGCTTCTGCTCTCCCACCTTGGTTTCCAAATTACACACCCAAAATAAAAAAGCAAGCCATCTCTCCAAATGACTTTGACTTCGGTAAAATAGTATCAATGAAAGCTAAGACCCCTAAGAAGCCAAAAATCCTTTCAAAGATGATTGGAGATAAGGGGCACAATTTTTTAGAGATAGCCAAACCCTCACAGGATGTGACTCTTGAAGATTTTGATATGAGTAGCTACTTTATCTCTCGAGTTGAGTTAGGGAAGATCACTCATGAAGGTGCCAAGAGTGATTTGCAATCTGTGATGGACATTATGGTTCAAAAATTTGACAGGGAAAGAGAAATGAAAGATCATTATAAAGCAATGGTGGAACAATTGACCGTAGTGATAAGAAGATTCACTTTTGCTCCAGAAGTGGTGACTCTAAAGGCTTTCTCCGTAGATGATCCTGTAATTTAGAAAGCCAAAAAGACTTATCTAAAGGGGAAAGCACTTGAAGACTACCTAGATAAGATGCATGCATAGGGGATTCCCTTGTTCACAGAGTTGTCTGAGAAGATAGGTAAAATAAGGAAATTAAGAATAGAATTAGATGACCTTATCAATACCATTTCTCAAGAGATCAAAAGCATAGATAGATATCTTAGAAAATGGACAGAGATGAAGGAGCTAAAAATACGTACCCTAGTATCAATCGACATCATTGTTGATAGAGATTCTTATAGTGAAACTAAAGAATCACTAATATATAGGATCCAGGTACTTAAGGAATTGATTAGCAACCTTAAATCTTCTAAGGACACTAGTGAACAAAGTGATATTAGTCTACTGTACAAATTGGAAGAGTTGCCTTGCAGACTTACCTCTCAAGATAACCAATTCATTTCAACAGAGGAAATGATTCAGGAGTTTAAGATTATGATCCGAAAGGAATTCAAGTAGAAAGCATTCTCAATGGCTTCTATGGACAGTATCTTAGATAATCAGTTAACTCTAGACAATCTGATAACTAGGTTAACCAATCACGCCAAGTCAATCACAGCAGTGAGAGATGTTACGGTTAGAGCCAAGTCTATCACCATGTACGATGTTCATCTAAAGAAGGTTGGTGGCAAAAGTTGAAATGTTCTTTCATACTTTATTCTACATTCTTCTCATGTACTTTGTAATTGACTTGGGACATTTTCACATTTACTTTTGTTATGTGTAATTACATGTAAAAATTTGCAAAAGTCCCAAAGTCAACATAGACTCATCTTTGACTAGGTTTTAATATTTAAGTCTTTTTTCAATTTTGAAAGCTTTTACCTATATATAGAGGGAGCCTCTTTTTTAAAAAGGTCTCTGGATAATTGAGAACAAAAACTCTACCAAAATTGAGATGCTTCTTGAGACTTTGATCTCAGCTTGTAAATCATATTTTCTTAAATGAATGAGAAGCAGGTTATTTTCAGACTTTGTGTTGAAATAATTTGTGTTACTTAGGGGATTGTTATTATGTTCTCTTTCCTATTAATCTCTCATCTATTTGATTAAATGAGCAAAGTGTGTGTGGAAATTATCTAAAGACATTCTAAAGGATATTAGAAAGACTTTGAACTACTTTTATCCTTTGTGATATTATAATCTGTTGTAGTTTTAGGTGAAGACTTTGAGCTGCACTTCACTCTAATATTACGTATGCTTTGAATCAATGAGGGAAGCAATGAAAGACTTTGTGCTTTCATGAGTTTTTCAAAGATCTAGTTACTACCTGCGAAGATTTTCTACTATTTACTGAATATCATTTCTAAAAGAAGAGGAATGCTTTCAGTTATCAATCAGGATTTCTCTTTTGCCTTGTAAACATCATCTCTAAAAAAAGAGAGATGGATGGTGTAATCTCACCCTTGAGTATATTTTTAGTTCTTATTAATACATAAGTATTTTAGTATAGGGAACCTCCTCTTGATGAGAGGAGTGATTTATCTCACTATGATGTGGTAAACCCACACTTTTTGTTGTATAAATCTCGTTGAACTATGGTTGATATACCCATTTTGTCATCGTTTGCTTGGTGACAAAATATTCACCCAACAAGGATTATGAGGATAAAATGGGTTTGAAAATGAGGTGATAATGGATAAGGTAGATGGAAAATGAGCATTTGAGATGCAAGTGTTAGTGCCCAAAATTGCACTGAAGTAATTGAGCCCTTGTTGAGTATAAATGCCTAAGTCTAGCCTAAGTTGAGTATCAAAACCTAAGTTCTTAGCCATATTCCTATTTTTTAGTGTTCCTTTGAAAGTTCAAGTTCATGTTAAATCAGCTAAGTCTTAATTTGTTCTTTACTAGCATGTGTATTAAGCCCTTAGAATTTTTCATATTTTTATGCAAACCCTTTGCTCAATGGAAATAGGCCTTTAGGGAAATTATTTTGGGAAAAATGTTTGAAATAATTATCTTAAAAAAAATCCCAAGATAAAAATGTCAAATACCATGATGCTTGAGACCAAAAGGCTTGATAAACAAAGTCCTTCAAGAAATTTGCCTAAATTGTAGGTATGACAGTCTCCTGTACATCTTTTAATAGGTATGGGGATGTCAATTTTAAGGCACAATAATTAGTCATTAGGATTCAAATGTTCTAGGATGGTTACATGAACATCAAATTAAGGCCCTATGAAGTGGTTATTTGATTTCAAATGTAGGTAGATCTATGACTCATGTTTTCTTAGGTGAAGATAATCTAAAGGTGAGTGAGGATTTAAAAATTCAAAGACCCTACAAAATAATGTGAGATAGACAAGTATCAATATCTCAAGAAAGCAAAAATAGATCTAACAACAAGTAGAATAGGTCAAAAGGTTAAGAATCATAAGGTACCACCATGCGACATGATGACATTCAAAGCAATAGAAACTATTTTCAAGGTACATAGGAAGCCTACAGGGCTACCAAGTGGCACATCCTTAGGGCCAAGTATAAGAAGTGTCTAATAATGCTCCACCCCTCGGATCATGATCCAATAAAGTGTGTTTACTCACCCCATATAGATATGATGGTGCATAGCCAAGGTTAAAAAGATAAATATCATGTGGACAAACATAGAGATGACAAGTGGCATAACTATGTGCCATGAATTAGAGATTGAATATCTTGCACAAGATCAATGGCTCATGTTTACTTGGGTAGAGATGATCTAATAGTACAAGCCAAGATGGATTTTTCAAAGGGCTCAGATAACATAAAAGAAGGTCTAACTACCAGTCTAATGTATTTTTTCTAAATAGTCATGGATCTTTTCTATTCTCATCATAGCTAAAACTTTCCAATTGTAATCATCACAAGGTAATTGGATTTCCTTGGCATGCACAAAGGGGAATATTTATGTCCAAAAGCTTCCATGATTTGAAAATGGATTAGAAAGAGAGTATCTCTAGATGGTTACACATGAGGATAAATTTTGTTTGGTTTCTCAAATGATTTCCTCCCTTTAGTTGTGTAGGTAAGTAGTCAAAAGCATCTCCAGGTAGTTCCATAAGATAAAAAATTATTGTTCAAGCCTCCACCATGAAGTTTAGCATCCCAATCATGAATTTACCAACATCTTCATTCAAAATATCAAAGTCTTGTTACAAATATTCATCATTCCTTGTAATGGTAGTTACAACAATGATTATTTTCTTGCAAGTAGATGAGGATCTCAAGCATTACAAAGGGCATATTCCAATTGGAAGTATCTTGGAGGACTTGAAGGATTATTCTACAATTTTTCAAATTACAACCCATAGTCCCAAATTTGAAAATGTATAAATAGAGGGCTTCTCCTCTATTCAAGTGGGTTGACCATTGTGTTGGTCATTATGTTGGTTGCTATTTTTGGGTCCTTATTTTCTTTCTAAGTATAGGCTCTTCAAAATTTTGGGTTCACTATTGTGTGTATTTTCCCTCTCTTTCTAAGGTGGTTTTAGTTGTAAAGCCATTATCAAGATCTAATAGCATGTTTATATGTCTCCCATTTCCAACATAGAGCAAATCCACCATGCTCATCCCCATGGTATCATTTTGGAACACTGATGTGTGTAATATTTTCTTGTAAAGTTAATGAAACTGCTTGTGGATCTCTACTAATTTCTTTTTATGAAGTGAAATAATATGCTTTACAAATGTTTTTGATTGGAAATTTGGGTTTATGCTCATTATTAGTTGTCATTTTGAGCATAGATTTAGATTATAAACCCTTTCTGCATTATTTCAAGATATGTTGTTGAATAACTTATTAGGGCATCCTAGGTTTATGGATTTGATAAGAAAAGCATGTTAGATTCTAGTTTCAATGTATATTCTAGGATTTCAAGGATCATTTGGGTATTTACATTTCATTGGCACCAATAAGGGTGAGTTACTCCTGGTAGTTTCATTAGCTTGAATTTAAGTTTTCTATATCTTTGCAATAAGTGATGTCATGAATGTTAAAAGAATCCATGCTGATTAAAAGCCACCAGCACACTACCATCCCCTTTTATATAATCTTATAACTTGTTTTACCCTATCCTGCCCTACAAATAATATACCTAGTTGTATATTATGAGTGTTATTTGCTAGCATATGCATAAATATTGCATACTCAACATGTGCTTACAATTTGTACTTTAAATCCCAGCATTTTACTCTTTTATTGAGCCCTTGTATTGTTTAAAATTATTTTTAATGAAGGTTGTGTGCACATCCCCATCTATCTTTAGTAGCTTGTATCTGGCCTAGAACATTTGCTCATTTTATGTGATAACCCTTCCCAAATGGAGTGAGTGAGTTTGGTTATGTTTTAGTTGGATTTGTGTCCCTTGTGCTAATAATCCCCATGTAGTTTGAATCACAGAATCTCTCCATGTGAGAAAGCTAACCTGTAGGTCCTCTCACCTTGGTTTAAATAGAGTTAGAAGTAGTAAGGATTTGACCATACCCTGTGTAGGTGCCTCTCAATCATTTTCTCTATTTGGTCCATTTTGGATGCTAAACCCTCCCCCAGCTACAATGACATATCATCAATTTTTCATCATTACTTACCATTTTCTATCAAAGTGTTCAAGGCCAAGTGATAGAGGTATACAAATAGGAACCAACAGCAAGGATGGGCATAAAGTATAATGTTGTACTAATAATTTTAAGGATATTTGAATAGGAATGCCCCAAGGTAAATAAGTAATGGATTTCCAAAACTATGAACATGCATGCTCTATCGAAGGTAGTCAAAAGGTCAAAGGCTAAGGTGGGATGACCAAATCATCTGATATGCTTGGTATAGGTGCACTACCTAGGGATACTTGCTCTTAAGATTAGGTACATTTTTAGGATCCATATGGGATAAACACTAAACTAAATGTAGACCTCTCAAAGGTTTTGGGACCATCAGGGGGTCTATGTCTACAAGCCTATAATGTTGGGTAATAAAGGATAAGATAGTTGAAACAAAGGATAACTTAACTGGCCTTGGAACAAGACTATAAGGAGGCAAAAAAAATTACTAGTGTAAGGAAGCCAAAATGAACCAAATCAACATTGATCTAATGGATCAATAGTAATTAGGATAAAATCAACATCAATCATAAAATAATTAGCATCAACCCTAAAGGTATATAAATAGGCCATCGAATGGATTCAATGCTTATTTTTTAATTAAGAACGTATGAGTTAGAGGAAAAATAATTGACACTTGTCTACACATCTGAGCAAAATATACACAATGTAGGCTAGCAGGAGTGGTCAATGATGATGATGATCACACGATGAGGTAGGGGTAAAATATTTTTAAGGTTATTTTAAAGTTTTTAGTTTTTTTTGCATTTTTATCTAGGTTTAGTTAGGTTTTTGCATTTCTTAGGGTTAGCAAGGGTTAACATTGCTCCATATTGTATTGATACCTATTCCCAAATGATCGATCATCGATCAGTAATATATTAAGACCGATCAAAAAATTGGTGATAATCAGTCCCTAATCAATGCTAATCTTGTAAGGGTTGGTGTCAATTCCTAGGTAGTAAAGAAAACTTAATGGATAGGATTAGTGTCTAGGAAACTTAACAAATTTGTGACATTGATGGATTTACAAGCATGTATATTTTTAACCATGTGAGATCAAGTGCCACCATTATTGAAGTGATTATGAGAGGTGATGGGAGATGTAGATTGGGAGCATCTCAAAGTGGTAGGTTGAGGAGGACTATGCCACCATCTCCAAGTACACCAAGACCAAAGTATACTTGTGGCACTACTAGAATGATGAGATTCAAATATATGGACCTTATGTCTATCGATTAAAGAGATGACCCTAACTCTGAAGGACATATATAGGATACTATGACTACTAGTATAGGGAATAAAGATTAACTTGATGGATGAGAGGGGATGGGTAGAATCACTAACATGGTTATATAGGTATGATGTTTAAGATATTGTGTTTATAGTGGGAGGTTTTAGTTTTGAGGTTCTATATGATCAAGACCAAGATAAGAGATGGGTGATCACTATGATGATGTTGGAAATCTCCTGCTGTGCATTATCTGACTCTAGTGGAGGGAGATTCTCATGGAGTTTGATAGGTGTTTTGGTAGATATGTGGGAGCATTAGATAATATTTGCATGGGCTCATACCCTAATATCAAAGATATATAGGGATATGTGGGGATAGAGGAAATAATGACACTATGCGATGGATGTGACCTACATTTTATAGTGTTTGGATTATGATCACATCCAAGTAGTGTAACCACCATGAATACCATGGATGGTATGGCATTGATTTGCATTCAGTGTTAGATTTTTATGGAGGGATGACTTTTCTCATCCACATGGAGATAGGAGAGTTCATGACTTGGAATATAATAGATAGTTTTTGAAGGAGTTAGAGGAGGGTGAGGTGGTATGGAGGCCATATGTTAGATTTTATAACATGGTCAAAGATGGAGATGGAGCTAATGATGGGGCGAAAAATGAGGTGGTTATGGGGGTGATGCATAGAGCATGTAGAGCTATTAAAGTTTGGGTGCATGTAGTGATAGTTTGGGCTACATTAGGATATACCTAAGGCACTACAGGTATACAAGAGGGATGGTTCAAAGGGGGAGTTGCCTGAACCATGGGTTACAGAGCTAGAGATTTTGGTGAAGAAGAAGATAGAGGGAGTGGATGTGGATGATGCTAGAGTCACAGAGTCATATTTATTGTGGTAGATAGACCAACCTAGAGGAGGGTAGGAGAGGGTGGTGAGGTAGAGATGGGAGATGGGAGATGTAGAGATGGTGGATGTAGAGGCCATAAGAGGAGATGAGAAGGGGGACATAGATATACAAGCAATGGTAGTAGAAAGGGATGTGACCAAGGAATAGTTATCTAAAGTTATATTTTAGCAGGACCACCTATAGGCTAGTTTGATAGAGCTATAGGGGCAATATGATGCATTACGATAGAGTTATGAGGAGGCATGTTGAGCGTAGGATAGGTATCATGATCAGCATAAGAGGCTCTAAGTATTAATAAGGGTTATAAGGGGAGCAATATCATGATCTACTATAAGAGGGGCACAGGGTAGGAGGATGGGGCCTCCAGGTACCATGAGCATGGATAGGTATCAGGTCATGGTGGCAAAGCTTTGATATTATGAGCATATTGTTATAGAGTAATTACCAGAGGTTCCTAGATATGCTAGTCATATAGCCATGTAGGGTCAAACTCCATGATGGTCATAGATGACCACATCTAGTATGGGGGTGTACCACAAAGGAGAGATAAGAGAGATGGGGGAGGAGATGGAGGTGATAGTGGAGGAGATGGAGTGGATATCCTCCTAAGCAAATCCATTTCAATGAGTAGTCATGTTTATGGCTAGCTATATGGATTGGCTTTGTATATATAATGTATATGACATTTTGATGATGTACCTTTGATTTTATATATATATATATATATATTCATGATTATTTGATGTACCATACATTTATTACATGATCTTATGTTATGTGATTATGGATCTGGATCATTTGGATTTTTGTTTAGATGGCATTTGAATTTATTTATATCATGGGTTATATTGGTTATATGGTGTTTGCATGGATTATGGTTTTTAAATAATATGATGTAGCTTTTATCTTGATTATGGATTTAATGGATTTATGATGATTTATGGATTTATGTGATAATTTATGATGTCTATGGATATGGATTTTATATTGCATATATGGTGTTTATATGTATTTTTGCTTTTGATTATACTAATTAGATTATATGGATGGGATTTTATATCGTGGTTTTATGATTTTTAAATGAATTTAAATGTTTATAATTTATGATAAAATGTATTATGTACTAACTTAACAAGGATGTATGACTCATAATTGGCTTGGACCCTAACCAACGCAAGGCCTCCTATTATTTTTGCATATGCACCCTTTTATCCAATGTTAATGAAAATCTTTAACAATCTCTTGTCAACTAAATTCATAAATCTTTGGATTGAAAAGGTAATTTTTATGTTTGCAAGGAAAGGGGGAGAAACTTAATTCTCTAGGAATACACATGTTGTTTTATGTTTTTGAGCTATTTGACCTTAAGCTAATCCATGGATATATGTAGACTAATCAATGTCATAAGTCTACAAATTTATGAAAGTTGATCAATGCGAGAAGCTTTTGAGGGATATAATTTTAATTTTATAGATTTTTACATGATTTGTTTTTAATAGGAAACTAATCAATGTGGTAAGTTTCCTAAATTGTAGCCATACTTTAAGGGAGTGGTCTACATGTTTAGATATATATATTTTAGGAGTTGTCCTTTAAAGGATCAATCTGTAACTTTGATTTTTTTCTTGATTTTGATAATAGTTATCCTTCAAGGAATCATTTTTCCATTTTGATATTTTTTTGACTTTATATCCCAAATTAATCTTTTTGCCATAGATTAGATTTAAGGCCACCTAGGGTGTTTTCATAATCCACGAAACAAGTTCATGTATTATTCCTTTTGAACAAGCTTTTAAGGTGAATGAATTTAGGAAATAATGATTTAGAACTCTGCTCTATTTTGAGTAGAACTAATCCATGAGAACATGCTATGAATAGGGCTAGGATGTCCATATTTAAGGATAAAATGAGTATACTACCAAAAATCCACATGATTCTTGATCATTATGGGGTATGTTTAGAGATAGGGGATAAGATTTTAAGAGAACTTATGTTGGCTAGTGTTTGCAATAGGATCATTAATAGTAGAAAGGATGTAGATGTAAAGCATTAAGAGATCTATGTTCTATTATTCCATCAAGGGAGGCCAAATGATATTCCCCAAATCCATATTTATGAGTGATAATATAGGTTCCAAGCCAATTCAGAATAAACTTTCCTTATTTACTTCTTTCCATATTTTTGACATGTTGATTTTATTTAAGGACAAGGTCACCAATAATAAATTATCACTCTTTTAAATGTTGATTTTATACATGTTTTATCCATTATTTATATACATGAAGGTGATCAAGGGCTATGGATCGATGCTCATCTAAAATTTATATTTATGTTAATCATTCTTGATGGTAATCCTCTTCATAAATTATATCCTTAAGAGAGATCTGAAGGGAAGGAATACGGACTTTTGGGGGGGGACTTCGGTACCATAGACTAAAGAAAAAGCAGTAACCCCTATAGGTGTTTGAATACTAGTTTGATAATCTTATAAAGCAAAAGGTATGTGAAGATGCCAATCCTTTTCAACCTCATTAACCATTTTGGTTAACATTTTGATAAGGATTTTATTCGATGCTTCGACTTGTCTATTGGATTGAAAATACTAAGGAGATGATAAAATCAACTTAATGCTAAAGGAATCACATAACTTTTGGACTTGTCTATTTTTAAAAGATTTCCCATTATCTATAATGATTTTATTGAGGACACCAAAATGACATGATATAATGATTAATGAAATAAATGATATTATCTACCTGGGTCGAAATAAATGGAATAGCCTCCACCCATTTAGTGAAATATTTGATAGCAATAATGATAAAGCTATGTTATTGGGAAGATTTTGGATTAATCAACCCTATAAGGTCTAAACCCCATTTGGAGAAAGGCCAAAAGTCCCTAGCTACTTGTAATGCAAGACTAGGGATGTGGGATAAGTTGGCATGTTGTTGGAAATTCACACATTTCTTGACATTCAATAATCCTGATTCATAGTGGGCCAATAATAGCCTAGTTGCACAATCTTCTTGGTGATAGTTAAACCACTAAAATGATTGCCACATATTCCATCATAAGTTTTTTTATCATGAGATTTGCTTTAGGGATTTGAAGGTAGTGGAGTATAATACCATCAAACCCCTGATTATAAGTCACACCCCCTAGTATTACATATTGGTTATTCCACTACTAAAAAGCATGCTTAACATTTTTGGATAAATCTAAAGGAATAATACCTTTAGATAAATAATTGAATATTTGTGTGTACCATATATTTAAATGGTTTTCCTCTATAATATGGATATAATAAAGATAAATTTTGGTATAAGAATTTTGATTGACCTTGTGAACAAGGACAAACAATTTAGACTCATGGGAGGAAGATGGGATAAAGGAGGCTAAGGAAGCCATGGTATCAATAAACTTGTTGGTTGAAAGAAGAGTGGTCTAGCTGACATAACAATTAAGGGTGGCTAATAACTACTTTGATAACATATTATACATCTGGAAGATGTTATTCTTGCACTGATATATGTTAATTATTTGATTGACTACCAATTAGGAGTCCTCAAAAATACGAAGTGATTTGACACCTAGAGCCAAAGTTATTTAGAGACCTATAATTAGGGCTTCATATTATACCATATTATTATTACAATCAAAATCAATATTAAAATATAGGGGTATAGGAATGCCTTTAGGTGGTATTATAATAATCCTTTCTCCCCCTCCATGTTCACATTTATATCCATCAAAGAACAACATCATCTAATAGTCAAGATCTCCTTGGGATGTAGAGGCTATAGCTTCATTAGGGAATTCATAGCTAGATAAGAGATTATCAGTAAGGGGTTACTTCACTAATTTATCAACACTTATTTTCGGCTTAATTGACTTTTAGTTAAGGAACTCAAGATTAAACTTGGTGAGAATCATAAGCCATCTTACCATTCATTTATTCTAATAGGGTTTTGAATGCATGAACTTAAGAGGATTGACATTGGTAATCATAAATGTCTTATGATTAAGCAAATAGTGGCAAAGTTTAGAATCTATGAATACTAAGACCAAATAATATCTTTCAATGTGCATGTACGAGTCTCATACTTAACCAAAGTGTGACTTATTTAATAAACTGCTTGTTCTCTATGTTGTTCATCTCGATGGGTAAGCATGACACCTAAATCATGGTCTATAGCTGAGATATACAAGTAAAAAGGTTTATCCTCCCTTGGTAGAATAAAGATATGGGATATAAGAGATACTTCTTAAGAGTATCAAAGGCTACTTGAAAATTTGAATCCCATATAAAAAAGGTATCTTTCTTAAGAAGGTGATGGAATGGTTGATAGGGATTAGATAATTGTGAAATAAAATGGTGAATAGACTATAATTTCCTTTGTAAATTATGAAGTTGCTTGAATTTGGAAGGAGGTAGCGTATCGATAATGGATTTAATTTTAGTATGATAAACCTCAATTCCCTAAATGGAAAAGATAAAACCTAAAATATTTCCTGATAAAACCCTAAAGACACTTTTTTGGGTTAAGACAAACTTGATATTTGATCAAACAGGAAGATATTTGTTGAAGGATAGATAAGTGATATTTATGATACCTAGAGTTACTAATGAGATTATCCATATAATCTTCAATGATTTTGTGAATTAAGTCGTGAAAAATATAGGTCATGGCACACTAGTAAATTTTTCCTACATTTTTTAAACAAAAAGGCATAACCCTATAATAAAAATTCCCCCATGGAGTAATAAAAGAGGTTTTATGTTGATATTTTGGGGTGATAAATATCTATTTATAACCAAAAAATCCATCCATGAGTGATAACATTTTGTGTCCTATAGTGAGATCCATGAGCTATTCGATATTAGAAAGGGGAAAATCATATTTTGGACAAGCAATGTTAAGATCATGAAAGTTGGTACAAAGGCATAGTCACCCTATGGGCTTTGTGATAGGTACTATGTTATATACCCATTGAGGATAATCGATGGGTTGGATAAAGTTAATAGATAACAACCACTTCAATTCTTATTTGACAAGAAGTGTTATGTGAGGATGCATTTTACATAGTTTTTGATTTATTGATTTAGCTTTAGGAATGATAATGATGTTATGGATGACTATAGCAGGGTCAATTCTTGGCATAATACCAAGTAAAGGCTTGGGTATAGTTATCAAGGAATTATATGAAATCTTGGTGTTTCTAAGAATCTAAGGATTGGCTCACTTTGATATTTTGTGAGACCTAGAGCATCCCTATGTTAATATCAATCATAACCTTGTTCAAAATAATAGGAGACTCAGATGGTATGATACTCTTGAGATATGAATTCCTACCATTAAATAGCTTAAAATAGAGTCATCATCCTGACACTCCATTATATGGATCAAGGAGAAATCATCATATATTAGGTTAGGAAGAACTAAACGAAGGTGTATCATTTTCTTGTCATTGATTTGATAAGTTAGTAGTTCCAAGTGAATGGTGCTAATCAAAAAAAAAAGCTAGGCAAGATGGAAATGGTGTCATTACTTTTCATAGCGGAATCGAGAGGGTATAAAGCATTTTCCTCATCCACATCCATAGGGATATGGGACATCAAAATGTGATCATTGTCAACTTTAGGAGTTTTCTTGAAACTGAGACCATTTTTTTGTGTGAATTTCTAAAGTTATTTATCGTAACCTCATGAGGTCCTTGTTCATAACATCCTAAGCCAAAAGCTTTCCAAACACATCATTGTAGATAGGTTTACATGAAGTTTGGTTTGTCAAGAAAGGAAACATTAGATGTGAATAGTTTGGTATGCATTTGACTTTCTATGTATAAAGGGGATTGGTTAATTCCTCCATAATTTAAGTGTGTTTAGAGGTGAGCAGGTCTAAAGGGGATAATGTGTCCTAGTTTGGGTTGGAAAGTACACTAATGGTCAAGGTGTCCATATTCTTGAGAGGTTAATAAGGTGCTAAGAGTTAATAGCTAATACTCCCATACAGAGAGCTATTGGAATTTTGAGTCAAAGGAATTTACCTCAAGAATATAGGAAGAAGGTATAGTATAGCTATTTGATGTTTCCCCCAAAAATAATAGAATGAATTTATTTAAAGGGATTAAGACATTTTTAGGATTATAATTCAAGTTGCATGTCTTAAATGGATGTGAGTTGGATGGGACAACATGGACCTTACTTTCATGTTCAAATTTAAGACATCAGTTTAATGTGGAGGGAGTGCAATGCATAGCGCATATCCAAGGATGTCCTAGTAGGATATTATATTAAAATTCCCCCTCTACGACATAAAATAACTCTAGGAGGGTATGTATACCTACTTGGATGGGGAGGATGACTACAACTAACATGGGGAAATAGTTTCATTAAATACTTGTAAGATGGTTGGAGATTGGGCCATAATAGTTTCAAGTAACTGGAGTTGCCTAAAAGTGCATGAGGAGATAATATGTATATTGGCTCCATTGTCAATCATAACCCTTTTGATTCATGTTTGATTAACTTGGGTAGTGATAAATAATGGTGGGTCCTAGTCATCAGGTTCTAATGGGGATATTTTTTAATCATGAAATGTGATAAACTATAAATTTTGTAAGGATCCAATGAAAACCAAAAAAAACTGAGGTTCATCTAATTGTAATTAGGTGGCCTATAAGGCCTCTATCATAGCTTCACAATTTTGTGGGGAATTTTGGATAAGTTTGAATAAATACATCTTAATAAGAAGTTGACAGAGTTGTTTTAGAATTGATATCTATATCAACTCTAAGGAATTGTTATTTTGTGCTTTCCATATAATAGAAACCTTGGATTTTGGGACAAGAGTTTTAGGATTATCTATATCAAGAGTAAGGTATTTTACAATAGTTACTTTGGTTTTGTTGGGATTTTAGGTTGTATGACCCTGTGTTTGGGATCGAGTGGCTATGTGTATTGCATATATTTGAAACAAAGGTGGATTTGTTGTGTTTATAGAATCATCTAAGTCTAGAGAGTTTAGTATGGGTTGGTATTGATTTTCATCAAAATTTATATCTTCTTTTGAATCTTGTTCTAACCCTTTCGATAATGTACTAGTTCCTGGGGTGGTCGTGATTCTAGTGTTTGACTATGAGGATAATCATGACCAATTTATTCCATTAAAATATCATCCTCTTCCAATAATTCATGTACTATATCCTTAAGCATGTTAAATTTTAGTATCATGCTCTGATATTCGATGGTAAGTGCATTTCTTGTTTTCCATATACCATGTTGGTTTTTGAGTATGGGAGTTAACAGGGTTTATAGGTGGTAGTGTGATAAGGGAGGTTTGAAGGAGTTAATTGAGAATATTGGAATAAGACCTCCATAATAGACTTGGTTAGATTTTTTAACCTTTTGAGGTATTGGCATGGGAGTTAAATTTGCTTTTGTGTCTTGATTCCTTACATTAATTGTTTGAATGTTTCTCACAAAGGGTACTTTATGCTTAGAATAAGACCTTACACTGAGATTATGAGGGTAATAAGGATTTAAGGGATTATATATTAGCATTATTATTATAGGAATATCTTTTTATACTGGTGTATGCTTCTTAGAAGAGGATTCCATAATGGTGGATTTTTGTCTTAAAGAAGGATGAGGTCCCAATATGGATGCTCTAGTTTGAATTGTTGTCAAAACCATTTTCCCTTTTCAAATATAGTCAGAAGTAGTAGGGATATATTATTTAGGGATCTCAATTCTTATTGGTGGATTTTGTAAGGATTTACCTCATGACACTCTAAGGCATTTATTTCCACTTTCTAAAACATTTCCCATAGTTTATCCATTTATAGGATTTGGCTCAGCCTAAACTATAAGGGAGGCTGATTTTGGAGTTGGTTGATGTAATGCAAACATCTCAAGAGGGATTAGGATAGAGAGAAGGGGTATTATACATAAATATATTTTATTGATTGAATGAGTAACATGCATATCTTCTAGGATATCCAAACAAGTATCCTCCTTGATAGCTTTCTCATCCTTTATTTTTGGTTGGTTACCTTGAATAGGCTTAGGTAACGTTTCCTCTAGAGGATCCCAAATAATGAGATCTAAAAAACCTAAGTGAATATTAGGAATAGACCTAATTGATTTAGATGGTTTTAAAACATCTCCTATAAGGAGATCTAGGATCTTTGCTATTTTAGAAAGTGATTTGAAATAATTACCAACTTCTTTAGGCAGAAGTTGATCATGGATTGTGTTTATCACATGTGTCTCATGATTTGAGGTACTTCTTGAGTTTGATTGTATACAATTAGACATATAAAGATGGTTGGGAAATGGTTGCCTAAATAAATCAATGGATTGATTAGGAGTATAATTAATATTATCTAACTATAATTCCCCTTGGTTGATAAGGTTTTGAACTAAACCTTTGAAGTATTGACATCATGACCAGGTACATGATGATAATTATAGAATTCATTTTTTTTGTAGCAACTAGGCTTGGGGAGAGGATCATCAAGGGGTCTAACCAAAAGAAGCTTGATAATAGAATATTTTAAGAGCTTGTCTAAAATGAAATCATATGATTCCCTTAAGGGTGTGTATTGTTGAGGAGGAAACTGTGCTAGAGGTTTTTGTGGTTGCATTTGGGAGGTAAAAGGTTTGGATTGGCTATTTATTTGTGAAGATGTCAATTTTAAGACAACAACATTTGTTATGCCTTTATTTTTGGCATTTTTGGTACCTTTAGAGGGATCAGGTTTGAAGTTCATATTGTGTGACTTTACCTTTCCTTCTTTTAAGTCTCAGATTTCTAGTTTATGGGCCATGGAAAAGGCTTCATTAAAAGCCTTAAATGGTTACACTCATAATGTTAATGTGATATAATTAGTGCATGATCTCATAAAAAAATCAATTAATTATGGTTGAGAAAGGGATAAAGTAAGTTGGTTTATAAGAATTCTCCACCTAGCTACAAAATTAGTGTTTTAGTAAATAGGGTCAAATATCAAGTTAAGTACTCATTCAATTGTCTAAGTTAGTTCTAGACTCACTAAAACTAGGCACAAACATGATATATTTATTGTACACTTAACACTCAACAACATTGACATCAATTCACATAAGGCATAGGCCTTATGTGCTCACTCGAAATGTAATAGAGTAAGAATCAAGGCTTGTGTTGGGCTAGTTATACCATGGCACGAGATATCAATTGATAGATTCATTGGCATAAGCATTTTTTAGGATAACCCTAATTTTCCATAAGCACAAACCCATTTTGGGGTGGTTTTATATTTTTAAGGGCATAAATCATTTTTTCACTACATTTATCATCATATAAGTGTTTGAACGAGTCAAGGGAGTGTGTTCACTTGAAGACTCATTCTAAGCTCGCATATTTAGCAAAGGTAGGAACACTTGGCATATGGGATATATACTTAAGATGTTTATAAAAGATATGTTGACATCATTATTCAACATAGGGATGTCATTAATAACCTAGATCAGAAGCTTATAAACAACATGCTTAACATAATTATATTTAAATTATAAAATTATAACCATGGTGTATTTCACTAGCAATTCAAATGATGCATAAATTAGATACAGAACCATTGAGAATAATTATTATTTCCATTAATCAAACATAATAGAATAAATTTCATACATATATAAAATAGATCATATACTTTAATAAAGTTACTTAACTACCTAAAGGCTCACAAGCGAGCTTGGGCATATACAAATAGAGCCTTTATGGCATCTAAGCTAGTCCTAACACTAATGGCAGCCATCATATGCAAAACCATTTCTTTAGAGATTTATTTTATTCAATTTGCCTCTTATGTATCACTAGTTTGAGCTCATTTATAGTTATTCATGAGCATCTTTATTAGGGTGCAAGCTATGTATGTTGACTATCAAGTTGGAGCCTAAGTAACCATTCTTTCAAGTCCATCACCTTGGACCCTTTGTGGAGTAGTCACCACATGTTGCCACTCCTAGAAAATGCCTTGAAGATCTGGGTACCAATTAACCATCTACCATATGGTGCAAGATGTGCATTGATCCCTCTAACTAGTGCCAAGATAAAAAAATACTAATCATTCTAAATAATCACCTCATACCAATGAGTCTATCATGTTGGCATGGACCCATACTTAATGAAATAGGGGCCTGACATTACCCCATACAAAATTTCTAGTCCACCCTTAGACTAGTTTGTCAAAGCCTTTGATGCATAGAATTTGGGCACATTTTCTTTGAGATTGGCATTGAAGTCCTCAAATCCCTTGATAGTTAATTTTATTTCCTTAATGGCAATGTTGATTTTTGTGGAGGTGGCGCTAAGTGTCTATCTTTTCCAGCTCTTTTCTAAAGGCCTCAATATTTCCCTAAGCTTTTGTCACTCCATCTAATATTGCTCCTTAATCACATGCCTTAGTCTGTAATGCACAGAAGAGTGCTTCTAGGTTATTTTCTTGGTTTTTTATTTGGGTGTTTAGTGCATTGACCTTCCCCATGATCTACACATGCTCTAAAATTTTTGTAGAGTATACCTTGATCATCATCTCCTTCTCCTCCTTTGCATACTTGAGGCACATGTCTATGACTAACACTTGGTTGGAAAAGCTCAATAAGATGGCATTGGTTGTATTTACGCCTTATTGAATATTTTTAAAAGAGGTCCTCCACCTCTTCAATCTTAGAAGCAAGATCCTTCTATAACATTGTGTAGGGATCTTCCTCTTCTTCTTATTACGTCAGCTCTAGTTTCATCCTTGGGAGCATTTGTTCCACTAGCACATAAATCTTATCAACCTCAAAGAGGTTATATGTATCGATGCTAACCAAGAGGGATGGCTCAATTGTCTTTATGCATTCATATAGTGGTTGCAACTTGAACTTCATGGCCTACACTTCATCTTCATCATCCTTATAGATTTTCTTCCATTTCTTTGCCCTACCATCATTGATGATGTTTTTACACATGACTTATATAGCTATCTAGATAAGTGAATTCCCTTACCAAATTGGGCTCATGATATGGGGTTTTATGATGAAGGAGTCATGTCCTTCTTTAGGTTCATATGTGCCCAATATGGCCTTCCAAGGCACCTCAAAGTGAGGATCATCTATGTTGCTATCATATGCAAATGTAAGTTATTTGCACATCCTGGTTGTGGTGGCTTTGTGGGGTATAAAATCAAACATATAGAAACCTTCATTTGTCTACCCATTCTGTACTTTTTTTATGCTTAACTCTATGCCTTATTCCTCACCAATAGCCAACTTTGTTTTCTCTTCTTCCTCCTCACTAACACCACCACTTTATTTGGTGTTTTCCTCTGAGGACTCATCTTATTTCACAAGGGGTTTTTCTTTGAACTTTTCCCCTTTATTTGCTTCTTCTTCCTAGGGTTTTTCAATGCTTATCTCTAAGTGTGTTCCCTTGGTGCCAGTATCATCTTATTTTTTCTAGGGTTCCTCTTTAGTCTCTTTTTATTTTTCTAAGATGTCAGTATCACCTTCCTTTACTTCAAGCACCCTTTCACTACTTGGCCATGCCTATTTTACAACTTCATTTATTTTCTTGGTGGGGGTGCTAAATTCCTTCTTGGTTTTCTCAATGGTTGGTCTCACACTTGCAAGAACCTTGTTTGTCTTCCTCTCTCTCTTGGTAACATTTTATAACTTTGTCTCTAGTTCAGTTATGGTTTTACTATATGTTTGGGTTCAAACTCTCTTAAGGTTTATAACCTATTCTATTTATCCATTCACTCCTTTATACCTTATTTTAGCTACCTTCTTAATTGCAGGTGAGTAATGGCATGGTAGCACATTCATTTCTTGAAATTTGTTAAACCTACTAAATCCATGAAAATTCATCACCACATTCACATTTATTATGGATCTTTATACCTCCACCATCACCATATAAATTATCTTAATGATGTTTTTGGTGAAGTGATCAGTGATTCAAATGGTCACTTCCCACCGATCATTGGGTGCATGCTAGCTTATCTTGACAATCTTCCTCTTATGCTTCATTCACCTTGGCATGACCTTCACCCTTATTATGATAACCTAGGCACAACACTTACATGCACATGATTTATCCTCCTTGATTCCATCTCCTCTTCCTATTTTTCTTCCTTTCAAGCATGCTTCCATTGCTTGGTTAGTTTATCTACACTTTCATCTCTTACATTGGCCTACCCTACCCCATACAAATCCTTACACTAGTACTCCAGTGTTTCCTTCTCTTATCTTGATCTCTTGTGTATAATCATCTTGTGCACTTACCTTTGTCACTTGGTACTCACATTTTTTTAAATCTAGTAAATTTTTGCACCTAAAAACTTAGGTGTCTAGCCTTAAGTGCTTATAAAGTAACCGTGTTCAACTCACCCAACTGGAGTTATACATAGAAGTGCCAGAAGAGTTTTCCTATGGGACTAAAATCACCTCACTTATCCACTTAACACAAATAACATAAAACATAAAAAAATGTTTGGATTACATCAAACTTTATTCTGGTTAGCACAAAATAACTAACTCATGATCAAGAAGTTGGTGTCTGATGGTGCAAGTACCATTATATTGTCTAGAAGGCTTCAATCAGTTATCATTGAAGTGCCTAAGGAGCATTTCACCCATAAACATTCACACAACTTGAATGTTTCAATCTCCAATATACTATGGATGACATAAGGTCCCATCCATCTAATCTATAGCTATCTTAGATGCTTAAGGTACTTGGAGTCATAGAGGAGGACCAATTCTCCTTCAATAAGTACCTTGCACTTGATGTGTATGTCATGCCATAAATTCTACCATGTCTTCTCTATCTATTGGCTCCATATTACTTGGGTATGCATTTCATCCAAGTGATCCAAGTCTTCTGGCTATACACTCAAATATTATTGGTCATCCAAATGACCAACACATGCAAGGCACAATGATGGCACCATGAAATCCATTGATAAAATGGCCTTTGCACCAAACACTAGTTAGAATGGTAGAGCCTTATTTAGGCACTTATATGTAGTATGATAGGCCCACAATACTGCTAACACATGGTCATCCCAATCCTTATGACCAATGTTACATATCTTTGTGAGGCACGTTTCTAATATCTTGTTGAATACCTCAATCGTGTCATTCTCTTTAGTATGATAAGGTGTTGTCTTATGATGTGCGATCATGTAGTTTATCAGGAGGATGTACATGGTTTCATTGATGAAGTATGTGCCCCTACCACGAGTTAAACTAAGAGGGAACCTATAGTGACTAATGATGTTCTCCCATATGAATCTTGTGGTGATGGTCATGGTGCAGTCTTTGGTTGGTGCTACCTCAGCTTACTTGGTGAAGTAATTAGTGGCTACCAAAATGTATCACACACCTGTGCTCCTCATAGAAGGAGTGATTGGACCAAAAAAATCAATGGCCTATTTTTTGAATGGTGCCTAGGTAAGAATGGGAATGAGAGGCATCTCATCTCAGTAGTTGGGCTTTCATATGTGCTAGCAGATGTCACATGCCTTGGCATAGTCTTTCACATCCTAGAACATACTTGGCCACCACAATCCTAATTGTAGAACCTTTCACACCATTGTGTCTCCATCACAATGACCTCTTGTTATCCCCTCATGACCCTCTTATAAAATGGAGTCACTTTCATGTTCTAAGACACATCGACACAAGGATTCATCTAGGCTTAATTTGTATAGTTCCCCACTAATGAGCTAAAAAGGGGTGACATGAAATATGAGTTACTTCTTTTCTTTGGTTATCATAGTTTAGGGCATAGACCTAGATGTCAAAAATGTGGTGATATTTTCCAAGTCTTTGGGATGTGTTGGACTCTATATATTTGTACATCTAACATATCATCCTCAATAGGAATTTTTGTAGCATCATAGTGGATGCAAGACAAATGGTCTGGGCTTGAGTTCTATTTTCAAATATTTACTGTAATTGAGACCTAGGATTCTTGAAATAGTTATAACCATCTATAGATGCACTTATGGATAACAATTTTGTTCACTAGGTACTTAAATGCCTCATGATTAGTGAAAAATATGAATGGGGTCACCAATAAATATTACTTAAATTTTTATAAGGCATAGACCATAGAAAGTACATCATGCTCAGTTGTAGTATAGTTTTTGTCTACCTAGGTTAGTTTCCTACTTGTGAAGGAAATGGATCATCTATTTTGCCTTCACTTGATTGTGCCAGAATGGCAAAAATTATAGATCTAGATGCATTGACATGGATGTATAATGGATTTGTCCAATTAGGAAATTATAGTATCAACATGCTAGCTAATTTGAGCTTTAAGGTTTTAAAGGCATCTTCTTGTTTTATGCCCCAATAGAATAGGCCATCCTTATGCAAGATCTCTAATAGTTGCATAATATTTGTATATCTCCTTATTAATTTTATATAGTAGTGACAATGGCTAAGAAATGTGTGATCATCTTTCTATGTTGATGGGGTCTAGAGTTGGAGGATAACTAAAATCTTCATAAGATTGATGAGTAAACCATATTTACAGATGATGTACGTAAGCAAGGTGACAAATTGTGTCATAAAGATGCACTTCTTGAGGTCCAAGGATATCTACAACTATCTCTACCTCTTAAACATGAGGTACAAGTTGTCATAATGGTCCTTCACTAGCTCATACATAGTCTAGTCATCTAAGTACACTTAGAGGAACATGTGAATGAAGTCCTTAAATATGGTGATCACCACTCTAGAGAACATGGCTGGTGCATTATTGATTCCAAAGGACATCATGTTATATGTGATTTAAACCCATTATATCTTAAATGTCATTTTAGACTTGTTCACCTCCTCAATCTAGACTTGATGGTATCCTGAGAACCCATCAGTGAAATTATATATTTTATAGCCTATGATGCCATCCAACACTTCATCAGTGAAAAGAGATATAAATGGGTTGGTTACGAAAGTAACATTAAATAATCTATAATTGATAAAAATATAGATCTGTCCATCCTTCTTGATGCTAATTACCATGGGGATCACCCATTCAGATTCTTACATAGGGTATATGACACTTGTATCTAGCATGCCATCGATCTCTATTTTGACCTTGGCTCAAAGATTGGGTTTCATTCTATAAGGGTGATTCTTGATAGGTCTTATACCATCAACTAGATTTATGTTCATCTTCCCAAGGGATGGGTGAGTGCCCTTCATATCATAGTAATTCCTAGGGAACAAGTCTTGGAATTCCTTCAAGAGATCAACAATTTGTGTCAGCTCCACATTAGACCAATATGCACCCAAAGTAGTAATATTTGGTTCCCCTTCTGATTTGATGTCTACCTTAGTAGTTTTGAGTGGTGTGTAGTAGGGTTCATCCCTTTCTTGATGTGAATCCTCAACTTACTTACTACCCTCAGTTATTTTTATGCAAAGATGAGTAGGGTCTTCTTCATTGGGGGTGTTATCCTCAACCTGGTACACAAGCTTCCTTTTGTCTGTCAGGTTTGTTTAGTTATGTGCCTTCCATGTTTCATCATCTTCATCACTTGAGTCATTGTTGAGAGTTATTCCTTTAAAGAAGGTCAGGAGTGCTAACCCCTTTTCACTAAACATGTATTTTAGGTGCTCCTCCAATATTATAGTGTCCTCAAACACTGACCTTTGAACTACTTGTAGTGGCTTGATCAATTTTAGGTTTTGAAAAGAGAAGGTGTGTGTGAAGCACTACTTTATTACATCCTAATTAGATGTCCCATGGTGTATCTCATTGATAATGTGCCATATTCATGCCCACATTTTCAAGGTTATATAAAACATGTGTACCCATAGGTTCCTTAAGGCATTCATGCTGCAAATAGTACATCTTTCTTCATGAAAATGTACATGCACTATGGGGTCAGAGTCATAAAAGTAAGCTTAGATGTCTAGGTCCTCATTACTCTTCCTGAATCTAGTACGGATGGTTAATTTCACATCTTACCAAGTTGGCAAGCTAGGCCTTTACACTACCCACCAATAAGCAGTAGTGCTCCATAATGTATACACTAGTGCACTTATTATATCGACTTCTTTTGGGATGCAATATTTGAGGTTACAAACATACTCTTCCATTGGCTTGATCCCATCATATCTTAGAAATGTGATAATTTTACCTTTACTTAGATAAAAAACTCTCTTTCCCTTCTTGGCATATGGGACCCACTAAGTAATTATCTTGTTCTACCAACTCAATCACTTCAAAGTCATCATAGAATTTGGTACCCATGATGTCTAAAAATTCACTCTTTAAAATTTTGATTGGCTATGCTCAGGTCTTATTATCCATGAAAATCACATGAGGGGAAGGCCTCAAGGCTAGCCTACCCATATTCTCTTATGCATTCTTGGTCAATATATTGACCTCAATGCCTATGTCCACAAGGACCTCACATAGAGGCCATCCATAAATAGTGGCATTCATAAGGATTTTTTGATTGCACTATGTATTTTATGTATGCTAAACTTCTCATGCCCATTCCATGTATGGTGCAATGACTTCAACTAGATTCTACCCTGCATACTTCAAGAGCAAATTATTCAATAGGAGTAGCATTCCTTCTATCTGTAGGAGGCTCAGGATCTCCATTAGCTCTTGTATCTTAGCTTCTTGGCTATCTTACTTTTTATGAGAGGTAACAACTTGCGTTTCTAGGTCTTGTACCAATTGGAGCTCCCCTTGCAAGTTTTTAATGGCACTCATGGCTTGCTAAAATATATATTCCTAACATAATGGGTTTGGGTAAGACATAAATTTAGGTTTGGGCCATATTATGCACTCAATACATCTCTTTTACCCATATTATAAGTACAACTTAGGTGTTGTCATAATTAGTAGTTGAGTGGTGAACCCACTATGAGTAGTCACTTACATTTTTATAGTCTCTATATGGTTCAATTGCACCTTAAAAGTCCACTTATCTAATTTTGTACCACACTTGATCATCCATGTAGCCTTGTCTACACCAAGCCTACCTTGGGTCAATTTCTTATATAATTCAAGGAATTCTTCAACTTTATGGGCCCTTCGACAATACCCACATGTTAGATGTGTAGGTTAGTCACATTGATAGTGCTCTATCAAACCCCACTTGTAACATGATCAAGGTGGGAACTTTCCACCACCACATCATCCAACTCACCCTCTAAAACCTCATTTCACCCCAAATCCCCAATTTTATTGACCATATCCTTCATTTCCTTGGTTAGTTTTCCCTCTAACTATTGCAGTAGCCTGTCGCATGCCTCTTTCCATGTTCTCATGCATCTCATCAATCACCCAAAAATTAGCTATTATATAAGTGTAGGCATCACACAACCAATAATAAATGGTTGTGTTAACTTGGCTAGCACATTGTAATAATGGTAAATTATGAACATCATGCACCTCTCTACAAACTTCATAGCTTAGAAGCAATGTGCGCACATTCTTTCTAGGGTAGTTATTCCTATTATGGCCTTCCACTTCATAGTTGGTAAACCATAGTCCACTTTGAGAATATTACGATGAACTATCAATAAGTTTTTGGAGTTGGGAGGCCATGGATGTAATTTATGCCTCCATAAATGGGTTGATCCTAGTATTAGTGCTTCAAATTGCCTCAACCGTAAGCATGACTTCAAGAACTTCATGAGGATCTGTAAAGTTCTTCATGAAAAGTGTTATTTAGAATGGTATTAAAAACCCTCCAATGAACCATTACACATATTAGGAGGGGTGAATGTCATAAAGAAGCTTGCAAAGGAGAGTTTTGAACCTTGTATCATACAAGCACATTCTCTCTAATAGTCCTTGGGTAATCTCCTTAAGCATGGTGATGCTCTATTGTTCAAACTCTAATATGTCAAATTCCTTTAAGAATGTCTCCTTCAGGGTGTCATAATCTACCATAGCATGGTTAGGGTCAAATTTCCTATACCAGGTGTTTCACTATTTTTTTGTGTTTATTTTCTTTTTCTTTTTAGAAAATAAGTAAAAAGTTAAAATAAGGGTATGGTTTAGAATAACCTAGATTTAGTTACATGCTCATGATACTATCAATGTAGCGAACTCCTCTTTAGCTTGGGAGGATGACCTATAATTAAAAAAGAAGCTAGAAATAATATTGATTAGCAAGATAGATGGATGGATTGCTTAGCAAATCCTAGATCTAAGAAGTACTAGACTTCTTTGGGGGCTGTCAATATACTCTTTAAATAAATAAAGTTTTGGAAAATGAAAATAAATGCTTGCATGAAGTAATGGAAAGTATGAAAATGTAATGAAAGAAATTATTTTGAATAGAAATGGGTGTTTTTATCAAATTAGTAATAACTTGTTAAAAACTAATGCTAAAATGTTAAACCCTGATTCATAAAATATTTTAAGACTCTATGATGTGACAGGAATAAAAAAACTAGAATTTGGGTGAAGGTTGATAGGTGGAAATAGCTTGTTTATTTTTATGAAAATAAATCACACAGTGATCACTATGCAACTGATATCATTTAAGGCAACCAATGTTGATTAGGGTACAATTGATGCCAATCAGAGGTGACCGATATCAATTCTCATGGGTTCTAGTTTTGGGTAAAATAGATGTTGGGTTGGTTTATAGGAGGGCTTTATGGGTTGATTTTAGATTGGATAATGGTCATGAGAGTAGAATATATTCTCATAGGTATCAAACTCAAGGTTTTGGCACTCAATTGATTAAAATGGTCTATGGGTGTTTAGGTAGCAAATGGAGTGTTTGGGGTTACAGAACTCTAACACAAGGGGGAATATGGGAGAGATGGGAAATGGGTATAAGAATTAAAACCATTGAAACTAATAAATGAACTTGATGTAAGTGAAATATACTTATATTTTGAGTTTTTTATCCTAGGGAAGTATTAAGGTTGGATGTAAGCTGCTTGGGAGCCTGGAGTAATGTGGATAGAGTAATGGTTCTTGAGCTCTTCATGGTGAGTTATTGAGGCACTTTAATGTCTCTAGTTTGGTTTGATGGTTCACCTAAAAGATTAAATTCACTTGAGAGTTAATAATCATACTCAAAATATGTTTTAAACCTCTTGAGGTAGGGTCTTTGGGTTACTTTAAGTAACTGACATTGATTCTGGTCAACTAGTGTTAGTTGAGGGGTGACTGATGTCGATCGAGGAAAAATAGTCCAAGTTTACCAAAAATAGTCATTTGTACTTAAGATTGGCCATTAAGACAAATGGAAATGGTCCAAGGTTATTTAATACCTCATCAGTATGCATGACAAAGAAGTCTAGGAGGTTGGGGCATTAAATGCTTAGGTGGGAAATAGTCCTCTAAGGCTAGGTGTTGATCAGGTAGCCATGGGTTTAGGTGGGGAGGTGTAAACGGGATTATTTAAAATAATTAAATAATTAAATTAGCCAAATGGGTTAAATGGGTGTGTATAATGGGTTTTAATAAATATATCTAACCTAATGGGGATAAAAGGGCCAAGGGGTGTTTTTATGATGACTAGAACCATGTGGTACAATTTTCTACTATCTACATTTTTATCTTTTTTATTTTGTAGGTTGTATCCTCAAGTTACAAAATAAAAACAATAGGTGTAGTGGAAGGTTGGATGCCCCAAGTATGGGAGGAGGTGTTCCCCCTTAAACTAGGATACGATGAGGTGAAAATGAAGTTAAGTATGGGTTTGACAAGTGTGAATGTGAGTGGTAAAGTTGTTCATATGGTACGAAGTGGAAAATAAGGTGGTAGTGAGGAG
Organism: Torreya grandis; assembly: GCA_037957365.1. Taxonomy (NCBI): domain Eukaryota; kingdom Viridiplantae; phylum Streptophyta; class Pinopsida; order Cupressales; family Taxaceae; genus Torreya; species Torreya grandis. The sequence goes on from JARHVA010008323.1 coordinate 103,244, forward strand.
GATAAGTGGTAAGTGAACCAGGCCATAACATTAGGTGTAGCTAATATGGGTGCACTTATAAACATAAATCTTTATGTTAAGGTGGTTATGTTCACAGGGGGGCAAAAATAGGGTGATCTTGAGAAAATGGAATAAGGTGAAATTTTTAGAACCATAAGTGGGTATATACAAAGGAATCTGAAAGTTTTATGCATAAAAGGTGTGAATCTGTGTAATGTCATGAATCATGGTGAGGTGGGTGAAGGGTTAATGTAATGAATTCAAGGTTGGGGTGTCACAAAAATAATGTGAACTAGTGGCTTGAGTGATCGAAGGTAAGATTTAAGGGGTGTGTCTAAGTTTGAAAAGGGATCCTTTTAGGTGAAAAGGGAGGGTAGGGGTACAAAAACCCTAATGTTATCAACCAATGTCAATCATGGTTGACCAATGTTAGTCACCCTAACCCTAATTAACAACTAGCATCAGTCACCAGCCAAACCTTAAAAAGGGGGCCAACAACCATAAAGGTCAAAACTTTCCATTTTTGGCATTGGTTGCTATTGTCTACCAATTTGTTTGAAGTGAAAATGTTTTGTGCAAAATTTTCTCATGAGTTATGAGTGGTTGATTGTGCGTTGACTTGGAATTAGAGTGGATTGTGATTCATATTAGAGTGCACAAGTGGGTCAAGGGTAGTTGATGATGCAAAGGGAAAGAGGATGAGCCAAGGGTGGAGGGTGATTAATGGACATGCAGTGGGTTCCACCATAGTAGTCTACATGGAATGAGGTAAGAATGTTGTGCTTTATCTAATGTTTTATTCTTGGTTTTGTGAATTTGGGTGGGTGTAGAAATGTGTATTATTTATGTTAGGTAGAGATAATTTAGGGAAATTAGGGGAAAATTTAGAGTTGTGAGCTTGGTTTTAAATTGTATCTAAGTTTTGTTTGCTTTGGGAGGGAGTAGATTACATTATTTTTAGGGGTTGTAGTGTAACTTAGGAGAAAATTAGGGTTTGGGGGTCATCGACCATGTCTCATAGTAATCGATGTTGGTCATTATTGATTGATGTTAGTTCATAGAGGGTTGGTGTCAATCAAGATGGAACTGATATAAGTCCTTAACACCCAAGTGGTGTCAGTTCAGGTTCAACCGACATTGATCCAATAATGAACCAATATCGATCAATGCTTAATTGATGTCAATCCTATGGAGAAGGGCTAAGGTGTAAAAAGGGGTTAAAATGGCTAAAAGGGGGAGTAATAATAGTGGATGATGCTAGCTAAGTCAAGGCATTCAAGGTGGGTGTTTAGAGTTAGGTGAAGGAGGTATATGATAGAATAGTTAAGGGTGTTAGGGTAGCTAAGAGCTTAATGGTAGGCATATAGGTTTTTTAGTGTTGAGGTGTAGCGATTAGGGTAGTGTAGGTTAAAAGTGTGGGGATTTGGAAAGCTTAGGGTAAACTAAGGATTTTATCTAAATTTTTAGGCAAAGGTGATATTGACAATGTGAGATAGGATACCATTGCTCCTAGATGATATACAAAGAAACATGACCAGATAAGATTAAGAGCACATGATGGTAGTGGGTTTGGGTGGCATGCAGTATTATCGGTACATGCCCCAAGATACTACAATATTGGTAGACCTCATCAAGAGATGGGACCCAAATACCAACACATTCATTTTATCAATGGGGGAGATCAATATTTTTATAGAAGACATCCATAGTATTTTGAGGCTACCCATACAAGGTCGAGCAATAGAGCCTATCCATTGTGAGGAGCAGGATGCTTATATAGACCAACTATTTGGAGAAGACTTTGTAAAGGCTCATTAGCATGATGGGGGTTTCTAATTTGAGGATATCTATCATATGGATACTAAAAATATCTAGGTCATGATTATGATGATGATAGCCATCACTTACTATGCGCTTCTTAACTTGAGTGGGGTAGATTTCCCTAGGCTCTGTTAGGTATGCTGGTAGATATGATCGAGGACCAAATAGTATTTACATGGGCACCAGCACTACTAGCTCAGGTTTATCAAGAGTTGTGGGTCTACCAAGTACATATGTATTATGGGATAAGTGTATGGTTCCTACTCTACTATTGTGCATATGAATATATCACCATCTTATGACCAATTAAATTATCATGGCACACATGGGATCAAGATAGATTTAGAGTAGGTTTCATGAGATGGTGATCTGACATGGCATTACCATGAGTAGGTGAGGAGGTGAAGGATTTGGTTTGATTTAGACAATAATTAGATGCATTGGCTAATATCAATGTCATCTAGAGATTATACACAGGGTTTCCATCATAGAGGGGGCTCGATGCACAGCTCTTTTTGGTATAGAGTATCAGATGGATCTATGGTAGGTGTAGTAGGATATAGATTTTATTCCCTTCTATCAAGTAAGGAGTCAATATGGGTTGGTATAGGGGGTCCTAGGATCATTCCCAATATATAGATGTGAGGATGTAGATGCACCATTGCCTCCACCATAGCTAGTAGAGGATGAACCATTATATGAGGATCTACCATCTACTGTAGGTGTAGATGATGTTGGGGTGACATAAGAGTATACTATTTGATGTCAAGGATAGCATGCTATAATGGTTAGGGGATATGGGGGATAGGGGGGATAGGGTAAGGCTAGAGTTGTTGGTGAACATCATTAGGTTGTATATGTGGAGATAGAGGAGGATCCAATAGAGGTAGATGTTCCTGCTAAATAGATTATGGCCATAGAGAGGGACTAGGCAAAAGTGGCATTGGCTATAACACAGGCAACTCTAGCTTATATGACATTGGAGAGGGACATAGCATAGGGGCAACTAGAAGTGAGGACCTAAGAGAGAGATACTCTCTAGAGATAGGTTGTTATCATCACCTAAGAGAGGGACCATGCATAGGGATAGGTAACCACTGTGACATAAGGGGGAGACTATGCATGAGCACAGTTGGCCACTATCACACAGGAGATGGATTTTTCACATGGTTAGCTAGGTATAATCATATAGGAGAGGAATTGTTTATAGGTGTAGGTGACCTTGATATCAGTTGAGTGAGATGCTTTGAGCTAGATAAGAGGACAAGCCTCTACAAGACCAACTCAGACTATTATAGTGTCTAGATATATGGTGATAGTGGAGGAGTTGTAGTATTATGAGGCATATGTCTTTAGCAATCTTCCTAATATGCCTTGATATTCTGAGTATGTAGCAAATTGGGTTGTGGTAGGGATACCTAGTAGTACAACACCTAGTGATTAGGTAGCATCTATAGGTGCTCAAATAGGTCCAAAAGATGGACAAGATCTAGGGGATAGTAGTACCCCTACACCATAGATCTTATTGGACTCTAATTTATATTATTATGATTTTTATTTTGTCCTACAACATGATGCAGCAAGATGTATATATTATTTTGAGAGAGATGGACTTTGACTATATATATAGAATTATCTTTATTCAAGTTATGATTTTATTATGGTTAATGTATTTTATTTATGATTTTCATGATGTTATGGTTGCTTTTATGATGTGGATGATGTTTTATGACATGTGGTGATTGATTTAGCATTTTTCCTATTAGTAAGTGTATGCTTAATTTAATGTTTTAAATGTGGATATGTAAATTAATGAATTTATGTGATCCCATACTTAGATAGATATGTGATTGGATAACATAATGGTTTAATTCATTTATTTAGCTTTAGAAAAATGATTAAATGGTTATTATTAACTTTATGATTAAAAAAAAGTTATAATGGATGAATGTGATAGAATTAATAGTGTTTAGGCATGATGCAAATCAAGATTTCTTACATAGATTAATATGAGATGAGAATTAGATAATGTAGGAAAAAGTTTTTATGATTAAAAACACATTTAAACAAATGAGGTGAACGGTTAATGATAATCATTAAATAAAACACATGATTTTTTAAAATGTATTTAAATTTTATGATTTCATTGATTTGATTAAGATGAGATCTGATTTAAAAAAATTTAAACTACCTTAACATATAGATAAATTTTGGACAACAAAGCTATATGTAAGAAAAGAGAGGAAATGAGAGAAGAAAGTTTACACAATCAAAAGACAAACATCTCAATGAATGTATCAACAAGAATATATGAAAAAGGAAGGAGACATGATGCTCTTTCATTAGCAAGGACAAAAAATAGGAAGTTAGATTAGCTTATGAACATAAGCCCTTTGTATACTTCGCATTAGCATGCATTGGTTTGTTAAGAAGTTTTTTTATCACATAGTGTCAAGTAAACTCAAAATCCCTTATTTTATGAAGGGTAAAAAGGGATATGGATGGTAGTGGAACCTTCTAGTGGGGATAGCTTTCCCCTTTTGTAGGTTACTAAAGACTCATTATAAACAAGTTTATGTATTATTTGGTGTAGATTGATCAATGCGAGAAGTCTACTTTTTGACTTTTGTGAAATTTGATTGCAACTTCCAAATTTTTTTCTTTTTTGAATTTTGACTATGGGTCTTTTGATTTTATTATTGTTTTTGAGAAGGTGGGGAAGTTGATTAATATGAGAATCTTCCATGAGATTGTTTATTTTGACAAATGTTTGACTTATCCATCCTTTAAGGGAGTGGTCTAAGTTTTTGATGTGTTAGGTTTGGATAGTTGTCCTTCAAGGGAGAAGTCTACCTTATTTTAAGAAATTGTGAGTTGTTTTGGTAGTTGTCCTTTAAGGGAGTAGTCTATAAATGCTAGAGATGACCCATAAGATATAGTATTTTTTGTTTTTTTTGTTTTTGTAGGCATAGATTTGCTTATATAGGCTTAAGGCTTACCTTTATAAAGGCAAAACTATAGCACAATAAGGTTGAATAGTGGGTGAGAGGATACTTTAAGAGAAAATAAACCATCGGATTCCATCCTATGAGGGATGAAAAGTAGCCATGAGAATCATGCCATGGGTAGAGCCATGGTACCCATGTTTAGGATTGAGGCTAAAATTATGATGGATAATCACATGATTATATGCTTTAATCGATTGTACTCAAAGTAAAGAGGTGAAGGTGATAATCTTGTAAAATAAGGGATGAGCTTAAGTTATATAAAAAATGATTTGAACTTGTTTTAAAAAAAGAATGGATGTAGATGTGAAGTATTGAGGGGCTCAAGTTACGGTTTCCATACAAGAGATGATAACCAGTAAGCTCCTGACCCATATGCATTATGATATATGGTCCAAGCCAATTGAAAGAAAACTTGCCCTACTTTATTCTTTACATATTGGTTATATTTTGATTTTCCTTTAAAATGAGGCCTTCGATATTAAATTCTCATTCTTTTAGGTGCTTTTTATAAGTGTGCTTGATTCATTTTTGATAGACCCAAAGATGGTTAAATGTGACCAAAAGACATTTTTCAAGTAGCTCAAGTTGGGATAAATGTTATTGATGATAATCACCCTCTAAAATGATATCCTTTAGGGATATACAAAGAGAGGTAATTTAGACTTTGAGAGGAAAGACAATGTCTACTCCAAAGATAAGAGAAAAAGGGGTAGCACCCATAGGGGTTTGAATTTTACTTCAATATGCCCATAGGGTGAAGGGAATGTGTAAGTGTCAATCCCGACTAGATGTATTGACCATTTTAGTTAGCATTTTATTAAGTGTTTTGTTATAAGCTTTAGCCTTTACATTAGCTTATGGATGTAAGGGGATGAGAAGCTTAACTTAATGCCAATTTTTTTGCAAAGATTGCTTATTTTTTTGGTTTTCAATGATTTGTCATTATTAGTGATGATTTTGTGAAGAACACCAAAGTGATATATAGTATGATGGTTAATGAAGTCTACAATCTTATCAAATTTATTTGAAATGAGGGGAATAGCCCCTACCCACTTGGTGAAATATTCTATCACAGTGATGATAGAATGATGTCACTGCAAAGAATGAGGTTAATTTCACCAATGAGATCTAATCCCCAATACGAAAAGGGCCAAAACTACTTAGATACTTAAAGACCGTGACTAAGAACATGATGCAAATTAGCATGTTGTTAACACTTTACACACTTCTTTACATAATCACAATAGTCTTGGTTAAGGGTAGGCCAATAATAGCCAAAGCAAAGGATACATTTACTAATAGCTAGACCACTAAAGTGTCCTCCACAAATCCCATCTTGAATTTCCTTGATTGTGTAAGAAATTTTATGACTATGTAGGCATCTAAAGAGAAGATAGTCAAAGCCTTGTATGTAAATAATTCCCTCTAGTATTTTATAATGAGAGGTACTTTGTATAAATGTTTTTTTTGACCATTTCTAGAGAGATTGGAAGGGATGATGGATAAGGTAAGATAGTCAAAGATTTGCTTATACCAAATATTGGATTGGTCCTCTTTCACATAGTAGATAGAAGGGAGGTCTGATTTGTTGTAAGAGTGTTTGTTAAGGTGGTGGATGGTGACAAAGAGTTTAGAATTGAAAGGTGCAAATGAGATTTGGGAAGCAAGAGAAGACATGGTATCGGTAAACTTATTTATATATTATGGAATGGCTTGAATAAGGTAATGATCAAATGACATCAAGAGTACATCTACCCGTTATTTGTAATACTATAAAACATCATTTTTACATTGGTAAGAACCATTGATTTGGTTGACCATAAGTTGGGAGTTACCAAAAATTCTGATCGATTTGACTCTCAAGGACAAAACTATTTGGAGACCTATTACTAGGGCTTTGTATTCAGCCATGTTGTTGGTGTAATAAAAATCAATTTTAAATGATAAGGGAAGAGACTCACCATCAAGGGAGATAAGGATGATACCAGCTCCCCCACCATGTTTACACTTTGATCCATCAAATAACATGGTCATCTAATAAGCAAAATCCTCTTGAGAGAGAATTGTGATGGACTCATCGGGAAACTCAAGAGAAAGAGGTTGGTTGTCTGTTAAAGGTACTTCAGCAAATTAGTCAGCAATTATTTTACCTTTGATTGATTTTTACTAGAGGAACTCAAGATCAAACTTAGTTAAAATCATAAGCTATCTAGCCATATGTTTATTTTGATATGGCTTAGAATGCATATACTTGAGTGGGTCGGTGTTAGTTATGACAAAGTTTTTATTATTAAGAAGGTAATAATGGAGTTTGGAATCCATAAAGACCAAAGTGAGGCACAATATCTCAATGTGGGTATATCAAGTTTTATACTCTATAAGTGTTTGACTTATATAGTATATTACTTGTTCTTTATGTTGATCATCACAATATACAAGCATGGCCCCTAAGGAATGGTCTGTGGTAGAAATATAGAGGTAGAAGGGTTGGTCCTCTATTAGAGGGACAAGAATAGGTAGAGAAAGAAGGTACTCTTTAAGTGAGTCAAAGTTTTTTTGATAGTATTTATTCCACTTAAAGGAGATATCCTTCTTAAGAAGGTGATGGAAAGGCTAACATCTATCATATAATTGAGAGATGAAGTGGTGAATGGATAGGAGCTTCCTTTGTAAATAGCAGAGTTGCTTGACGTCAGTCATAAGAGGCATATTAAGGATTGCCTTAACTTTATCAAGATCAAATTCTATTCTATGGAGAGAGATAATAAAGCTAATAAGTTTACCTGATAAGACCCAAAATATGCACTTATTGGGTTTAAGGTGGATATGGAAGTGGATAAGGCACTCAAAGATAACCTTAATAATTTCCAAATGATCCTTATATTATTTAGACTTTCCAAGGAGGTCTTCTACATAGTCTTTCATGGTTTTATGGATAAAGTCATGAAAGATATAAGTCATGGCACACTGGTAGGTTGCACCAATGTTATTTAGACCAAAATTCATGACCCTATAGTAGAAGGTTCCCCATGGGGTGATAAATTTAGTTTTATGTTGATCTTTTAGGGCAATCAAGATCTAATTATAGACCAATAATCTATCCATAAGAGATATCATCTCATGGCTAGCAATAAGATCAATAATTTGATCAATGCTTGGCAAAAGGAAGTCATCTTTTTGACAAGCAAGGTTAGGATCATGCAAGACAATGTAAATATGAAGTCCCCTATTACTTTGGTGACAATAATGACATTTTGATACCCATTAGGGATAGTCAATGGGTTGGATGAAGTTGATGGATAATAGGTGTTGAAGCTCTTCTTTAACAAAAAGATGTGAGGGTACATCCTTTGAAGATTTTGCATAACAAGCTTGGCATTGATGTTGGTGATGATGTTATAGATTACTATGAAAGGTTTGATTATTAGCATATCACTATAATACCAAGCAAATGTTAAGTTATGGTCTTATAGAAAGGAAGAAAAATTTTGACACTCTGAGGAATCTAAGGATTGACTAATTTTAACTATGCAGGGATTATCTTGAGTGCCCAAGTTGACATCAATAGTGGATTTGTTCAACATGTTTGATGTCTCAGGAAGAAGGGATTTATGAATGGAAGAATATTCAGCACAAAGATAGGTGAGAAGGTAATCATCATCCTAACACTAGATAGTATTAATGGTAGGAGAATCATCTTCTACCATATCAAGATGAGTCAGAGGAATGGTTCTAGTTTCCTTATACTTTTGATAAGTTAGGGGTCCCAAACTAATCGTATTGATTAAAAAAATAGGGGGAATGGTATTGAGATCCTCATATTTTGAAGAAGGGATAGGTGAGGATGCGATTTCTTCCACAATGATGGTGACGGGAGGTGGGTTGGTTGGTTCTTCTGGTGGAATGAAGCTGAGACTAAATCATTCATGATATTTTTGGGTTTTATATGGTAGAAACTCATGTGGTCCATATTCATAGTGACCTAAATTGAATCCCTTTCAAGCATAATAATAGAGGTATGTCATGGCAAACTTTGATTTATCCAAGTAAGAGAAATCAGAGGTGAACATTTAGTAAAAGAGGAGGCATTAGAGGTGAAAAGTGGTTAATCAAGTCCCCTATAGATAAGATTGGTTTGGTAATTAGGAGGCCCAAAAGGAATGATGGTTATAATTTTTTAATCATATATAAGTTATTGGTCAAGATTCCTATAATTTTGGGGAGTAAGAAAGGCATCTGAGGTCAATAGGTAATACTCCCCAAGTGAAATATGTTAGAATGTAGATTCCAAGGGGCCTTTCATGGGGATTTGGGAGGAAGGTATAGATGCATTGGTGTAATATTGGTTGATGAAAGAGGAAGGGGATGCATTTTGATCAAGATGAGAAAATCATTATATTGGTCAATCATATTGTGTGACTTGAAAGGACTAGAGTCATTTGGTATGACATGTACTTGACCCTCATGCTCAAACTTATGTACCGATGTAAGGTGGATAGCACACAACCCATGAAATAGATCCAAGGGAATCTAATAAAAATGTTATATTGGAATTCTCCTTATACCATGTAGAATAACTTAGGAAGAGTGTGAGGGCCCAAATATTTATGAAAGATGATCATCCCTAAGGTTGCTACCATAGTATCATTAAAAGATTAGAGGTTAACGATATTTTCTAACATGATTGTCTCTGGGAGCTTTAGTTGGTTGTATGCATGGGAAGAAATTATATTAATGCTTTCTCCCCCATCAATTATAACCCTCTTGATACAAGTTTGGTTGATGTGGGCAGTAATGAAAAATGGAGGATCTAGATCATCTAGATGAACAAAGGGTGTCTCCAAATCTTGGAAGGTAATGAAGGCAAAAAGCTAAAGGGATCCAACTAAGGTTATTAGAGGTCATGGATCTTTAGGTTAAACCTCTATAGATTGTAAGGCCTCCATTATATTTTGATGGTGTTGGGGTGAGGTTTGGATTAACTCATACAAAGTCATCTTCACTGGTGTCTGTTAAATTTATTTTAGAACTGACCTTTATATTAGTCTAGAGGGCTTAGATTGGGGTGTACCCAAGATGGAAATCTTGGGCTTGGGTGAAGGTGTTTAATATTGGTTGGGTGTTTTTGTGGTGAAATAAGGGTATGTCCATGGGATAGACACCTTGGCTTTCCCTTTATCCTTTTGGACTTGTCATCAAGTGACCACATGAATGATATGGATTTGGAAAGGATGTGGGCTAGTGGGTTACTTTGGTGCCTCTACACTCTTAGATGAGAGTTTTAGGGTATATAGATGTGGGGTGGTTACTTTTTTATTTTGTCTTAGTGGTGGGTTCATGGGAGGTTCCTTTGTTAACACAAATCATCCTCATCTCATAGTTTATGGATTATGTCTTAGAGAGATTTGTAGTTCTTTGTGTCATATCTAGGTGTCTTATGGTATGAGTAAATCAAATTGTCATTAAACCAAGATGGTTTTGGAATAAGGATAAAATGGATTGATGGGAGGTAAGAACTAGTAGGAAGATTACAATAACCTTTACAAGATGGTAAAATACTACTCTAGTAAGGGTGGCAAGGGAGTGAGGTTTTAATTTTGATAGTTGGGGTGGATGCCTTCTTAGGGGTAGGCTTAAAAAAAGGATATTTGGGTGGTGGAATGATTTTGGTGGGTGGTTTTGGGGTAGATGTTTTGGAAGTATATGGCTTGGAGGTTGATGGATTTGAAGTGGATGGATTGGTAAAAATAGGTGGAGGTGTGGCTAGAAGTGGAGGTTGTAATTATGGTTTCTTTGAGAGGTTTGGTCTCTTAATCAAGGTGAAGGGGAGAGGTCCTAAGATAGATGAGGGATGCAGTCCTAGAATGGAAGGTAAAGTGGAAATGGGAGGCAAGGTAGTTTTTGATTTATGAATCCTAGATGTTCAATTTTATTTGTTGGCTTGACATGTGGATTCTTAGGTGGGTTTGGTGGTGTCAAGTCTAAATTCAATGGACGATGGGTAGGATTATGAGTGGGGAGGACACCTAGGTTCTTGATGGGTTTTAATGGGATAATGTAAGGTGTTTTGGTTACTTTTGAGGGATTTGGGTGGGATGGTTTATCTAAGGTTTGGGAGGTGGAGGATTTTATTGGCTTCATTGAGGTGATAGTGGTTTCACTTGTGTAGGTTAAAGTTTGAGTAAACAATGATGTGGCCAAGGGCTCTTTCTTAGTTGGATATGAGAGCCCAAGGTGATGCCAAAATGTGGCCCGATCAAAGTTTGGTTGGGATAGAAACTCTAAGTTTTGGACCAACCTATAAAATGGCTTATAGATGGGCTTAGTTCCTTTGGTGTTGGACTCTAAGGATAAACTAAATGGCTGAGAAAGTGGGATGGCCATGTTTTCATTTTCCTCTATAAAAGGCTATAAGGCCCTAGTGGGTGATTCTTCCATGGAAGGGGTAGGTGAGGCAATCTTTTCCTTCAATATACTTTCCAAAGGAAGGGTAGATATCTCTATCATGGAATAAAAAGGGATGGAAGTGATGATTTCCTCCTTTGTTATGCTTTCCAAAGGAGAGGTTGGTGACTCCCCTACCTCAATAAGTGAAGAAGGAATGGTAGTTTCTTCTTTTATTTTGTTTTCTAAAGGAAGGGTAGGTAACTTCACTACCTCAATAAGTGGAGAAGAAATGGTGGTTTGGGACATGGGTTAATTAATTATAAGTTCCTTAAGAAAAACATTAACTATGTGAACCTTAATTTTGTGGGAAGAGTCTACATTATTATGTTCATTGTTTACATAAGGTGGGTGATTTGGAAATGGTTGTCTAAAAATGTCAAGTGCTTGATTGGGGGGTGCATTCGGGTTGTCTATCACAAGTTCCCCCTTGTCAATCAAATCTTGGACAATGTTTTTAAATGTCTTACATCTATCAACATTGTGTCTAATGACTCGATGAAAGCTACACATTTTATCCTCCTTAGACCAACTTGGTATAGGATAGGAGGAATTAAATTATTGGGATGGTTTGATCAGAGGAAGTTGGATGATATATGCCTTCAACAACTTCTTGATCTTTGCTTTGGAATTTAGCAAATTTTAGAAGTTCCCATTGTGCGGGGTATGGTTGGATTGGGATGGAAGGGTGGATTGGCTCATTGAAAATCTAGTCATATGACAAGAGATTATGGGAACTAAAAATGGATGACTCTATATTTGTCATCTTGTCTATTAACATCTTGATAAGATCAGTTTGTGGTGGTGTACCCCCATAATTGTAAGGTATATTTTGTTAGGGTTATGGTACCACATATTATAACTAGTATAGGGTTGGGAAGATGCCACATGTTGGTAAGTGAGAATGGAAGGTTGAGAATATACCATATATTGGTAAGTGGGCATGGATGATTGGGAAGAAGGTGGAGGCATATACCCTTATGGGTTTGGGACATATCCTGAGTTTGGTGGAATAGACATTAGTTAGGTAAGAGGCATGGTTGGGTTGGTGGGTTAAAGGTGGGTAGTTACCTTGGCTCTAATGGGTGGGAGCATATAGGGTATGGAGACTATCAAATTTTGGAAAGGGGTGGAGGATGTTAGTTTATGAGTGGTAAGTGGTAGGGAAGTAATGATAATTGAAGGCATCTCAATGGTAAGTGGTGTTTGGGTTGCCAAAGGTTGAGCAATTCCTACATTGGAAGGGCTAGTGATAGGTTTGGTAGGGGTAGAAGGTTTTAGGGTATTGGTTGATGGAATGGATGGGTGTTGGGTGGTGGTGTTTAAAGGGTTGTTGGTGGAGGAAGAGGCTTGGGTTATCATAGGTTGGGTGGAGATAGTGGAATTCATGATTTTACCCATAAGGTAAGTTGACATGCCATAGGGGGGTTTAACCGAAGGAATCAAAGCAAGGGTACAGTTAGCCATGGTAGTAAGATAGTGTTAGAGAACCACAAGATTATTATCAAGAAGGGTGGTATAATCCATATATCCTTAGGCAAATGATCGAGGCATATCTGGACTTCTAAAGTGGTCTAGGGAAATTTTTACATCTGGAGTGTGCTCTATGGATGAGGAAGAAGAAGATGGGTGGTTGGGAGGTGGATATTAGTTTGTTTGGTTTCTAACTTGTTGCCTTGTCAAAACCATGTAATTGAAGGTGGAAAAAGGGTGGAAGCAATCTTACACACTAAAAAAGAGAGTAAAAAAAATAAAAGTTTCAAGTAAAAATACACATACACTAAGAATACATTTAAGTCCTAGAATTCTTTTTATCTCACTTTTAGGCTTATGCTTGAATTTAAGAAGTTATAAGACTCAACTTGGGCTTGTAGAATGGGAACTAGAAAAGGAAGTCTAAAGATGGTTTTAGGTTGTTCAAGGATCTAAAAATTTGGTATTAGAATTTGGTACATGGATTGATATAAGGGACTACCCCCTCACTTCACACACCACAATGATAAGGATGTCTAGTGCTTAGCTAAAATATACCAAATTACTAAATTTTATACTCAGCTAGTGAATTGAGTTTTGGTTTCTCCTCATGGTAGTGAAGTCCAAGTGGGATAGCCAAGGGTAAGGTTTATTGTTATATGATGAAATCCTAATCAGGCCTTATGTTAATGTTTGAAGTTTGATTTGTATGAGTGATTTGGTATTGTGTGTGTGAAAACAATATGATTAATTTCACTGTTTACTTTTAAACTATGTGAACTACACAAGCAAGCAAGCAATGGACGCAAGTTATTTTTAAACCCAAAGGAAATTTTTCATTTCATTTTAATGAGTATAAGAACAACTATGATGCACCTAAATGTAGAATGAATACGCAAGTCCTAATCTTAGAATGAGTGCTTTTTGACTTTTAGAAATGAAGGAAAAATGAAAATTTTACCCTTTTCTAAGAATGCAAAGAAGACTAAAACTTTCTTTGGAAAAGAATAAATTTGAAACTATAATTTTCAATGAAGAAATGAAATAAATAACATTTAATTTTTAGAAATAAAAGAATTGCAATGGATGAATCTTTTACTAATGCAACTAAATGTCCTAAATAACTATGAACCCAAGAAATCTCTAGGGTCCCACCAGGCGTGCTAGATTGCTTCACTATTTTTTATGTTTATTTTATTTTTATTTTTAGAAAAAAAGTAAAAACTTAAAAGAAGGGTATGGTTTAGAAGAACCTAGATTTAATTGTGTGTTTATGATACAATCAATGTAGAGAACTCCTCTTTGGCTTGGGAGGATGACCTGTAATAGAAAATAAGCTAGAAAAAGATTGATTAGCAAGATAGATGGATGGATTGCGTAGAAAATGCTATATCCAAGAAGTACTAGACTTCCTTAGGGGCTATCAATCCACTTTTTAAACAAATTAAGTTCTATAAAATGAAAATAGATGCTTGTATGAAGTAATAAAAAGTACTAAAACTCGATGAAAGAAATGCTTTTGAATAGAAATGGGTGCTTTTATCAAAATAGAAATAACTTGTTAAAAACTAATGCTAAAATTTTAAAACCTGGTTCAAAAAATAGTTTAAGTCTCTGTGATATGATAGAAATAAAAAACTATAGTTTGGGTGAAGGATAATAGGTGGAAATAGCTTGTTGTTTTTATGAAAATAAATCACATAATGACTAATGTTGGTCACTATGCAACTGATATCGATTAAGGCAACTAATGCCAATCAAGGTATGACTGATGCTAGTTAAAGGTGTCTGATATTAGTTCCTATGGGTTCTAGTTTTAGGAAAAATAGATGTTAGGTTGGTTTATAGAAAGGCTCTATCAGTTGATTTTGGATTGGATAATGGTCATGAGAGTAGAATAGATTCTCAGAGGTATCAAATTTAGGGGTTTGGCACTCAAGTGATTGAAAATGGTTTGTGGGTGTTTTGGTGGGAGATGGAGTGTTTGGAATTGTATAACTCCAACATAAGGGGGAATATGTGAGAGATGGGAAATGGGTGCAAGTAGTAAAACCAATTAAAATAATAATTGAGCTTGATATAAGTGTAATATATTTAGTTTTAGAGTTTTTTGGCCTAGCTAAGTCTTGAGGTTGGATGTAAGTTGCTTGGGAGCCTAGAGTAATATGGATGGAGTAACGGTGCTTGAGCTCTTCATGGTAAGTTACTAAGGCACTTTAATGTCTCTAGTCTAGTTTGTTGGTTTACCTGAAAGCTTAGATTTTCTTGAGAGTTATGATTCTCTCTCAAGACATTTTCAACCTCTTGAGGTAGGTTATTTGGGTTACCTTAAGTAATTGACATCGGTCATGGTCAACTGAAGTTGGTCAAGGGGTGACTGATGTTGGTCAAGAAGAATTAGTCCATGTTTGCCAAAAATAGTCATTTGTACTTAAGTTTGGTTGTTAACATAAATGTAAATGGTTTGAGGTTATTTAAGGCCTTATTGGTATGCATGAGGAATAAGTATAGGAGGTTAGGGCATTAAACTCCTAGGTGGGAAATATTCCTAAGGCTAGGTGTCAATCAAGTAGCCATGGGTTTAGGTGGGGAGGTGTAAATAAGATTTTTTTAAATAATTAAATTATCCAAATGGGGTAAATGGGTGTGTATAAGGGGTTTTAATAAATATATCTAATGCAAGAGGGCTAAGGGGGCCAAAGGATGTTTTTATGATAACTAAAACCATGTGGTGTGGTTTTTTAGTGTCTACACCAGGTATGGGCATAATCCAGTAAAGTAATCATAAATTGGGTTACCTTATGCTCTGATTGGGTTATTCCCTAAGTGCACCATTTTAGTTCACACTTTAGCACATGCTCTATGGCATTTTCCATGCCATAGTACTTTGGTAAGTGTATGTCCATTTCATAATATATTTATTATGTGGTCATAGTTGACATCTAAGGCACTTGTCCCCTAGACATCTGTCTAGGTGGCAGTCCTCCAATATCTCTAGCCATTGGGTTAGAAATCATCCCTATCATTACTACTATCATCAGTGATTTTGATGGCATTGTACTATTGACTTGTGGTGTTAGACCAGTCCCTATGTGTTATTGCCTAGTCTATGTAGTTGACATTGGCTAAGCTAGTATGATTTTCTCACATTCTATTATGGTGAGTTACCACCCAATGGTCTAGAAGTAGTCTCTCTCAACTCCTGATAGGGAATAACTTATTTAATCATAAAATTATACTCAAAGTTTACAAAATGTCCAAAATCTATGTCGATAATAGGGTTAATTGTCACTTGTGTTCTTTCTTCAAGTGGGGGATCTAATGTATGAGCTTGCACTATAAGTTCAAATGGGGTAGGTGCATCAAGCATATCTTTAGTCACCAAGTCCTATAAGAACCCAACACATTCTACACCCATCAACTATTGAGCTTGATTCATCACTTCATTATTTCTCTCTTCATACTATTGTATTTTAAGAGATCCTTCCCCATGCCCTTCCTACTCACTACAAGTTCTCTCATCACTTCAAGGTTCCATATCTTCCATCAATATATGTCATATCTTGTTATAAGTCTATCTCCTAAGCTCTCAGGTGTCAATATGCTCTCCTCCTTCCATTACGCTTTACTTACATATCCCTTTCTTTCCCTTTGTGCTTATTCATAAGAAAAAGGACTTTAGCCTTCCATCCTCAAAATTTCAAATCCATAATCCACCATTAGTTTCTTAAGCTCTATGTTGAATTCTTTCAGAAACATGACTCTAGGTTCATGCAAAACCTAATACTCTGCTTCCTTCGGGCACGAGTATGTTGAAACTATGAACTCAAGCATGTATTTGTTTAGTGCTCCTTACCACCATTTATCTTATATTATATTCTAAGTGGCATCTAGGGTCTTAAGCCTCTCTAGGCACTCCTTTATCCACTCGTAGTTTTGTTCATAACTCCATATTTGTTGGGTCATATATACAACCAACCACTAGTGCACATGCTCAGGCAATTCATAGAAAAAGACATTGTATAAAGCATCATGTAGGTTGTTCTAAACCCACTTTCTCAATTTTTATCCTCTATAGGTTAGATGCTTTAGTGTAAATCCATATTCCACTTATTACAACTAGCACTTGATGTTTTTGAGGGAGAGTCAGAGCATCATTCGGTTTCACCATTACAACAACAAAATTCAACATGGATCCTAGCAATAGAACCAAAATATTGTAGTAAATAGGGTCAAATATCAAGTTAGGTGCTCATTCGATTGTCCAAGTCAGTTTTGGACTCAATACAACTAGGTAGAAACATGGTATATTTCTTTTACACTCAACATTTAATACTCAACTATGTCAACATCAATTCACATAAGACATAGGCCTTATATGTTAGATGTGCCATAGCACAAGATATAAATTATAGGACTTTGTCATTTGAGAGAAGGCTTTTGGTAAATTTATTAGTTTAAGCCTTTTTTGGGCTAATCCTAATTATCTATAAGCATAAACCCATTTAAAGGTGGTTTTATAGTCTTAAGGGTTTAAATCATTATTTCACTATGTGTAGCATCATATAGGCACTTTGAAGGGTCAAGGGAGTGCTCTCACTTGAATACTCATTCTGAGCTCATGCATTTAGCAAAGGTAGGAACACTTGGTGTATGGGATCTATATACTTAGGCTATTTCTAAAAGATATGCTGATGTCATCATTTAACATAGGGATGCCATTAATGATCTAGACTAGAAGCTTAAAAACATCTTTAACATAACTATATTTGAATTATAACATTATAACCATCATGCATTTCACTAGTAATTCAAATGATGTATAAATCAAATAAAAAACCATTGAGAATAACTACCATTGTCATTAATCAAATATAACAAAATAGAGTTCATACATATATAAAATAGAGCATATACTTCATTAAAGCTACTTAACTACCTAGAGGCTCATAGGTGAGCCTAAGCATATACAAACAGAGCCTTCATGGTGTCTAAGCTAGTCCTAACACTAATGGAGACCATCATATACATATTCATTTATTTATAGCTTAGTTTTATTCAAGTCACCTCCTTTACTTCACTAGTTTGAGCTCATTTTATAGCTCTTCATGAGCATCTCTACCAATGTGTAAGATGTGCACATCAGTTGCTGAGATGGAGCCTAAACAATCATTCTACCAGCTCCATCACCTTTTACCCTTTGTGCTATAGTCACCATGTGTTGCCACTCCTATAAGATTCCCTAAAGATTTGGGTATCAGTTAACCAACAACCAGCTAGTACAAGATGTGTGTTGATCCCTCTAACTGGTGCCAAGATACTAAAATAGCAATCATTCCAAATGATTGTGTCACACCAAGGAGTTTATCATGTTGGTGTGGATCTATACTTAATGAAATAGGGGCCCAATGATTGACAATTGATTCATCATCAAATCGTTTGATGGTATATAGGTTGGCTATAGTTACTTTCCTTGCAATGTTATGGGAAAAGTGTTCTAAAAAGATTTGGTCCAGTTGCCAAAAAAAAAAAGGAATGTTGAGGGATAGAGTTATACCAATCTAAGTATAGTCTAACTAAATACATGGGAAACATCCTTAGAAGAAGAGTGTCATCATGAGCTATGAGATAACAAGTGTGTTTAAATGCTCTAATGTGTTGCTAAGTATCTTCCTTGTTTTAAAATTTGATAAATTTTGGAAGTTCCCACTATGCGTGATATGGCCTAATAGGGACGATTGGATGAATGGGTTCATTGAAAAATTGTTCATATGTGAGCATGTTTTTCTACATAGAGGTAGAGGCTCCTAGATTTACCATCCTATTCATAAGGATGCTCATAAGGTCAGGCTGGGTATTATATTGAGGAATACCCCTAATATGTTTTGTTGTGGATGTTGATAGGTGGGGAATGGAGTGGAAAAGGGTTGTGAAAAAAGATAACCAATATAATTGGTCATGATAGGTTGGCAGGTGATCACATACTGTGGGACTTGCAAAGGTATGTTTTATTATGGGGATGAGTGAAGGTAAGCGGATCTAAGGGTTTGCAAGGGAGCTTGGTATTGAGTAGTCAAAGGGACATATTATTGAAGAAGCTAACTCAAAACATCCTGTTTTAAAGGTTGGATTTGAGGATTCAAATCTATGCTAGTTTGGATAGGTAGGAGAGTTGTAGGGATTGAAATCACTAAGTTTTAGGGTGAAGTAGTGGGTGGTGGATTAAGTGGAAGTTGAGGTGTGGTAACATTCTGGGCTTGGGTAATGGTCAAATAAGGGTTACTAAATACTAATAGGGGTGGATTATTCAAGGGTTGTGATACATTGGTATCATAACCCATTGGAGGAGGATTTTTAGAAGAGGAAACCATAGCTATAGTAAGCACTTTAGGTCCTTCTAGGGGCATGCCAAAAACATTCCCAAAAAATTAGGTTCGAGGGGAAACTGTAATACATATGGCTTGAGTACTAAGATAATAATTAAGGTCAATTAGATTACTATCCAATATACTAGTGAATTTTGGATCTCCCTATGTATAAAATTGGGAAATGCCTTCCCCCATGGATTTAGGAAATGTAGGAGGACTCGAGGTGTTCTCCATGAACAAAGATAAGTAGGAGATTTGATTTGTTTCAGCAATTGTTGTCACATCAAAACCATGTAGCACTAAAAAAGGAACAAAGAATAAAATGCAAAAGATAAAATTATTTTTGATTATCTCATTTTAGTGAAATTAAATACACACACTACTAAACTTACTTAAAATATTTTTACTTTTTAAGAAACTAAATTTAGAATGTGATAGGGAAAAAGGTTAATGAGGGTACTAATAAATGGCAATCTAACAATGGTTTCAATTTTTGTTTAAGGATGGGAACCTCTATATACACAAAGGTACGTTGAGACCTGATTTTGTGTGGAAGGAAGTACATGGCTTGGTATTGGGGCCTGCCCCATCACTTCACACACCACAACGATAAAGGTGTCAGGTGCTTAGCCTTTATACTTCTTTACCATAATTTCTATACTCGGTCAGTACATTGAGTCTATTTTCCCCTTAGTGATGAAATCCAAGTGGGTCCACCTTAGGTAGGAAAATTATTTGATGTTTATTATAAGATTACTATGGTTTTGGCTGTGTGTAAGAAAATGTGATTATCATGATATATTGACCCACCTAGATTAATCTATGTGAATTATGTAAGCAAGAAAAAGGGATTAATGCAATTCTTTTTAAGCCTTTGAAAAGGAAATTAATAATTTTATTTATTTTTATTTTTTGAATGAAAATAAACAATCAATAAAATGCAACTAATGAATGATTATACAATGAAATATACTAGGAATAATGAGACCTTAGGGGTCCCATTAGGCGTGCCAGAAGGTTTTAGTAATTTTTAGTTTACTTTTATATATAAAATTAACTACTAAAAATTGAAATGATATAGGGTTTAAATAGGAATACCTATGATGGGGGATGTGTACCATTTATCTAGTGAAGTAAGAAGTCCTTTTTAGCTGGGAAGGACTACTTGCACATAAGAGACAACATGGATAGTATTGGACTAATAAAATAGATGAGTGGATTATCTGATACAAGATCAATTCCAATAAGTGGTACACTTAAAGGGATGTTAGTCCACTATTTTATGGAATCAAGTGGATAATATAATGATTAAAATTACAATAAAGCATGTGATAAAATATGATATTGAAATGAAACATATTAATCTACTGCATATATATTAGCAAAGTGTTCATTCCAATACATTATAGCTAAGTCTTCTTATTCTTGAATTACTTCTAGTTTTTCAATGATGGCTTATAGAATTGGGGAAAAAATGATCACATAAAGTCTTAACTCAAAGGAGATGTCACTCTGATCAGTGAATAATGGGTGAAGAACTATGGGTAAGTCATGGATTGAAACCATGTCATGTATAGCTCTTGGCAAAGTCATCTAAAGACAATAATGCATGATTTTATGACTTAGAAACAACAAATTAGAATTACTTAGGATTGCTAAACTAGCCTTGGGTTATAGACAAAAATAAAAAACATAGGGATCAATGTTAATTGTCTCATAAATGATATTGATTAGATAATCATTGTTGTTCATATGAGAAATCATCATCGATCCTAAAAGTAAATACATAAAATTCATAATGGGGCCTAAAAATGGGCTTTAAGAGGTTGTAAAGTGCTTTGGGATTGGTTATTGATTATTTAAATAGAATCAAAGAAGTAAACATAATATAAATAGATGACATAATAATTATAATACACTCAAACAGACAACATACTTACATCTAAAAATGCTTCTTATGTTGTATAAAATTATCTCATTGATAAGGATGTGCTTGACCTTTAAATGAATGAGGATAGGCTGAGATGGGGGTAACATTCTTCCACAGTATTCCAAGGCAATTTCCCCAGTGTTCCAGTGTGTAAATTTAGGATCCCTCAACCCAAGGATGGTCTGAGTGTAAATCGATGTCAATCCTAATAAGATTGATGATGATCATGGGGATTAGTGTCGATCCAGTCTAATTTTAACCTATTTGTTCCAACAACTCCAATTCATGGTATTAAACTTAGTCTAAGTTGGTTTTTAACGAGGCTCAGTTAGGTAAAATTTGTTAAGGAGTTAAAACAAATTACCTCTAATAAACTTAGGGAAATTTTATTAGATTTAGGGATGTTAGGTAAAATGTAATTAGTAAGATTAATTATGCACATACGATGGTAAATAGTAAAACTATATTAACTAACATAAAAATTATGGGGAAGGGGTAAGACACATTTATTCATAATACAATGGTGTAAATTTACAGTTTTTACAAATGCAACTAAAATAATATATTTGTAATGGTCTAAATGATGTAGTAATTCTAAGAGTGAAATTTTAGTAATGACATCATTTCAAAAAAAATTAGCATGGTATGAAGAACCTTACTAGTTTATGCACTCCTTTTGGCATTTTTAGTAACAACTAGGAGTTCATTGTAAACATAGTGACCATGTTTAGAATCCCTTAAAGATCTGATGGATTTCATCATAAATAAATAATAAAAATTAATAACTAATATTATGTATTTTAAAATAAAATAACTAATAGATATATCCATATTCAAAATGATTTCAAATGGAAACTTGAAAAAAAATTATGCATATTTTGAATATCAAAAAAATTTTAAGGTGCAGGAAAAATAAAAAACCAACTAGGGTCCTATGGCCAATGGTTAGGTTCACCAAATGTCTAACCTA
Source organism: Torreya grandis (assembly GCA_037957365.1). NCBI lineage: Eukaryota > Viridiplantae > Streptophyta > Pinopsida > Cupressales > Taxaceae > Torreya > Torreya grandis. Next base: position 125,258 of record JARHVA010008323.1, read on the forward strand.
AATTTGAGATGGTTCAATGTAGTATAGGGTTAAAAATATAGAATATAGAAATGAAAAAACATAAGGGTGATAAAATTTTAGCATAGAATAACTAGGCTAAAATAATTCTGAGATTTTGAATGCTAAGCACGCGCATGGAGAATTTGAATTCCGAGATTTTGAATGCTAAGCACGCGTATGCGCGATGGCAAACTCAAAACTTGAACTAGGTAGCCATTGATCTGGGGGCTGATGTGGCTGAGGTCTTTACAACGAAAGGGACTCCACCTGCGAATGGGGAAAGAATCCTGATCGCCCACTCTTCTACGAAAGGAGGCTCTTTTCCAGTTACAAATATAGCAAAAGGATCCCCTATTTTTGGTTCTGTCCTTGGGTCAAAGGGAAGAACTTATGCGGATGTGGCTGCCTATGAAGCGGAAATACATGGCGCAAAACATCAAGCTTCTGCTGGGAGATCATGTGTTGCACCAGTAAGTGCTTTAAATCCTATTAGGGTTAATCTAGATTCTGATACAATTGAAGCAATCTTTAATTGGGTAGAATATTTTTCAAAGTATGGGGCTATTTGTCGACTTCGTGGCTACTGGCCATCTCTTGTAGATCTACATGGCTGGATCTCCAATATCTGGTTGCCACTGATTGATGGAAATGTTGAAATATACCCATGTGTTAAAGGTTTTTTTGTAGCTTTATTCCAAAACACTAAGGATAGGAAGACTATTCTGTCCAACAGTAATTTTGTATTGTAGGTTAAATACCCTCTTATGGCCAAACGGTGGCATATGGATTTTAATCCTCTCACAGAAACCTTCAATAAGTCCCTGTCTAGGTTCGGCTCCCTAATCTACCAATACATCTATGGCATGAATCGGTGTTTAAAACCATCAGAAATGCTATAGGGGAGTTTTTATTTGAGGATGATGAAACTAAGAGGTTTTACCGCTCGACCTGTGCTCACCTTATGGTTGAGGTGGATCTTTCTAAGGGCCTTCCTGAGGCGATCTGTCTGGACTCCCCTAGGGGTTCTTGGACGCAAATGTTAGATTTTGAAGGTTTACCATTTCGTTGCAGAAAGTGTCACCAGACGGGGCATGTTGTAGCCCGATGTACTGCAGGGAAATCCAAATCCAGAAGTTCACCTTCTTGGTGGTCTGAAGCTGATCATGAACACTATTTTGCTAAACAACCTGAGGGTGATTCGACTGATTCAAAGGATGATGATGAGAATGAAAAGAGTACCCAGTCTGAATCAATGAATCAGGAGACTCCGCTGGAGACTAACCCTGTTAAAGGTACTGCGGAGATTGGACTTTGTGATCTCTCTGAACCAATCTCTGAGGAGGTGGTGGTTCCTCCACCTATTTTGAAGGATTCTCCTAGAAGCTAGAAGTTGGCTAGTTCTCATAAGGATTTTGCTGAGGCTTCGATGCCCCCTAGGCTTCATGGATCATGGCCTTCTGAGGACTGGGTTGCTGAGGTAGCTAAGGTAGAGGAAGGTTGGAGAGCAGTTAAGAGAAAGAAGTCTAAGCCTTTGGTCCCCCCTCTAGATATGAAGCTTCGGTCTTGTAAAAAAAAATTAATTATTTGTCCAGCTCTTGTCTGCTATTTTCAGTTTTCTGATTATCTAGTCTTGCTTACGCAGGTTCCAAGCTTTTTTGTATTCTGGTTGTGCTTAAGGTTTATCTCTCTTCTAATGTAAAGGGTTTTGGGGCCCCTTCAAAACCTATTTTTACCCTAAATCTAAAACAAATCTATAAAATGTCAATTAATTTACAAATTTTGATAAACAATGTTCTAAATTTATAATATTGAGATATGTTAAAAATAGAAAGTATTGTTGTCTCTAAATCTCACACCCTAAAAGGGGGTGTTCATTCCTCTTCCAAATTTGGGCAATGTTGGATCATTTCTAGGCATGTGGGTGTGCCTATAGGTGAAACAAACCTCTAGGATTTAAAGGGATAGCTCCCTAAATGTGTCTCTATAAGACAATCTCTATTTAAACAAAATATTAAGGGAAAAGAGTTAGAAGTTACAGAAAATAAAAACATATTCTAGGGGTGGTGATACACTAAAATTATCTTCCACACAAATGTGATATCCTAGTGCACGATGCAGCAAAAGATAGGCTATTTCCAAGCTCTAAAGAATATAACACAAGTATTTTAGCATAGACGTGATATGTGTAAAATATCACAAAGTAAATGAGTCTAAAAGGTAAACTTTGCATATTCTAAAATAGTAATACACATGAAAAAATTCAATATGCTTAGACACACTCTATATGACCTATTAGAACCAGACCCTTGCTTAGGCATGAAGGACAAAGGATAGAAGGATGAAGACCATCACTTGTCATTATTTGTCACTTACACACTCAAATAATGTTTAGAACTTCAAATAAAATCCAACTGGTAGTAATTATTAAAGGCAAGATATCATTCCAAAAGGGATTTATCGTACTCTATGTGGATGTCTCTTCACTAGTCAAGGGGTTATATATATAGCTAGAAGGAAGAGAGAGAGGAAACCCTTTGGCACTAAGGAGAGGAATCAATTTATTTGAAGTCAACATCTTTAGTTGTAACCATGTTTACAAAAGATGCTTGCTTGAGGCATTTGGTTGATCCATGTCATCACAAGTTACTCCTTTGGTCCTGCTCTTTCAAAGATGCTTTTCCAATGTTTGCATTAATAGAATAAGGATATTCTTGGCTGAGTCATGGCATTAAAATAGTTATTACAAGGGAGTCTACCTATTGTAGATTTGTCTCTTCTATTTTGTTTGGCTTTGTCTTTCTTCTTTGATTGGTCCTCAAGGAATGACTCAGATCTTGGTCAATCAATGGTGATATGTGCTCTCTCCTTAGCTTGACAAATTAAGGATGCAAGCCCTAGGATCTTCTTGAATCCTCTTGTGTTGAACACCAATAGTTAGCTTATTGTATTTAAGTTGATGTTTAATCAACCATCATTTCACTTGGGCATTTCATTTGCGCATCCTATTTTGGGATTTTTAAAAGGATTGTTGTGGACAAAAAGTCTGCAATAATTCCTTTAGACTTCTTTCAAAGGTCGGGGCTTGGAAAGTGACCCTTCAGAACTTTCTAAAGGCACTTCAGAAGGGAAAGTGACCCTTTGGAGCTTTCTAAAGGGCACTTTGGAAAGGAAAGTGACCCTTCAAAACTTTTTGAAGGGCACTTTGGAAGGAAGTGACCCTTCAAAACTTTTTAAAGGGCACTTTAGAGGGAAAGTGGCCCTTCGAAACTTTTTGAAGGGCACTTATAAGAAAGTGACCCTTCAAAACTTTTTGAAGGGCACTTAGAAGAGAAAGTGGCCCTTTGGAACTTTTTAAAGGGCACTTGGAAGAGAAAGTGGCCCTTTAGAACTTTTCAAAGGGCACTTGGAAGAGAAAGTGGCCCTTCAAAACTTTTCAAAGGGAACTTGGAAGAGAAAGTGGCCCTTTGGAACTTTCTGAAGGGCACTTAGAATAGAAAGTGGCCCTTCAAAACTTTTTGAAGGGCACTTGGAAGAGAAAGTGTCCCTTCAAAAAAGTTATGAAGGGCACTTTGGAGGAAAGTGGCCCTTCAAAAAAGTTTTAAAGGGAACTTTGGAGAGAGAAAGAACCCTTCAAAAAAGTTTTGAAGGGCAATCTAAAGAGAGAGAGACCCTTCAAAAAAAATTTGAAGGGCAATCTTTCATGAAAATGCAAAGAGAGAATTCTTTCAAACTCTTTGTCTGAGACATAAAGTCTGAAAGAATTCCTAGGCTTGGACAAAAAACCTGAAACAAAGGAACCTTTCAAAAAGAGATGACAATTAGGCAAAGGGGGTGAAAAACACTTGAACAAGGCTGAAACAAAGCTTTCAAACAAGAGAAAACAACTAGTTTATTTTATGATTCCTTCAAAATTGAATTGAAAATAGACAAGAGATGTTGAACTTAGCCAAAGGAAATTTCAAGACAAAGGTAACAAATTTGGTTAACATTCTTCATGATTCCTAGGGGAGGCATGCCTATTATGCTAAAGACTAGTCTCCTAAATCCTTCCATTGGGCATGGAGTCATGCATATAGGTACTTTAAAGAGAAATGAAAAACCTTTGGCTCAAAAACACACTAGCTAGATTGATTCACACACACAAGGTAGAGACACACACTAAGTAAAAGGAAGAAAAACACACCTGTGCTATAAAGAACTTAGGGAACACAATAGCAAACAAAAGGAAACACACACACATCTAAACTAATATCTACAAAAGGATGAGCAAGGGCTAATATCATGATTTCAAGTGTATCCCATTCATAGGGATAGGCAACTCTTCTCCTTTCATTTTGGATAGTTGAAAGGATTTGTTTTGCTTGCACTTATTGATGATGTAAGGGCCACTCCACAAAGTGTCAAATTCTGTATGCTTGCTTGGTTTTTCTCTATCTTCATCCCACTTCAAAACCAAGTCACCCTCTTTGAACACTTTTGCACTTGTCCTTTTGTTAAAGGATTTATTCATGAGCACTTGATGGTTTTTTATGGCCTTATGTGAATCATCCCTTACCTCTTGCAACTGCATTAGTTCTATAAACCTGACTTCCATTAGAGTGTTTTCAATTAATTCCAACTATTGTGCAAGTTCCAAGGTAGGGGGTTCTTAGGATTTGGACAACCTGGCTTCTCTTCCATAAACAAGTACAAAGGGAGAGTTACCAATTGATTTCTTAGGAGTAATTATGTCTGCCCATAAAGGTATCTTCAATTTGCTATGCCAGGCTCTTTGATTGTTCTCCAAGGCTCTCTTAAATATCTTGATGAGCTTCTTGTTGGTATACTTAGCCAATCCATTACCTTGAGGGTAATAATTGAATGAGGTACTCAAATGAACCCCATTCCTACCTACCCAATCAAAAATTTTGTCACTTATGAAAGCAAGTGTATTATCATAAATGATGATGTGAGGAACTTGAAACTTTGTTATAATGCTATCATAGAACTCTAAGATAGCATTTTTGTTTGCCTCTTTTAGTGCAACAGCTTCTACCCACCTTGTGAAGTAGTCAGTAGTAGTTAATATCCATTTGTGTCTAGCACTTGATGGAGGGTTGATCATACCAATGAAATCAACCTCATTGCATGAAAGTTTGCTCCACTTGGATAGGAATAAATGGAAGGGCTGCAAGTTTCTATTTGCCTACAAAGAAGGCACATTGAGGACACACCTTAGCCTAATGATAATAGTCCTTTAAAAGACTAGGCCAATAGTAACCAAGCCTCATTATTTTTGTCGTTGTAGTTCTAGGGAAAAAATGACCTCCATCTGCGCCATTGTGAAAACCTTCCAACAACATGATAAACTGATCATTGTCAAGACATCTTAATAGCACACCATTTATCTCCTTTCTAAAGAGAATATTATTAGCAAGGCAATAGGGAATGGTTTGTAATCTAAATTATCTCCTTTGAGACTTTCTCAAACCATTGGGACACTCACCATTTTGAACAAAACTAATGATGTCTTGTGTCCATCTCTGAACTAGAATGTGATCAGTTGGTTGGGGTTGAACTTGGTTGATTAAGACCTCTTCTTTTGGATCCTACATATCTGAAGCTAAATTTTTGCATAATCCTAGTCCTCTCACCAAGTTTGTCACCTTGATGTCCACATCATACTCCATCACCTTTGTGATCCAGCCAACTCTTTTTTTATTGAGGTCTTTGCTCAAGAGAAACTCTTTGGTGCTAGGATGAGAAACCATTACATATATCTTATATTTTGAGACCATGTGCCTAATTTTTTTCAATCCCCTTATCATTGTCAAAGCCTACTTCTCAAAAAATGTATATCTGACCTCATAATCCTCTAATCCTTGGCTAAAGAATGTAATTGGTTGCTCAACCTCATCATCATTTTTATGCATGAGCATAGCTGAGATTGTATCAAGGTTAGAAAAGGTATATAGTATGAAATCCTTGGAAAAGTTTGGGTTTAAGAGAGTATGGGATTTTTTAATTACTTGCTTGATTGTCTCAAAACTGGTCTTTCCCTCCTTTGTCCAAGTAAAAACTTGGTTATTTTTTAGCATGTTTGTGATAGGCTTTACCACAACTAAAAATTTTGGAATAAACCTTCTGATAAAGTTTATTTTCCCTAAGAAGCTTTGCAGTCCATTCTTGTGTTGATCCAAGGACAAGCCTAGGATAACCTCAATCCTTTTGAGGTCAATAGATAAGCCTCCTTTTGAAATAATGTGCCCTAAAAGTTTACCTTCATGAATAGCAAAGATGCAACTTTTTGGATTAAGGGATATGCCATACTCCATGCATTTCTTAAACACCTACCTTAGATATTTCATATGATCAACAGTATATTTTTAAAAAATAGTTACATCATCTAGGTACACAAGTAGAAACTTATTGATAACACCTCTAAAAACCATGTCCATTACTCTTTAAAAAGTGGCACCAACATTGGACAAACCAAAAGGCATCTTCTTGTAGGCAAAGGTTCCCCACTTTATAGTGAAGGCTATCTTGAATTGATCCTCCTCATTTACCAATATTTGGTTGTGACCTGAATAACCATCGAGAAGAGAGAAGTGTTGAGAACCTAAAACAACTAATAGAATGTGTTCTATGGAGGGTAGTGGATAATGATCCTTGAAAAACTCTCTATTAAGATCTCAACAATCCACACATAGCCTAATTTTTCCATTTTTATTTTGAATAGGCATAAGATTGCCCACCCAAGTTGAGTGTTTGATAGGAAAGATAATCCTAGACTCAATCAACTTGGTTAGCTCTTTCTTCATGAGTTCTTCTATCTTGGGATTGATAGGCCTTTACTTTTACCTGATCGATTTAGCTCTAGGTTCTAACTCGATGGTATGATGAGCTAGACTTGGATCATATCCTTTCAAGTCTTTATACTCCAAAGCAAAGATGTCATTAAACTCTTTGCACAATTCAGTAAAAGCCTACCTCTTGAGCTGAGAACATGCCTTGCCAATTTTCAAAAGTTTATCCTTGAAAATTAGGACTCTTTTATAGTTCTCTTCCTTTGTTGACATGCTTACTCTTTATTTCTTCTTCTGATCATCCTCATTGAAAACACTCTCTAAGGTAGTCATCCCCTTAGGTATCTTTTTTGTCTTCAACTAAATGATTTGCTCTTCATATTGATCATGCAGTCTCTTTTTGTTTCTTGAGGAGAAACATGCCTCATTTTGCAAGAAGTGCGCAATGTGTTCATCACTCTCAAACACTTGCCATGATACTTCATTATCTAGAATAGAAGGCCTCACAATGATCTTAAAATATGACCACTCCTTCTCCTTCCCTACATCATAAACTATGTCAAATTGTGCTCCTATGGCATCCAACCTATCAGCATGTCTATTTGAACCCCTTGGGATGGGTTGTATGTTGAAGGCATCAAAGTCTTCAAGTAGGTCCCATACCCTATAATTGTAGTACTTAAGCAAGGGATTATTGGATGTAGCCTAATTTATTACTTGGTGGATGACCAATTCACTATCTCCATAAACTTTTAGACTCTTGATCCCTCTCTTCTTTGCCCATTAGAGGCCATGAACTAGGCCTTTGTATTCTACCAAATTATAGGTACAGCTGAAGTGGAATCTATATAAGGAGTAGTATTGATTATTTGATGGATAAACTAATATGATGCAGGCTCCTACACCTACTTTGCTTCTTAAACCATCAAAAAACATCTCCCATATGCCATCAAGTTCATGATCTTCATTAGTGAGTGAAGGGATTGGAACATCCCCTTCACGCATACAATAAACTCCCAAATCAATCTCTTCAATGAAAGTATATGGATCAAGTCCATACATTTTAGTGTTACATTTATCAAGAAAGAGATCATAATTACCTTCAATGGGGGAGGATGCTTCACCGCCCATAACACTTTATTGCTCTTTGATAATTAGATAATTTTGATTTGAGTTTATCTCCATGTATGGCTCAATATGAAACCTAGTTAAGGGTTGAGTCCTTATAGTCACCTTGGTTCTATATCTTGTTTTAAAATCTAGAAAAGACCAATTAGTATAAAGGTATCCTCTTGTCTTATCTATGAAGTCCCTTGACAAGCAGATAGCAAAATGAGTTGGAAGGTCTACCACCACAACGTCCTAAAATTTTGGAAAACTTAAGCAATCATGTAAAAAGACCTTCAGACCTTTGACCAGTCCCACTATCTTAGTTGGAGTCCCACCAAGATATAATATACCCTTGTTATGTGTCTCATATTTTAATCCCAGCTTATCATCCACCACTTTAGGCATAACAGTGGTACTAGCTCCATTATCCATAATGCAATTATGGACCAGCTTGTCTCCCATATGAGGGTGAGATAGAAGGGTGGAGGCTTTTCAGACTTGGTAGAAGGCTATAAGATAGGGCTTGGATCATTGGTAAGGGCTAAACCATTATGATTTAAAGTTTGATGGGCTATATGAATGGTTTCAAGTTGTTCTTGCAACAACTCCTTCTGACCAGGCATATGCAGGAATTCCCAAAAAGATATGCTTGTCTTAGAATTATTCAAAGAATCAATAATGTTTAGAGAGGGAGAATTTACATTTTCTTAGACTCTTTAAGTTATTGAGGTGGATTGAACTTGTTGCATTATAGGTTTGATAACCCTACTTACATTCTAATTTTACTAAGGAGCATGACTTGTAGTAGGTACAACATTAGGATTCACACTTTATGGCCTTAGAGAGGCATCACTTCGAGTTATATGCACTCCTTGATCTTCTACCAATGCTCTTTTCTTAGCTCTTGTGTTGGCTACAACTGACATGTTTTTATTTAACATATAATCATCTCTTGCTTGGAATTTCATCATGCCTACACTTTGGCTATTGCCTTCTCCATGGTTATCCCTTTGCATCAGGTCTACTTCTTCAGAAGTTACATAAGGAGTAGCTTCTTCTTGTGCCACCAAAGCTTAGTTGTCTTCTCCACCATCATGTACAAACTAACCTTGAGGCTGTCCCCATTCATCTAAATGATTCTCTCCTTCGACCAAATTAGCATGTACTAGAAAAACAACCTTCGTGGAAGGAGTGGGATTAGGATTATAGGCATTAGGCTGCCTATTGAAACCTTGTTGACCTTGTCCTCTTCCTTGGTAGTTGTATTGGGGTAGAACTCTATAGCCTTGTTGAGGATAGTATTGATGGTTAGGTGGAGCACTTGTTTAGAACTAAGCTTGCTTGAGTTGAGCTCGTAATGACTAGATTTCTTCATCTTTATCCACAACAAAATCCAATTTGTTGGGAAAGGCTCTTGGCTTAACATTAGCATTAGGAATTTGAGCTATGTTTGGAGCTTCAACTGAACCATGAGACAAAAATGGCATGAAAACTCTTGGAGGGAGTCTTCTAGATTGTATCAAGCTATTTTTAGCTTCAATAATTATTTCATATGCATTAGGCAAAGTTAATCCTCCCATAGATTGTAACATCACTACTACATCAATACCAATACCTTTGAGATATGTGGGGAACACAAAGCTTAGAGGAGGTCTCATAATAGGCGGCAACCTATGTCATGTCTTTTAAAATATTTAATTAAAATCTCCCATAGATTTATTAGGACCTCTATTTATCACATTCAATTGATGGATCAATGAGGTGTGGTCACTCTTATTCTCAAATCTAGTCACCAACAATTCCCTAAAGCCATCCCAACTAGTAATGCAACTACCCTCCAAAGTCCTATACCAGTCAAGTGCTTTGCCTTTTAGATACATAACACATAATCTAATGGCTATGTTGGCTCAAGTGACATTATGGAAGTTAAAAAATTTTGAAATGTCCCTAATATGCTCAAATGGGGTAATAATACCCTCTCCATTGAAATCAGGGAGACTCTTAGTAGCATTGGGAGGAATAGGGTTGTATGCAGGAAGTTTAATTGGATTTTGCATGTTAAAAGTTGGGAAAGGCTATTGTCTATCTATTTCTCTTCTTTCCTCTTGATCTCCTATTTCTCCAACCTCCTCATCTTCTTCTTCCCCAAAACCTCCTTGCCAAGGATCTCTAAGCACTAAGAATGGTTCAGGGTGTTGTTCTTCAAGAAGAGCTTCAGCTAAAGGGGCTTGATCAAAAGTCCTAGATGACCTAGTGAGGACCATGAAGTATAATGTGGGAAAATTAATATACAACTAGATATTCTCACCTTTTGGAGTTACCAAATGCTATATTAAGAGTATAAATTCATATTTGTCAAGACCAACATTCACCTTAACATGTAAATAACCTAGAACTGGGGTCCCATCGGGCATGCCAGAACTATTGTCTTTATATCTCACACCCTGAAAGGGGTGTTCAATCCTCTTCTAGATTTGGGCAATGTTGGATCATTTCTAAATGTGTGGGTGTGCCTATAGGGGAAATGAACCTCTAGGATTTAAAGGGCTAGCTCCCTGAATGTGTCTCTGCAAGACAATCTCTGTTTAAACCACTTAAGTTAAGGGAAAAGAGTTAGAAGTTATGGAAATGGAAAACATATTATAAGGGTAGTGATACACTAAAATTATCTTCCACACAAATGCCATATCCTAGTGCACAATACAACAAAAGACACAGGTTATTTCTAAGCTCTAAATAATCTAACATAAGTATTTCAACACAAAGGTGAGATGTGTAAAATGTCACAAGGTAAATGAGTTTGAAAGGCCAACTTTGCACATTCCAAAATAGTAATACACATGTAGAAATTCAATATACTTAGACACACTCTATGTGACCTGTTAGAACTAGAACCCTTGTTCAGGCATGAAGGACAAAGGACAAAAGGATGAAGACCATCACTTGTTGTCACTATTTGTCACTTACACACCCAGACAATGTTTATAACTTCAAATAAAATCTGACTAGTAGTAATGCTTAAAGGTAGGATATCATTCTGATAGGGCTTCACCATACTCTATATGGATGTCTCTTCACTAGCCAAGGGGATGTATATATAGCCAAAAGGAAGAGAGAGAGGAAAGCCTTTGGTGCTAAGGAAAGGAATCAATTTGTTTGAAGTCACCATCTTCATTTGTAACTATCTTTACAAATGATGCTTGCTTGGGCCATTTGGTTGATCCATGTCATCACAAGTTGTTACACCTTTGCTCCTACTCTCTCAAAGATGATTTTCCAATGTTTGCATCAATAGAAAAAATAAATTCTTAGCTGAGTCATGGCATCAAAATGATTATTAAAATGGAGTCCACATATTGCAAATTTCTCTCTTCCATTCCATTTGGCTTTGTCCTTCTTCTTTGATTGGTCTTTAAAGAACAACTCAAATCATGGTCGATCAATGGTGATATGGGCTCTCTCCTTGGCTTGATGGATGAAATATGTTGGCCCTTGGATCTACTTAAATCCTCTTATGTTGAACACCAATAGTTATCTTACTATATTCATGTTGATGTTTAATCAACCGTCATTTCACTTAGGCATTTCATTTGGGCATCCTGTTTTAGGATTTTTAGAAGGATTGTTGCAGACAAAAAGTCCAAAACAATTCCTTTGGACTTCTTTCAAAGGTTAGGGCTTGGAAAGTGGCCCTTCAAAAGTTTTTAAAGGGCACTTTGGAAGTGAAAGAGATCTTTCAAAACTTTCTAAAGGGCACTTTAGAAGGGAAAGTGACCCTTCAGAACTTTTTGAAGGGAACTTTAGAAAGAATTGACCCTTAAGAACTTTTTGAAGGGCACTTTGGAGGGAAAGTGGCCCTTCGGAACTTTCCAAATGGCACTTGGAATAAAAGTGACCCTTTAGAACTTTCTGAAGGGCACTTAGTAGAGAAAGTGGCCCTTTGAAACTTTTTGAAGGGCACTTGGAAGAAAAAGTGGCCCTTCAGAACTTTTAGGACACTTGGAAGAGAAAGTGGCCCTTCAAAAGTTTTCAAAGGGAACTTAGAAGATAAAGTGGCCCTTTAGAACTTTTAGAAGGGCACTTAGAAGAGAAAGTGGCCCTTTGAAACTTTCCAAAGGGCACTTGGAAGAGAAAGTGTCCCTTCAAAAAAATTTTGAAGGGCACTTTGGAGGAAAGTGGACCTTTGGAAAAGTTTTGAAGGGCACTTTGGAAAAAGAAAAAAACCTTCAAAAAAGTTCTGAAGGATAATCTAAAGAGAGAGAGACCCTTCAAAAAAAAATTGAAGGGAAATCTTTGGAGAAAAGGCAAAGAGAGAATTCTTTCAGACTTTTTGTCTAAGATAAAAAAACTGAAAGAATTCCTAGGCTTTGAAAAAAACTTCAAACAAAGGAACCTTTCCAAAAGAGATGACACTTAGGTAAAAGGGGTGAAAAACACTTGAACAAGGCTGAAACAAAGATTCTAAAGAAGAGAAAACAATTGGTTTCTTTCATGAGTCCTTCACAATTTAATTGAAAACAGACAAGAGATGTTAAACTTAGGCAAAGGAAATATCAATACAAGGGTAACAAATTTGGCTAACAAGTATCACTATTGATTGATATTGCAATGAATTACAAACAAGATTATTATGTGCATGTAGGTATGGGATGAAATAGGCTAGAAGTAGACTATATTTAGATTATGGATCAATCATTAGATTTTATAAAATTGCATTATACGGCCTTGGATACTTGTGTCAGATCTAGATGATTGCATTGACACTATTGTCTGATTTGGATGTAGGTGTCCAATATAGAATATCAACTAGATATGTGTGCAACCACCTAAAACCTTATGGGTTTTCTATCACCTTTACTCTAGTGTGTTCAAATCTTCCATGTAGATTGTCACTTTTTATCAAATTATCAAACCCTAGCTTCTTCACCCTTGTCATGAATGTGGGAAAAATGGGTTAGTGGGAACAGAGTATCAAGTTACCCTAAGGACCCCTCTATCAATGGGCACTACTTAAATATACAATACTATGAAGAGGGCCTCAAGCTTGTGTGTGTATCAAGATGCAATGTGTGATAAATAAGTACATAGAGTGACATAGCATGTAACATGGAAAATATGGCTCATGGATTGTTCCTTTAGTACATCAAACATGTAGATTGGTTGTCCTTATGGCTGATATTAAATTAAAAAAGAATAGGGAAGCTTTTCTCACTTAAATGTTTGATTGAATTCTTTTGGTAAGTTATCTTGTGAGTTGTTAAGTCTATGCTAGTGAGGAATGAATGAGGGTTGATATTGTATACATACCAATCCCTTTTGGAAATATCTCACATTAAAGTACTTATGTCAACCATAAAGATGCATTACAATTGAAAATTTTATGACTTTATGGCACTTATTACTTCATTTGGCATGAGACACTAGCATCGACATAAGCATTTATCTACGATGCAAGTGTACAAGAAAATGGAAAATATATAGAAGTTTAAAACTTGTAGAGGATGATGATAAGTAGGTTTATTGCATGTTGAGAAATATAGAATACCTCGTCATTAGAATAACATATGGTCAGACTAAGAGATAAGAAATAGGCATAATAGATCTTGGATGCAAGCCTTTTAGTAGTATTAAAGTCTTAGAATTGAAGGGTACAACCATGAGAAGTACTTTCCAAGTATACAAGACTAAGGTGATATATAATTTTGATTTAGCATCTACACTCTATGGTGATGCTAGATTTAACAAAAATGTTATCTAAGATGCATTTGAATTCTCTTTTGCAATATGTTTTATGTCCTTTGCCTTTATTGATATGCCATTACTTATATATATCTGTATGGTAGCTACAGATATACTTCCTTCTAGTTGATTTTGTTCTACTTCCTTCTTTGGAAATATGTAAGCTTACCTTGATGATCAAAAGATATACGACCTTTTTTTCTATCCACCATTGCTTCTATTGAGTGTAACCATGTTTTTCTAAGCACAGTATTGTAATCATTTGGATTATAAGTAGCCTAAAAAGTAAGAGAACATTATTTTGAAGCAAATGAAACTCTTAACTGAATTAATCCCATAATTTTTAAAATTGCATTAGTTTTATCCACATGTTGAAACTTATTTTTCAAAACAACTAAGACATGGCATATAATAAAAAATTATATTTTGATAGTCCATAACCTTTATATCTATAAATAAATTTCCCTCTACATGAGCAGTGATAGTAAAAGGATCTTAATATGAAGAAAGGCTTGTGATTTCCCCTTATGTAACTATATTTGGAACTTTAGATTTTTCATCTTGATCTTTTTGTAAGATTATCTGCTCTAGCTTTACCTTTTAAATTTTTTCTTCCTCTAATTTGTTCATTTGTAACTATTTTTATTGCAAACTATCCTTTGCTAATCATATTTATTTTTTTGGCACTTATTTTTTAGGAGAGGTACTCATAATGTGAGTGGATTAATTGATTAATGTATCAATGATATGAACACCACTATCATTTATCTTTTGTATTTTGTTCTTCAAAGCAAAAAAAAAATATGTATGATGCCTATCTATTGGAGAGTTGTTAATGATGTCATGGAAGTGTATAGGTGAGTAAATGAAGTGCCTTGATAGTCTAAGTATCAATGACAAAGTGTGCAGTGTGCTTGTTTAAAGTATGCTTAAAGTAAGCTTGATTGTTCTTCATGTTTGACATGATCATAGATCATTAGGGTTGAGTATGGTGATTTGAGGATGTGCAAAGGGTCCTATCAGAGGTCTTATATGATTTGAATGTTTGTGTACATGAGTGTAATTCATTTGATTCTTCCTTGTGTTCATTTAGACATAATTGGCTCTATGACAAATAAATTTGAGAAGGCATATTGATGAAGGTCATCTCACATGTGTGAGGGTTTCAGAATTAGATTGATATATAATTGGATTCTCCAATGTGAGGAGATTATATGGTCCAAGTTTTAGATCATGTGACTTAGCATAGAAATAGTTATTAAGGTGTAAAGTTGGATTCTCATACATAAGTCCAATAAGTTCCAATAGTTAGCCAAATTTTCAAGGGAGATCTAACGGTCCACATTTTATTGCATTGAAGATCGATGGTATAAAATGAATATGAGGTCAACTATGTTATTTGTCTAAGTTTAAGAAAGTGTTGAGTAAGTAGTTTTGTAATGGCGTATCTTGCACACATGAAGGTTTCAAAAGTTATTTGATATATGGGAGATCTACTCTTTGAACAAAGATCATATAGTGAAAATTTAAGATCATGAGATTGATCGAGGCAAAATATATGCCTGTGCAAAGTTGGCCTTCTAGGCAGATAGCAATGGTCCCCATACTTAGTCTATTTTGCATGAAGTTAAAGATCAGGATCAGATGTAGATCTAATGGTTTATAGCTAATCATTTAATAAATATCTATGGTGTGCATTAAGTCAAAGAGGTCAAAGTGTTCAATGTTTAAAGAAGTTAAAGTCTGAACTATTTGTAGAAGATCAATGGATTGTGTTCATTCCAAGATGTCTGGAAGTAGAGAGATGGGGACAAGTGTTTAACATCAAGCAGAGATAAAGACCAAGTTTTTTCTAGGATATAATGATGAGTGAGTGTACATACAAATAGAGATAAATGGTTCATATTGAGTGAGATGTTTTCAAAGTATCCAATGTTTAACACATAAAGATAAAACTACATATAGGAAATTAATGGAGCACATTAAGTCAAATAGTCAAGATAAAGATCCAATGATGAGAAATGAAAGGTAAAGGTTGAGATAATTCAAAGAAGATTGATGATGTGTATTTAATCTAAGATTTGAGGACATGAGATGAGGATAAGGTGTTTGAAGTTTATCTGTGACTGTTTGAATTTGAATATTCAAATTTACAAAGGGAAAAACTAGTGCTCGATGTTTTACCTATAACTTTTGATCCAAGATGAATTTACTGATGGAGTAAAAGAAAAGTTGTAGAGGACTCCATGGTGAATCAAAGAACCTAGGTAGAATATATGAATGTCTGTATAGATAAAGATATTAAGATCTAAATTTGACTATGTGTTTGACCATGTCCTACAAGTGACCCAAGAAGATTGTTCGAGCTTGTTTTGATGTTGTTTTAATATCTCATGATGAATTAGCTATTGAGGAGTGTTATAGACATCATGAATATGATTTATGTGGTATTTAGAGGTGTGATAAATCTAACTTAAGTATGAAAAATGCTTAAAAAGTTGACTGTGCGTTTGTTCACGGTGTTCCTGTGTACAAGATCAATGTTTGATTTGATTGAGCTTACATAGAAGAGTGTAATGATGACTATAATTATTTGAGGATGTCAAAGGGGAGATAAGGAGTAGACCCATTTATTTTGAAGTGGTCTTGTGTTCTTGTTTTACTTGATAAAGTGTTAAATGGGTGAATAGGTCTCCATGAGACCTAAAGTGCTAGATGGGTGAATAGGTCTCCATGAGACCTACAAGAGCTATAAAGGACTAATTTAAAGGTGTAGTTGCTTAAGGGTGACCCATAGATGCTATGAATAACCTAAAAATATTTTTTTGAGCTATGTCTTTATGTAAGAGAAGACTTAAGGGTTCAGGCAAGTCTAATGGCCGACCAAGAAGCTGATAATCATGAAGACTCTATATATAGTAAAACCAAATGAGATGGTTTCTAGGTTTATGAGAGTAGAATGAGCATTGAAGCAAAGAAGACAGGAAAGATAATGTGCCTAGTGGATGGGTTGATGAGTATCATAGATTTAAGACTATGTGTATGACCTATAAGTCATATTTCTGATGTCGAAATAGTGATCTTATAGGTTGAGGATGAGTGAAGAGGTCTAAGTTGATCCAAAAGGATGTTTCTGATGTTTTGTGGCTGAGTGAAGGATAGATGATGTTTGTGTGAGCTTAGTGCTTGATCTGAGAGGTAGATCAGAGTGTGGATTATGTGGATGACACCATGGTCATGTTGTTATTGTTGTGATAGAGTTGTTATAGGTTTGGTGGTTGTATATAAGTTGAGGAGTGGAATGATCCAAAAGGTGGTTTTGGATGCATTGTAAGTATGTGAAGAAGGTTGTGTTATCATAGGTCAATCATTAAGTGTTGAAGACATTAGTTCTAAGGTGGAGGTGCTCATTTCAAAGGAGGATCTAAAGGACTTGATCTTCTTTAGGGGCAGTTGCTCTTTATGAAATGGGTGTTTCACTAAAGGCCTTTGGTTAAAAGGACTTGACCATCATGTGGTCAAAAGGACTTGATCATCTGAGGGGTTAGTGCTCCTTGTGGGACTTTTCTTTCACTAAATTATGGTCTAAAGGACTTAACCAGTCTCTGGTTTGTAATACCTTATAGGACAAGATTCTAGGGTTTTGGGTTATCCTAGAAAAGTGGTTTACTTTATGAATTGAGGTATGAGGATTATTAATAGGTTTAATGGGCCAAATGGGTTGTCAAACTAAGCTTCACAAAGATCTAAAGGTTTGTGGTTTTCAAATTACTCTTATTTTTATCAAAGATGGAGGCCTAATTAGCTAGTAGGTTTGTGAAGTATGTTGCAGAGGATGACCTAAGTGATGTAAATTGGTGTGATTGAGGGGGTATATGAGATTTATCTAGATATAAATATTTATGTCTTGAATGTGTCTACTAAAATATGTGGTCTCTACAAGTTCCAAGGAGGACTACAAGGAGACTAGACAAGCCTAGTATGAAGAAGAGTGATTTTTGATAAATTTCTCCAAAAGAGCAAGGCATTAGTATTTTAAGGTGAGTTTTCAATTGGGTTTAGAGATTTTTTTCTATTTATTAAGTGGAATTAATTTCTATTGGTAGTTCTTAGAGAGAGAAGGCTAGTAAGCCTGCATGGTGGTTCTTCATGGTGTGTGGAGATCTGAAGATGTTCAAGAGGTGAAATTGATCAAAAATCTTAGGGGGATTCCCTCCTAGATGTTTCTTGGTAATTTCCATCAGATTTTAGTGTTTTTTTGTGTTTTTTCTTCATTGGTTGTAGTATTTAGTTGAAGAGAGTGTTAGCATAGAGTAAGAGGAAGTTGTCAAGGCAAGAAGAGGTAGGCTCAAGGTAAGGGGGAGTTTGTAATATATTTATAACATGATCTTATCTTGTTGTTAGTCTTTTTAGGTCCTCAAGTGATAACTCCAGAATCAAAATAGGTTGAACCTTGTCCCCGCTTAGTGTGAGTGCACAAGTATTTTATTAATTTCAAAAAATCTAGTACATAAGGGTGCCTTTACTCCGTTAACCCTTTTACAATGCAAACATTGATTTATATAGTTTTTACAAATTATTGGTAAAAACAACTAATCCTATAACCAACTAAATATGGGAAAACAACCCGTAAAGCAATTCTAATTAATAAACATAAAACATTAAAACTACCTAATACTTAAACTAAGTTTATTTTATGGGGGTGTCTTTACTAAAAGATGCATGCCCCATTTACAATAATTATTTATTTCCTACCAAAAATATAACCTAACGTTAAGACTTTGGAACAAGTCCTAACAAACCCCCCTATGATCCAAAGTCAGGTCTTTGGACACATACCAAGCATTTTTCTGAATTTTTCAAATTTGATTCTGTCAAGGGGTTTTGTGAAGATATCAGTTGTCTGATCGACAGTTGGGCAATATATTGGATCAAGAGTTTTTTTTGCCACCAGCATTCACAGATAATGGTATTTGACATCCATATGTTTTGTTTTGGCATGAAACACTGGATTCTTGGACATCTTGATTGCACTCTGATTATCAATGTATAACTGTGTAGGAGCAAACTGAGAAACCTGAAGATCTTCAAGAATACAACAAAGGTAAACAATTTCTCTAGAAGCATCCCATGCTGCAATATATTCTGATTTTGCTAATGAATTTGCCACTGTATCCTGCTTCTTACAACACCAAGCAATGGTAGTTGAACCCATATGCATAGTGTATCTTGTGGTTGACACTCTGTCATCCACACATCTGGCAAAATCTGCATCACAATATCCAACAAGTTTGAAGTTCTTGTTGTGGTGGTATTCAAGGCCATATGTTTTCATTCCTTGAAGGTAACGAAGTACTCATTTTGCTGCATGCCAATGAATTTCTCTAGGATCATGCATAAACCTAGATAAAATTCCAACTGAAAATAAAATATCAGGCCTGGTAGTCATCAAATATATCAAACCTCCCACCAATTGTCTATATGTGGTGCCATCAAAAAAGGCACTGCTATCATCCTTAGACAATTTCAATACTTTCCATGGGAGTGAGGGCAGGTTTGCAATCACTCATGCCAAACCTCTCTAATAACTCAGAAATATACTTAGTTTGTGAAATGAAAATATTATGCTCTTTCTGAGTTACCTCTATGCCTAGATAGTAGTGAATAAGTCCAATATCTATCATCTCAAACCCATCTTTTAATTCCTTCTTCACAGACTTATTATGGTTTTCATCATTACCTGTAATAAACAAGTCATCAACATAGAGAACTAGTATCACCATTTTCTTACCTTGCATTCAAAAATAGAGAGTATCATCTAATTCACTATGATGAAAACCAATGGATTTCAAGTATGAATCCATTTTCTCATACCAAGCCCTGGGTGCCTGTTTGAGCCCATACAAATCTTTTGTCAATTTACACACTTTGTGTTCAACACCCACCTGTTCAAAACCCTGAGGTTGTTTCATATAGACTTCTTCCTGTAAATCACCATTTAAAAAGGCACTTTTAACATCCAACTGATGTACTTTCCAACCATTTTGTGCTACTAAGGCAATTACCATATGAATAGTGTGCCATTTGGCAGTTGGTGCAAATGTTTCCTCATAGTCAATACCTTCTTGTTGCACATATCCTTTTGCAACAAGTTGTGCCTTATGTTTATCAATGAAACCATCTGATTAATACTTAGTCCTATAAACCCATTTACATCTGATCAGTTTAACATGTGAAGGAGGATCAACTAAAACCCATGTATTATTGTTAAGTATGGAATCATACTCACATTTCATTGCCTGTTGCCAAACATGTTCAGTAGATGCCTCCTCAAAAGTGGATGGCTCAGTGGAAGAAGTAGTAACAACCATAGCATAGTTCACCTATTTTTGAGAATTCTTGGGCCCTATTAAACCAACTTCATTTGCTGTCAAGTCAAAAAAATTACTTTGAGCCCATTTTGGATACTTAGACAAATTATTCAAATCAGGGACTCCAGAATTCTCATTAGGTGCATCATTCAAAGGGGGACTTAGAGAATTTTCAACAATTTCTAAGTCATCAACCTATGAACTTGTAGATGAAGGAGAGGAAAGTGAAGGAATTTGAGTCTCATACCATAACTTTGAAGAGTTATCCCCATTATTCAAACCCTTATCTCTTTTTGCATTTTTCCTCTCTAATCTATCAAGTTGAGAATCAATCTTTGTAGTGTTCATAGTCCCAAACTCATCAAATATTACATCTTGACTCACTATGAATTTTCCTGAATCCTGTGCAAGCAAACAAAACCCCGTTTTATCTTTAGAGTAACCAAGAAAAATGCATTTTTGACTTCGTGGTTCCAACTTAGTTCTATGTTTAGTAGGAACCAAAGCAAAATAAACACATCCAAACACTTTCAAGTGTTTAACTTTGGGTTTAAACCCATACCATGCCTCATATGGAGTTTGTCCCAAAAAAAGTGCAATTGTGGGGGACTTGTTTCTCAAATACACTGCAGTACCAATAGCTTCGGCCCAAAATTTATCATCAAGCTATTTATAGTGAAACATGGCACGTGTTGTGCCCTCTAAAGTTCTATTCATTCATTCAGATACTCCATTTTGTTGTGGAGTATAAGCATTACTATATTGTCGATGAATTCCATGTTATCGATAATAGTCTAAAAATTCATTAGAGGTATACTCACCTCCATTATCTGAACGAAGAGTGGCCAAATGTGAACCTATTTATTTTTCGACTAAGTGTAACCAATCAACAAACTTAGCAAAAACTTTAGATTTATTTTTCATAAAGAATACCCAAGTCATCCTAGAAAAGTCATCAATAAACAAGACAAAGTATCTACACCCACCTATGGATGACTTTTTCATGTCACATACATCACTATGAACTAACTGTAAACATGTGTTAGCTCTCCAAGATGACTATTTAGGAAAATTTTCCCGATTTTGTTTACCCAAAACACATGACTCACAAAGAATACTATCTTTGTAAAAAGTCGGCAACCCATTCAACATACCATATCTCTGCAAATCCACTAAAGAGTGGATATTCAAATGTCCATAGTGGAGATGCCATAACCGCTGTGTAGACATAGTACCTGTACCTGTGTCAACAACTGATGCAAGTTCTATATTGGGAGGAAGCACCTTACAATGCAATCTAACCAAGTTTCCATCTTCATATCCTGTATACATGGTTTTATAATCATCCTTCACTAAATTGATGTAAATGAGCCCATTTTCAAGCACAATTTGATAACCTTTCTTTCGAATAGTTACTAAAGAAAGTAAGTGTTTCTTCAATGTGGGAACATACCAAACATCCTCCAAGTATTTTATAGACCCATTAAGAAGAAGAATTTGAATAAAACCAAGTCCTAGTGGTGTATGCATAGACTTATCTGCTAAGGCAACTGGAGAGGGAGAAGCTTCCTTATAAGACCAAAATAAATCTCTCCTAAATGTCATGTGTTTGGTTGCTCCTGTGTCTAAAACCCATACATTTGTGAGCTCATCTCTAGCCTCATATTCAATATAATCAATGTGCCCCAAAGTAGTGAATGCAGATTCATGGGCAACATTACTAGATTCATCATAGTCATGATTGGCATACTAAGCAGAGTTAGTCTTAGTCGCTTTTTGTGGCCTCTAAATTTTATCAAAAGGAATCCTACATTGTGAGGCAATGTGACCAAATTTTCCACATCTATGACACTGAATGTCTGATCTACCTCGACCTCTGCCCCTATATGAATTGTGACCATGTCCTTGATCACTTGTTTCATGTGAATGTGATTGATTAGATTGTTGATTATTTGAATGACCTGTACCTCTATTTTGATATCTGCCTCCTTCGTAACATTGACCCCCTCTAGAACTGTATCCTTTATTGTTTTGATGCCCAGATGAAGATGAACTAGGCTTTGACTCTAAAACATGGGCTTCTTCAATTTTCTTGGATTTTTTGGGTAGAGAGAGGTCACGTTGGATGAGCAACTCAGCCAACTTATCAAAGGTGATGCATGTGATCTTGTCAGAGACATGCAACATTTCAACAAAATTCCTATAGGACCCTGGTAGTCCTTTCAAAGTAGTAGTAACTATGAGGTCATCATCTAGTTTTCCAAAACTAGCCTTAGTGTACTCAGTAGTGATATTTTTCAACTTAGACATATATTCTCCCATATCCCCATCCTCATCTAATGACAACGTAAACAACTGCATATGAATATCTATCTTCTTATGCTTAGGTTTCTTATCATACAAATCTGACAATGTTTTCCATGCAGTATAACTATGAGGAGAATTTTCAATATGAACATACGTATCACGAGTACAACAACATTTAATGAGAGCTCAGGCCTTAGAATCATGTAAATTGAAAATATCTAATTTAGCCTGCTCTGTTGGCAATGTGGGATTTTCATTCTTAACAATATCCCATAACTCATTAAACACTAGTGAAGCCTCCATCAATCGTTTCCAATATGAATAATTAGAAGTTGTTAATCTATCACCATCTGAAAGAAAATTCTAAATTTTTGGCATTTTGAAATGAATCAAAGTGCAGTAGAGACACGTGCAATAAAATGCAAAAGAAATGAAACAAATATCACACTCACTACACAAGACACTGCTTCTACGAGGTTTTGCACTTAACCTCCGCGTAGAGCGTAAAATAAAAAATAAGTAGTTTTGATGGGTTTTGCACTTAATCACACCAAAAATCAATGATTACACCCTTATTTCACCAAATTACAACCTTATTTCACCAATTACACCCTTATCTCACCACAACAATGCAAAAGAAATATGATTGAATTCCGCCCCTTTTTCAAAAATTTAAATAACACAATACAATAAGTATGTGTTTTACAATATTTTGATTTAAAAGGGAATATTCCTTTTTCAAAAAAGCATATTCCAAAACAAAAAGAAACTTTCTCTAAAAAGAAGGGATTTGAACCCTTGACCTCCTCCTTTGCAAGCTTCTAACAAAATGAGCTTAACCAATTGCTCTAAGAGCATTTACAAAACATTATACTTAGAAATTTCTATTTGTACCAGATTTAGTGTATGAGGGAAAATATAAAAAAAGATTACATATGAGTAAATAAATTTAACTTTTTCCCTTTTTGACAGCCTCTCTTCCAATCTTCCTCCCATGGGACCCACTAAGGCAAATATTGGTAAATCAAACTTTAGAAACATAAAAAAATAAACTTCTAAGATTTATACTGCGCCATTCTTCACTATGACACCATGGCAGCTCTGGAAACTATATTTTCACCTATTCTCTCACCTACAGGCCATACAAATCCGTACAAGCATGCTAAAATAGATTTTTAACTGAGTTTTTGCATATTTTCAAGGTATGTTTTGCAGTGAATGAATTCCAAATGAAGCCTAGACGTTGGAAGGCCATACAACAGGACGTACAAGTGCAAAAAAAAATTCCAAATTTTCAATTTGAATGCAAACACAGGGGTTTAATACAATTTGCAGATGATTTGGATATTAAGAAGCCTAAGAATGAATAGAAATACCAAAGGCAGCCATGAATGGAGATTTTCAGAGGTTTTCCACAGAAAATAGGCCGTACAAATCTGGTTTTGGTCTAAAAAACAATGAATTTAATAACATTAAATGCTAAAAATTCATTTTTTATGCCAAATGAGGAGATTTAACAGAGGAAAAATGGAGTATGAATGATAAAAAAAGATCTGACTGTGATATATGGAAATATACAGGTTTAAATATAAATAATATTTGAAAAATTAAAATAATTTAATAATTTTTCAAAATATTTAAACCAAGACTATATGGCATACCTTATTTCATGCCAAAAAATATCACGTGAATTGATTTTTTACCTTGCTCCTTTGAATTCACCGTGCTCCCAAAATAACCATGCTCTGATACCACTGATAACTCCATAATCAAAATAGGTTGAACCTTGTCCCCGCTTAGTGCGAGTGCACAAGTATTTTATTAATTTCAAAAAATCTAGTACATAAGGGTGCCTTTACTCAGTTAACCCTTTTACAATGCAAACATTGATTTATATAATTTTTACCAATGACCGGTAAAAACAACTAATCCTATAACCAACTAAATACGGGAAAACAACCCGTAAAGCAATTTTAATTAATAAACATAAAACATAAAAACTACCTAATAATTAAACTAAGTAAGTTTATTTTATGGGGGTGTATTTACTAAAAGATGCATGCCCCATTTACAATAATTATTTATTTCCTACCAAAAATCTAACCTAACGTTAAGACTTTGGAACAAGTCCTAACATCAAGATCAATTGGTGCCCACTTTGTCATTATGTCAAAAGGGGAGAAAGTTCCTATTTTGAGAGTGCTTAAAGAGAGAGAAGGAAGGTAAGATTTTTTATGCGTGTTGACATTAATGATAAAGGGAGAGATTATTGGAGAGTTGTCAATGATTTCATGGTGATGTCATGGAGGTGTCTAGGTGAGTGGATGAAGTGCCTTGATAGTCTAAGCATCAATGATAAAGTGTGAAATGTGCTTATTCAAAGTATGCTTGAAGTAGGCTTGATTGTTCTTCAGGTTTGACATGGTCAAAGATGATTAGGACTAAGTATGGTGATTTGAGAATTTTCAAGGGGTCTTATCAAAGGTATTATATGATTTTAATGTTTGTGTGCATGATTGGAATTCATCTAGTTCTTTATTATGTTCATATAGACATAGTTGGCTCTGTGATAGATAAATCTGAGGCATATTGATGACATCATATCTCACATGTGTGAGGGTTTTAGAAGTAGATTGATATATGGTTGGATTCTCCTATGTGAGGAGATCATATGGTCTATGTTTTAGATCATGTAACTTAGCACATCAACAGTTATTAAGGTGGAAAGTTAGCTTCTCATACATAAGTCCACTAAGTTCCAACACTTGGCCAAATTTGAAAGGGAAATCTAACGGTCTAAATTTCATCAAATTAAAGATCGACGGTGCGAAATGAATCTGAGATCAACTATGCTATTTGTCTAAGTTCAAGAAAGATCTGAGTAAGTAGCTTTGTAATGGCATATCTTGCAAGGACAAAGGTTTCAAATGTTACTCGATATATGAATGATTTACTCTTTGAACAAATATCATATGGTGAAAATTTGAGATCATGAGATTGATCGAAGCAAAATATATGCCTGTGTAAAGTTGGACTTCCAGGTAAATATCAATGGTCCCCGTATTTAATCTATTTTGCACAAAGTTAAAAATTAGGACTATATGTAGATCTAACAGTTCATGAGTGATCATATAGTAAATATCTATGGTGTGTAATGAGTCAAAGAGATCAAAGTGTTCAATGTTTAACAAAGTTAAAGTCTGACCCATTTGTAGAAGATTGATGGAGCATGTTCATTCCAAGATGTCTGGAAGCAACAACATGAGGACAAGTGTTTGAAGTTTAACATCAATCAGAGATAAAGACCAAGATTCTTTCAAGATGTAATGGTGAGTGGGTGTTTGTATAAATAGAGATCAATGGTACATATTGAATGATATGTTTTCAAAGTATCCAATGTTTAACATAGATAAAGATCGAGCTACATACAAGAAATTGATGGAGCGCATTAAGTTAAATAGTCAAAATAAAGATCCAATGATGAGCGATGAAAGGTAAAGGTTAAGCTACTTCAAGGAATACTAATGGTGTGTGTTTAATATGAGATGTGAGGACACGAGATGAGGATAAGGTGTTTGAAGTTTATTTGTGACCATTTGAATTTGAATATTCAAACTTACAAAGGGAAAAACTAGTGCTCTATATTTTACCTATAACTTTTGATCCAAAAAAAAAAATTGATGAAGTAAAAGGAAAAGTTGTAGAGGAATCCATGTTTCATCCAAAGAACCTAGTTATAGGATTTTAATGTAAGTAAAGACAAATATATTAAGCTCCAAAGTTGATTATGTCTTTGACTGTGTCTTGCAAGTGACCCAAGAAGCTTGTTCGAGCTTGTTTTGATGTTGTTTCGATATCTCATGATGAATTAGCTATTGGAGAGTGTTGTAGAATTCATGAGTATGATTTGTGTGGTATTTGGAGGTGTGATCAATATATTTTGAGTATGAATAATTATTAAGAAGTTGACTGTGTGTTTATTCATGGTGTTCCTATGTACAAAGTCAATGTTTGATTTGATTGAGCTTACACAAAAGAATGTAATGATGATTGTAATAATTTAAGGATGTTTAAGGGGACATAAGGAATGGACCATGTATTTTAAAGTGATCTTGTGTTCTTTTTTTTCTTGATGAAGTGATAAATGGGTGAATAGGTATCCACGAGACCTATAAGAGCTACAAGGGCCTAATTGAAAGGTATAACTACTTAAAGGTGACCCATAGATGTTAGGGCCAACCTATGAAGATTTTTTTGAGCTATGTATTTGTGTGAGAGAATCCTTAAGGGTTAAATCAAGTCTAATTTCTGACCAAGAAGTTGATAATCATGAATACTCTATATATAGTTAAACCAAAGGAGATGGTTTCTAGGTTTATGGGGGTAGAGTGAGCATTGAAGTGAAGAAGAGATGAGAGATAATGTGCCCAATAGATGGGTTAATAAGTAGAGTAGATTAAGGAGTATGTGTATGACCTATAATTCATATCTCTGATGTCAAAATAGTGCTCTTGTAGGTTGAGGATGAGTGAAGAGGTCTAGGTTGATCTAAAAGGATGTTTTGGATGTTTTGTGGATGAGTGAAGGATATATGATGTTTGTGTGAGCTTGGTGGTTGATCTAAGAGGCAGATTAGAGTGTAGATTATGTGGTTGACCCCATGGTCATGTTGTTATTGTTGTGATAGAGTTGGTACAAGTTTGGTGGATGTATATGAGTTGAGGAGTTGAGGAGTGGAATGATCCAAAAGGTGGTTTTGGATGCATTGTAAATGTGTGAAGAAGGTTGTGTTATCAGAGGTCCATCATCAGGTGTTAAAGATATTGGTTATAAGGTAGAGGTATTAATTTCAAAGGAGGGTCTAAAGGACTTGATCTTCCTCATGGGTAGTTGCTCTTTGTGAAATGGGTGTTTCACTAAAGGCCTTTGGTCAAAATTACTTGATCAAGGTTTTGGGTCAAAAGGAATTGATCATCTTAGGGGGTGGTGCTCCTTGTGGAAATTTTATTTTACTAAATTTTGGTCTAAAATACTTGACCAGTGTCTAATTTTTAATACCTTATAAGACAAGTAGTCCAAGTGTTTGTAGGCTTGAGAGTGAGTTTTATTCCCTAAGAGGGTTTTCCATGTAGATGATGTGTTGATGTGTCATATGCTCGTGTTCATGCTTTGGATGAATGTGCTTTCATGTTTATATTGCTAGATCAAGTTGGTGTATGATGGAATGGTTTTGAAATTAAATGTGCATTGTTGTATACTAATTCACCCTCCCTCTCAGTAGCTACTTCCAAAACTATGTATTCTATGATATGCACAATATTATTTTGATCTCCCTATAGGATGTAGAAGAGGTAGGTGAATCACTTTGTTTTAAAACATTTCTCCTATATTTTCACTTGGAATCTTATTAGCCTTTTGTTCATTTTATGAATCACTAGTGATAGATGAAGTTTCTTTTAACTTCTTATTTTGATATGAAACCTTGTTGGGCACAACATTGCTAGATGAAGATGCAAACACATGATTAACACTAGCATATTTTGGATTTTGTATGTATGTAATCGGATTTTGTAACTCTTCAATTGAATTGCTCATAAAGATGATTTTACATGTTATGGATTCACAAGAACACACCCTAAGTACTTTAGATTGAATATGCATATACACATCATTTCAAGGAGACGTGGGAGGTGGAGAGGTTTAAGGAAGGATACATTGATGTC
This sequence comes from Torreya grandis, assembly GCA_037957365.1. Lineage (NCBI taxonomy): Eukaryota > Viridiplantae > Streptophyta > Pinopsida > Cupressales > Taxaceae > Torreya > Torreya grandis. Next base: position 153,296 of record JARHVA010008323.1, read on the forward strand.
CTTCATTTGAAACCATATGATGGGCTACCTCACCCCTTGGAAAATTGATATCCTAGAGCTGGTTAGAAGGATGGTAGCTATCACCCTTCTTAGGGTGAGGAGGAGGAAGAGGCTCAATATTATTTCAATAAGAGTTGTAAAGAGAGATTAAATTATGATCTTGTTTTAAAACACTCTTGTTGATTTGATCAATTTGATCACTCATTTTGATTATATCTCTATATAATTTGACATAACAAACCATGAGTATCAATATATAATGGATAATGAAGTAACTAATGGATGAATCCATATTAAACATAATTTTAGGAAAAAAAAATGATTTTTAAAATTTGAAAACTTTGTAATCATAATTGGAATTCAGGTAAATAATAAATTAGGGAACCTTATGTCAAACTAAGATTATGAGACCAAAGGTTGGGTTAACCAAATGTTTAACCAAAGGTCGGGTTAAGAAATATATAAAAATTTCTAACACAAGGGTGATAAACTAATCTATAGTAGGCTAATTAATAGAAAAAATAGATAAACAATAATATGAATTTATACAACTAAAATTTCTAAAAATATTATATTATAACTATTGAAAGATATTGTAATAAATAAGAAATAATAGTACTTAGTTGGTATATTATACTTAGGCAGATCATATGTAGGATCAATGTTATATATCAGTCATTATATTCTATAAATTGTACTTATGTGGCCATGGACATTGCCATTAAATATAGACACTATCATCGATGCTAGTGTCTGACTGTGATGCAAGTTTATAGTATAGAATAATGTTTGGATCTAGAAGTGACCAACTTCATTGCTCTAGGTTTTTTAACACCTTTTTGATGATGTATTCAGATCTGGGAAACAAATTTTCATTCTTCATTGATTGATCAAACACTAGCTCTTCACCCCTCCTCACCCTTGGAATGAATTTGCGAAAATATGGTTAGTGGGATCGCGATGTCTATCTAGTCCAAAGACCCCTCTTTCAATGGGTGCTACCTACATAATCAATACTCTAATTAGGGACTCAAACTTATGTAGTTCTCCCTTATGTGTGGGAAAGTATCTGCACATGGGTGAAATATACTATATGAAGATGCATGCACAAATTTAGTTTGTAATTTGACAAATATCACTCATGGGCTATTCTTTGAATGTTTCAGATTTGTGATATGACTGATCCTGTGATTGATATGAAAATAGGAATGAATAGGATAAATTTGAGTGATTGTTTATTTGATTTATTTAGCTTTTGTAGGTGTTTTTATTGGTATTTGTTAGATTATGAATGAGAAGTCTAAAAATTGTATTTATACCACACCTTTTGAAAATATCTCATAGTAGGATCCAACAAGACAATTAGCCAACCCATGGGTTTTGATCGTTATGTAATTTAGATGAATTTTGTCTACTGAACACTAGATACAAATTTGGACTCTATTATTGGTAGTAGTGTCCCTCTATGGATGGTAATGTCCAAAAGGCTAGAAAGTAGGTATAACCATGAAATTGATAGTGAAATATGTTTATCATGTTTTAAGCTTTAACTACAGTGCAAAGGACATGGATCATTATAATGATATGGATTTGGCTAAGAGATAAGAATTTAGGCATAATGAGATGGTGATTTCAAGCCTTTTGGTAGCATGGAAGTCTATAACTGAAAGCCAGAGCCCTGATTGATATTTGTCAAATGTACATGACTAAGATGCTATAAATATTTAGTTTTAGAATCTATAATTAGAAACATTCATTTGAGAGTCACAAGACATTATTCTACTTGTTTTTACATTTAAAGTCACATACCAAATAATTATAAGACACACTTCACATACTCTTTGTAATGAGATGCACATTTAGAGATGATACAAAATCTACATATATAGTTTCAAAGTTCACTCAAAACTAGGTGTATTTGTTCCTAATTTTCATTGTTACTTAGTGATTTCAACATCTCTTTGATTATTGATTTATATATACATTGATCTATTTTCTAATGTTTTCCTTATGTTTTTAGGTACCCCAGGTCTTCAGTTTCTATGCACAAGAGCATGGATGATCATTCTAAGATCCTTAGTAGTAGTCAGGATGCTCACACAAATTTTGAGGATACATGGTATATTTTATTTTATACGTTATAAGCACTGGACTCTATGATAAGGTAATCTCTTCCTTTATTTTGACTTTCATATCATTATCATATTTGATATTAAATTCAAGAACACTTGTAGGTTTCAGCCGCAACTTCTTTTTTGAATCCTCCAAGGTACATTTCTTTGTTTTAGTTTGATATGTATGTATACACAAACATAAAAGTGGGACATTATGTAGACACCTAATTTTGGTACAATAATAGGTATTTGTGTGTTTATTTGATTTTGGATCATTAGTTCAAATTAGGCTCTTATTGGTATATTCCCTTATGTTAGGGTCTTATTTTCCTTATATGTTTTGTGTTTTCTTTATAGCTCTATTTTCTATACATTGTAGGTCAATGATGATTCCACCATTCCATTCAAAACACTAGTATACATACAAACTATTATTTACTTTCCATGGTATAACCTGTTTCCACTCGTTTTTCGCTTTTCTACAGTCAAAGAAAGTAAGAAACTAAAGATTAAATGGTCAGGGGTTTGTACGTACCCGAATGAAGTTTGTGCACTATTATCCAGATGATTAAAGGGACTTCTCTTTGGCTGTGGAGGATGACACATGTTAGATAAGAAGAAAACTAAAACAAAGAAGGTGCTAGATAGATGTATGGTGGACTGCCAAGCAAAGCTTGGTCCCAGAAGTGCAAAGACTTCCTTGAGGGATGACAGTCCACTTTTGATAAAAGAGTGTTACTAGAAAGAGAAATGGTGAAAGACTAAACAAAAGAAATAGAGATAATGTGTACCTGTATTCTGTTGTCGGTCTATCACAGTCGTCGATGTCGATAGTTCTATCGACGTCAGTTGGTCAAGGTTGTCGACGTCGTTTGTTCTGCCGATGTCGATAGGGGAAATGGATGACGTCGGTCAGGGCAATGGCCTTAGGCAAGTTTTGGACAGGGTTGTAGTTGACAAAGGGGTCTGGAAGGTCTGTCTAGGTTTGGAGGTCTATGCAAAATTGTAGGGAAGCCAATAGAGTCTTAAGAGGGACAAGGGGTAGAGGATAGGTTGTCAAAAGGAGTAAGGATATGGGGAAGGCCTCTCAGCCTCTTCAGGAAGAAATTCAGGTTTGGTCTGGTCTATAGTACTTAGAAGTAGCAAACAAAGACTGATTACAAATACATTCTAAGTTACTAGAATGAAATAAAAGAAGAGTACTTAGCTCTTGCTTGCTGATGAAGGAGTGTAGAAGACTTGTTGCTGATGCGGCTGATGTAGAAGACTTCCTGCAATGTCTTTAACCCAAAGTCTGGAGCTAATTCTGTAGGGTGCCTGTAGCCTGTGATGTTTGGTGTGCGTCTAAGAGAGAGAGAGAGAAAGGTTGAATACTAGGAGCTAGAGAATTAGCCTTCGGGTCTGTGATTAGTTTTCCATTTGGCCTACAAGTTGGTTTTAAGCAATCGACGTCGATGATCCTACCGGCATCGGTCGACGGGTAACCGACATGGTAACTAGAAGATGGGTAAAAATGGCTATTTTTAGCCTTTTACTGGTTCCTTCGTCTGTCGAGTTCAGTGGTCATGGTTAAACGGTCGAAGACAGGTTAAATAGGCACGAGAGGTTAGTGGGAGGGTTGGAATGATTAGTCATAGGGTGATAAATGAGGGTATCCAAGGGGAAGGAATCCAAGGGTGAGGTGTCAAGGGTGGTTTGTCATGGGTGAGGTGTTATTAATTTAAAATAGGTATTTTATTTTAAATTAATAAGTGTGTGGGTTAGGAATGTTTAGAAGTGGACCAAGGGGACCAAGGGGGAGTCGACCAAGGAGTAGACACAATTTTGGTGTCTACATTTGCCCCTTTTTGTCTTGTTGGTTGTTCTGACAAACTGCAAGACAAAAATAGGAGTAAGTTGCCCCAGGTATGGGATAAGGTTGTTTTTGTCCTGTTGGTTGTTTTGATGAACTGCAAGACAAAAATAAGAGTTGGTTGCCCCGATTATGGGACAAGGTATTCCCCCTCAAAGTGGGAGTTGAGGGAAGGGACCCTGAAATCTGGGGCCAATTTGATAGATAGTGGATGGATATGGTGAAGTTTGAGTGTGAACGCTACAAAAGTTGAGATTATGCATATACCACTTCACGAGATGGTCAGGTCAAATTGTTGCAGTCAAAGGTCGAGGAGTGCTAAGATTGAAATAACTGGTCCCCAGCATTTAGTCATAGCTGATTGGGTTATTCAATCTAAGTTGTAGCTCTAATGGTCATCGTGTTCCAAGTATCTTGGGCCTAGGAAGTGCTCTTGGAAAACACAAAAATGTCACAAGTAGTGGGGATCAACTTGCTCGCGATCCAATACTTGTGAGGGTCGTAATGTGGGTGCAGACAATTTGGCTAACTATTCGTGAAGTAGCCTACATACAATCAAAACAACTAAGGCAAAGTTGTCTCAAAAATGGTCGTGGTCTAAGGAGATAGTCATGATCTCCAAGGTCATTGGTCGAGTCGGGTTGAGATATAAGTCATCTCAAGTGGTGTGTGTTATGGGCAGGGAGATGTGTGTGATCTCCAATATGCCCCATGAGAAGTCAAATGTGACTTCTACAATGTTAAGGCTGATTGTTTGGTCATGATTTCGGGTTGGTATAGATAGTTGGTCCATTAGATGGATGGATGAAGGAATGGCCGAGCTAACCTCAGAAGACCCCATGTCAACTGAGTGCTGCCTACATAGCCCTTATTGGAAGGGCCTCAAGCCAATGTAGTTCTCCCTAAAAGGGAGGAAGAGGGTCGGTTATGGACTAGGTTGGACTAGGTTAAGCCATGGTTAAAGGTTAAATGGTTTGTCCATCAAGTAGACGAACAAACGGATGTGGCTGAGCTAACCCCAGAAGACGTCATGTCATCTGAGTGCTACCTACATAGCCCTTGTTTGAAGGGCCTCAAGCCAATGTAGTTCAGGCTGGTTGATAGGTTGGTTTGGTCAGGTTAGGGTTGTTAGCATTTCCCATATGTGTGATGGTACATGCTTGAAATGATGAGGGTATGATGATGTTACAGCCTTTTCCATATTATGTGATGGTGTATTCTGTAACATTGGTGATAGGGTTTTCCATCCCTAGCAAGTGTCCATATTAGTGATGGATGTATGCTAAAAATGAAATGAGTATGCTTATGCTTCAGCAAGTAATGGTTTATGCTTGGCATAAATTGTGTGGTCGATAGTTTCCATGTGTATTGGTTTCCATAGAAACTAGTGTGAATAGGATATGATAATGTTAGTGGTCTGAAAATGTTTGGTTTGGTTTGGTTGGTTTTGGTTAGATAATGATTTGGTTGGATTGTGACCAAGGTGTAAGAAGTGCAAGGTGCATTTCTCTTTCAGTGACAAAGACCATAATGATTGCATAGATAGGGTTTTTGGAAACACAATCCCCGTTCATGTATTACGTCGTTGACCATTGTTTGTGTTAGAGAAGTATTTGAATCACTTGACGTTAAGTGAGCTCAAAATTCCTTGAGTATGTTGGGGTGATAGGTGTGATATGTGAGGTATGAGGATAGCGTAACCCTTTTTAGCAAGGATAACTTTGCCCCTTTTCTAGGTGACCCTGAGAATGACTATAGACAAGTCCATGACTTTATAGTTTGTCAGTCAGTTTTTTTTTTTGGTAGACTAATCGATGTGGGAAGTCTACATGGGGATGTTGTTTTGTTTTGTGGTCATATGGAAGTTGATCGATGCGGGAAGCTTTTGAGAGAGTGCTATTTGTAACAATATTTAGGCATAGCCATGCTTCGAGGGATTGGTTTATATTTTGCTTTGTATAGTTTAAATGTCTTTGAATATCTGTCCTTCAAGGGAGCAGTCTATTTTTTATAGCAATGATGCAGCTGTCCTTCGAGGGAGCGGTCTACATTTATGACCTTGGAATAGGCATCCCAATTTTATATTTTTTTGGTTTTTGACTGAATTCTTAGCCATGGACGAGCCTCTAGAGGTTTGGAGGGTTCCCTTTTATTAGGACAAAGCATTCATGCTTGACAAAAGGGTTAACTAATGTTGGTAAAAAGGGTTAAAGGGAATAGGATTGATGATGATGAGGGTTGCTCAAGGGATGAGCTCAGGTTAAATGCCAAGTGAATGATTACTTGGCTAATAGTAGAATGGTCAAAGATGCAAGGCGTTAAGGGGCTTCAGGTTCTAGCCAACCTTCAAGAGAAGATAGATGATAAGTCCCTGATCCATACTTGTGTGTTATGATGTAAGGTCCGAGTCAATTAGGAGCAAACTTGCCTCGTTTACTTCTTTCCATGTTAGTCACGTGTTGGTCGATGGTTGGTTGATTGATGTTTGGTCAATGTTTGGTTGAGGTTATGATAGTCAGTAAAGTCGAATTCCCCCAGTTGTAGGGAGAATGTTTGATACCCATTACGGATAATTAGTGGGTTGGATAAATAGGATGAAGAGAAGATGATGAAGCTCCTCTTTGACAAGGAGTGCGACGCAAGGATGCATCCTGCAAAGCTTCTTGCCTGATAAGCTTAGTTTAAGAGGGTGAGATCCTGATCTTCCAGGTTGGAATTTGGAATCTCAGAATTATGGATGGTGACAGAGGCAATGGTTCATAATGTTTTGATTAAAGAGGCTAGTGGGTGGGGGTCTTCAAGTTGGACCTCCACTGTCTGTAAAGTTTTGATTAAGGTTTGTTGATGTTGTGGAGAGTTTTGTATGAGATCATATAAAGATGTCTTCATAGAGGTTGGGTGAAGTTGTTTCACCACGGGGTCATGAAGTGGTTGTAAAGATGTTTGTTGAGATGTGCCCAAGACAGTAATCTTGGGTTTTTGTTGTGGTGAGGGCTTGACAAATGGATATGTTTGAGGGAGAGAAACCTTTTCTTTCCCTTTATCCTTCATGGTTTGTGACCTATTGGCCACATTGATGGTGTTGATTTTAAATAATGGAGTTGAAGGTGGTAGAGAAGCCACAGTCTGATGATGGACTCCCGATTTAGGTGAAGATGTTTGAGAGGCATGTGATGGTGTCGATGGTTTGTTGAAAGGGTGGTCAAGAGGATCCTTAGTGAAAAGGGTGTCCTTTTTGAAGTGTTGACGAATGACCACTTTAAGAGCACAACAATGCTCAGTGTCATGTCCAGGTGTGTGATGATATGCACAAAATTTAGTGTCATCGAACCAAGATGGTTTTGATCCGAGAGTTGATGAGTGTGACAATGAAAAGGGTTGGGAGACATGAGACGGTGTTGGAGATTTGTTGACAGTATCTTCAACAAGAAGGGTGTCTTTTTCCAAGTAATGGTGAATGGCAACCTTAAGGGCACAACAATTTTTAGTGTCATGCCCAGGTGTGCGATGATATTGGAAAATTTTAGTGTCATCGAACCAAGACGGCTTTGGTCCGAGAGGTTGAAATGGTTTGATATGTGGAAGAGTGATGTTAGAGGACTGTAACAATTGGCGTAAGAGCAAGGCATAAGAACATGCTAATGGGTCTGCATGTTGTGTTGCAGTAAAAGTTGACAACTTCTGTTTAGAAGCTGTTGAGGGAGTGTTTTGTACCATCCTTTTGTTTGGTGGTGTGACCAAATGCGTAGATAACACTTTCGTGGTAGGAGGCGTTGGATGTTTTGAAGGAGGTATGTTTTTGTTAGGCATTGGTAGTAATGGAGGTGATTTGTTTTTGTTGGGTGTCAGAGTAGGGAGCACTCCTATTAAGGCAGAAGGATGTAGGCCCAAAATGGAGGGTAATGATGATGGTGGAGGAGGAGTTCGGCGACGTGTTTTAATAGCCTTCTTTAGTTTAGTGCGAGGACTACTAATGTGAGGGGTGAGGTTCAAATCAACCTTCACCAAATCTTCTTCAGCTGAAGTGGGTGAGGTGGCAAGTTCCTCTCTCGATGAAAAAGGGGCTAGAGAGTGTGGCTCTTTAGTCAGATGGGGCGTAGGGATGATCATGGCTTCCTCATGTGGTCGAGTAGCAGGGAAAGTATGATCCCCCAAGGAGGATGAGGGTGAGGCTACTGGCACTGGTATCATCAAAGTGTCCTCTAATGTAAGAGAGGTCAGTGGAGAACTAATAGGAGAAGAAGGTTCTTCCACCTGTGGAGGAGGGATAGGAGAAGAAGGCTCTTCTACCCGTAGTGGACAAATAGGTGAAGAAGGCTCTTCTACCTGTGGTGGACAAATGGGAGAAGAGGGCTCTTCTACCTGTGAAGGACCAATGGGTGGGCTAACCTCTTCAGACTGTGAGAGAGGTTGGTTAGGCATAAGAGTCAAGACTATGTTGACTATGCGTATATTACGCTCTTAGGAGTCATCGCCCATGGTCTGCACGTTGTTTTGGCTAGGGGGATGGTCAGGAAAAGGTTGTCTAAAGATGTCTATGTTTTGGTTAGGTGGCATGTTTGGGTTATCCAAGACAAGATCACCTTTATCTATCATGTCTTGGATAATGTTTTTGAAGGTTTTGCAGTTGTTTATGTCATGGCCTTTGACACGGTGATAATGACAAAAGTCATTTTCCCTATACCATGTAGGGATGGATTTTGAGGGGTCGAATTGAGGTGGTCAGGTTTGAGGGAGATTGAGGACCCCCTGCTTGACCAGTTTGTCCAACACTGAAGCATATGATTCTCTTATTGGAGTATAATGACGCTGTATGTACCACTGTTGGAATTGTCGTGTGATGCTTTGAGATGTGGAAGGTTGAGATTGGTTAGTTGTTGTTGAAGATGGTGATCTAAAGACCACAGTGTTTGCTGACCCCTTAGATTTGGAGTGGGAAGAAGAAGGTTTGGAAGAAGGGTCATTGGATTTTGTGTTATTACGCAATTTGACTCTATCTTCTTTGATCACACAGAGTTTAAGCTTTCAGGCCATCGTGAAAGCTTCGTCAAATGTGCAAAATGTTTGGACCCGCAAAGTAGATGAGATGTGTTTGGCACATGCTCTTGAGAAGAGCTCAATGAGCTCAAGTTGAGGTAAAGAAAATGAGAGTTGGTTGATTAAACTTCTCCATCGAGCAATGAAATCAGCTATGGATTCATCATCAAATTGTCTGATAGAATATAGGTCCGTGATGGAGACCTTTTTAGTGATGTTAATTGAAAAGCGATCAAGAAATAGTTGGGCGAGTTGAGTGAAAGAAAAGATAGAGTGACTGGTAAGAGAACTATACCAATCAAGGGCAACGCCAAAAAGCGACATGGGAAATGTGCGTAGTAACAACACATCGTCATGTGCTATAAGGTAACAAGCATGTCTAAACGCTCGTAGATGTTGCTGCGGGTCCTCCTTACTCTGAAAATGAGTAAACTTGGGGAGTTCCCACTGACTTGGATATGGTCAGATTGGGACTGAAGGATGAATGGGTTCATTACAGATTTTTTCATATGAGAGAACATTTCTTGAATTAGAAATAGATGTCTCAAGATTAGACATCTTATCCATCAACATCTTGATTAGATCGGTTGATGGATTTGCGGGTGGGGCACCCCCTAAGTTGTAAGGTGCTTGGAAGGTGTTAGAAGGGGCATATGACATAGTTGGTTGTGCTTGTATAGGCACAACATATCGGTAGTTCGTCATAGGGACTGATGTTGAGGTCAAGGGGGCTTGTGTCATGAAGTTGGAGGGCATAAGTTGACTAGATACCGCCAAAGGTGGTTGAATGGTGGCATTGGTAAAAGGATGGGTAGTCATTCCCACATTTATAGGTGCAAGAGTGTGTGGAGTCGAGACAATCAAGTTCTACAAATGTGACGAACTTGGTTGAATTGAAGAGTCTCGCATTTTGGCCTTAGTGAGATAGTGTTGGAGAGCCTTGACGTTATGGTCAAGGAATCTCTAAAAAATTTGATCCCCTTTAGGAACAATTGGAGATTGATCGGGGGTTGACTAGATAGGAGAATATTCAGTGTCTAAAGTACACTCCATTAGAGGACTTGTTATGAAAGGCGAAGGTGGAAGTAGTTGTTGCCTTGCGTGGTCAACAAGAGTTTTGGCTTGACTAGGTGTCAAAACCATTCAAGGCAAAAAGGGTCAGGTTCCAGAAACTATGTTTTTCTAGTTTCAAAAACTCAGAATGTGTTTTTAATAGCAAAAAGAGGTCAGGTTTTTAGCTTGTTGTTTTGGAAGAAGTTTTTGACAGTGACCGACGTCGGTAGAAAAATCGATGTCTGTGAAGAAAGTTGCCAATGTTGGTCAGATAATCGATGTCGATGAAGATAGATGCCGACGTCGGTGGGAAAATTGATGTCGGTGTCTGTGTTTCCAGAAACTCAAAAAACTAAAAGTTTTCAAAAGAAAAAGAAGAAATTCTGAGTTGTTCTTGGAGCTCAGAATGCGACCTCACCAGCTCAAAAAACAAGATAGAGACAGAAAAATAGATGAAGACAAGCAACCTCTAAACGTTAATTCCTAAGAATAAGTTTTAGAGTCTTGTTGGCTTATGCCTTAGAAGAGTGTGTTTGGGAAGTTGGCTTTTAGAACGGGTCCTAAAAGAGGCAGTCTAAGGTTGGTTTTAGGTTAGTTTTGGTGCTCAAGATCTGTATTAGGTTCCATACGTGGCCTGGTGCTAAGGAGCAAGCTCCCCTCACTTTATGAGCCTAGAGATAAGTTGGGTCACTTAGCCAGTATATACTTCCCCTAGAGTTTATACTTTGCCAGAGAACAGAGTGGGCTCTCCCCTTGGTAGTGAAGTCCAAGTAGGATTACCAGGAAGGGTAAGGTATTCGCTAGGTGATGAAATCCTAGTCAAACCTTGTCTCAGGTATGTTTATATGTTTGATTTTGTAAAAGTGGTCATGTTGTGTAACATAAGTGGACTACGCTTTATTCATAATGCATTTTGTAATTACTAGATGAGTGGACTAAATATGCATTCAAGTAGAAATGAGATGCAATAGATTTTAAGCCCAAATCGAAATGTTTTGTTCAGATGCAAACAAGTTGAGAAAAGGTTAAGAGTATGACTTTCACTACTCTAAGATGCAAGAAGGAAATGACAAGAAGATAAAGAAAAAGTTCTTTTTAACTTGTGCTTATGGTTTCGTTTCAAGATAAAGAGATAGAAGAAAACAATGTAAGAAGAGATCTAATGCACCTATATGAATGTTGGCTTTTAGAAGAAATGAACCCAAGGAAAACTCCAGGGTCCCACCGGGCGTGCCAGAATGTTTCCACTCATGTTTCACTTTTCTACATTCAAAGGAAGTAAAAAACTAAAGATTAAATGGTCAGGGGTTTATATGTACCCGGATGAAGTTTGCGCACCATTATCCAGACGATTGAAGGGACTCCTCTTTGGCTGTGGAAGATGACACCTGTTAGATAAGAAGAAAACTAAAACAAATAAGGTGTTAGATAGATGTATGGTGGACTGCCAAGTAAAGCTCGGTCCCAGAAGTGCAAAGACTTCCTTGAGGGATGACAGTCCACTTTTGATAAAAGAGTGTTGCTAGAAAGAGAAATGGTGAAAGACTAAACAAAAGAAATAGAGATAATGCGTACCTATATTTTGTTGTCAGTCTGTCACAGTCACCGACATCAGTAGTTCTTCTGACGTCGGTTGGTCAAGGTTGCCGATGTCATTGTTCTACCGACGTCGATAGGGCAAATGGATGACGTCGGTCAGGGCAATGGCCTTGGGTGAGTTTTGGACAGGGTTGTAGTTGACAGAGGGGTCTGGAAGGTCTGTCTGGGTCTGGAGGTCCGTGCAAAATTGCAGGGAAGCCAATAGAGTCTTAAGAGGGACAAGGGGTAGAGGATAGGTTGTCAAAAGGAGTAAGGATATGGGGAAGGCCTCTCAGCCTCTCCGAGAAGAAAGTCAGGTTTGGTCTGGTCTATAGTACTTAGAAGTAGCAAACAAAGACTGATTACAAATACATTCTAAGTTATTGGAATGAAATAAAAGAAGAGTACTTAGCTCTTGCTTGTTGATGAAGGAGTGTAGAAGACTTGTTGCTGATGCGGCTGATGTAGAAGACTTCCTGCAATGTCTTTAACCCAAAGTCTGGAGCTATTTCTATAGGGTGCCTGTAGCCTATGATGCTTGGTGTGCATCTGAGAGAGAGAGAGAGAAAGGTCAAATACCAGGAGCCAGAGAATTAGCCTTCAGGTTTGTGATTAGTTTTTCATTCGGCCTGCAAGTTGGTTTTAAGCAACCGACGTCGGCGATCCCACCGGTGCCGGCCGACGGGTAATCGACATCAGCGGCTAGAAGATGGATAAAAATGGCTATTTTTAGCCTTTTGCTTGTTCCTCCATTTGCCGAGTTTAGTGGTCGTGGTTAAACGGTCGAGGGCAGGTTAAATAGGCACGAAAGGTTAGTGGGAGGGTTGGAATGATTAGTCATAGGGTGATAAATGAGGGTATCTAAGGGGAAGGAATCCAAGGGTGAGGTGTCAAGGGTGGTGTGTCATGGGTGAGGTGTTATTAATTTAAAATAGGTATTTTATTTTAAATTAATAAGTGTGTGGGTTAGGAATGTTTAGAAGTGGACCAAGGGGACTAAGGGAGAGTCGACCAAGGAGTAGACACAATTTTGGTGTCTACATAACCCTAGATGCTCCTTGAATGTCCAAAACATTATTTAGGGTTTCTCAATTTCTATTTTATCATTTTAGCGAATTAAGTAAATGATAATCTAATTATGAAAAACTACTAAGAAAAATAAATGTATAAAATATGTGATACAAGATTGATTTGGAATTTTCTAATTATAGAAAGGTGCTAAATGGGGAAAGTACCAAAAATAAATTACTTAGTTGGCATTCAGATCTGATGGACTATGATAAAAATTATGTGATCAATGGTGAAATAGTGTGGTAGTGATATGAATCAAGATTAGGGCTCTGTTCAAATTTGAGACAAGACCATGTCATTCAAAAAAGATGACATGTGCCATCATCTGTGGGGTGCACCAACATTTGATATAGTTTTTTTCTTATGTAATTTAAATTAGTGTGTCTTGGCCTGTAGGTAATGTGTATGTGATTATGGTCGTTCAATTCACTATGGAAGCCATTGTGTGCCTTCTTCTTCACTTGGAACCCTAGCTCAATAGAGAATAAATAAAAAATGTAGTAGATGGAGAAAAATGGGTTAGCAAATGAAGTTTTTCTTAACCTCAACACACCTTGTGTTGAGTGTTGCCTATACATCAATACTCTTAAGAGGGATCAAACTCCATGTACTTCTCTCATGCTACGATGGTGTGTGTGAACTATTAGTGTAATGTTATATGTTGGTGCAATCTTAGTGTAATTATGTGCTTCAATAATGATATGTGATTCTGGAGGTGTATTTATATTTAGTTCAAGGTTACTTGGATTGTGTAGACACATAATTGGGAAGAATAGGTGTTTTTCTCTCAATGTGTAGTTAGAATAAATCTAGTATTTATAATATAGAAGCCTCTTATCGAATAATAAACAAATGAATATAAAATGTGTTTATATAGTGGTATTTTTGGAAATTATTCAAATGATACATTCAAAATATATGGGATGATTTATTAGGTAAATTTGATTTTGTGCAATAAGTCATTGTTTGGTAGGAGGATGCAACTGATAAGTTTAGACACTATTAGTGAGCATTATTGTCTTAAAGGAGTGGCCTTGTCTAATCAACAAAGAAAACTAAGTTGGAAGTGATAATCAATTAAAAGATGAGGTTAGGTTGTTTTGAATGAGGAATAGGAATATCAAGTAGCATAATTACTTAAGGATAATGATTTTTTGCATAGAAATACAATAGTAACGATTTTGAATAATGGAATTGAGCATGAACTAAGTGTCTATAAAATGATGATCACAAGTAAATTATTTTAGTATTACATATTAATTTTAGTGACTACATTTTCTCCTCTTTTATTCTAGTAATGCAACAAAATAAAAGTACTAGAGTAAAAGAAAAAGAGTTATACTCAATATTACATGTGTTGAGTAGGCTTGGATGTAGCTTATGCACTAAATTATGCTTCATGAAAACCTACAATGAAACATGTATAAATCAGTACTTACTTAAGATGAAAATATGAAAGTAAAGATAAGGAACTTATAGATCAAATAACAATAAATGAATACACCTTTTCATATATATGAACCATTATGTTTTATAGTGCAAAAAATAGTGACTAGAGAGGGTGGAACCCTTGAATATTTCTCTTTGTTAAAGGGCTTGGATTGGACTATGCATGCCTTGATATTCATTGATATGATAATGTGATTAAGAACTCAATATGTGTTTGACTTCATCATCACATGACTCAAGGTAGCATAGTAGCTTGGAATCTTTGTATGAATGTCAATAGATCATTATGGTGCAAAAATTGAATCAACCATTATAGACATAATATGATTCATTTATGGTGAAAAAATGGTATGATCTTAGTCTCGTGTATAAAATATAGAGAATGACATGGATTTCTATTTTTTTAATGGAAACTAGTGTAAAAAATGAGCAAGAAAGTGATAATGTGGCAGGTACATACCCCCAATATGATATCTAAGTATATTGATTCTGATAATTGAGTAATGCCAACTAAATTTTTGAGTAAACCTATGTAAAATTATAGAACACATGTCACGCATGATACCTCCAATTCTAAGAAAAATATGAGATAATCCTATGTATAAATACGAAATCTATTTTTGAAAAATATTATAATTGGTCTTGTAGATTACGTACAATCTTGAGAAATTTATAACATGTTTTTAACTTATAGAATACAAGTACAATGTTTTGGATAGTTTTGACATGTTCTATTGTCTAAATGGTGTGGCTTTATCTGAAAATACTTTCTAAGTATAAATCAAGTATGAACTATGATCAATTAAGCAAATACTATATTTTTTATTGTGTAGTGAACCATTTCAACTTAGTCTCTAAGATAAACCATTGTGTTTTCCCATTTTTTGAGGTGCGTTATGAAGCTTGTGCAATAACTTAGCTCAAAAGAAGAAAGTTATGCAAATGATGTTATAAAAAGATTCAAATCTATATTAATATTGATAACATTGAGTATCATGACATCATATTGATAATATGAATAAAATAGTAATTTATGATACATCTAAAATCAAGCATACACAGTGTCATGTCTAAATAGATGTTAAAAATTTAGAACATAATGAATAAATGATCAAAATTGAGTAGTTAAAATTGATATAAAATTACTAAAGGAAATGCATGATATTGATCATGACATCAACAAACTAGGGTGGTGCATTATATTTATCATCACATCACAAACTAAGTAAACAATAGTGAACAAGAGTCATGATCATGACACATACACAAAGAGCACACACAAAAGAAGATAAAACATGGAAGAAGGCCAAGGGGCCACACACAAGGGATATGTTCAAATGTCACTCACACACGTAGAATCACACAATAAGGTTTAAAATTGAAAATAAAAATATGTTCAAATTTTTACAATTCATAGTAATGAATACACATAAAGCATAAATCAAACATGATAAGCATGCATGAATAAGTGATTTTTTTTCTCATTAGTACTTCGTAACATTAGTATATTCAACAACTCAGGTATCTAGTAAGATAGCAATACGAAAGTAAGTGGAAAAATATGTAAAGATTTTGCGCGTTGTACTGTACATTAGTAGGAACAAAAGGGATAATTATAATAAAATTTGATTAAAAGATGCCCCCCAATGAACATATTGTGTTGTACATAAGTTGTAGAAGGTCGGTGATTATTTTAAATTTGAGAATTTAGAGCCTATGCTCACTGGAGCAAGTTCATTGTAATCAAACAAGACATGGCACGTAACTATTTAGAATAGAGTAGTTTTATCTATATGATTTTTTTGGGTTTGAGACAATATCACCACCTGCAACTGCATTTGAAAGTGACAACTTGTATGTTCTACAACTAATTCAACTATACTTGTGAAACATAATTGATATAAAGCTGGATATAAAAAAGTATTGCACATATTGAAGCACAAATCAATTAATGTAAATGAACTATACATGTCATGCATATGTCCTAATTTTTAGAATTTTTAAAAATATTTTATTTTTTTGTATGTTTTGAATATATAGTATGACTAGCGAAGAAACGATGTATGAGGAAAGATGCTATTAGACACCCAAGATCTCATCAAGGGGATGCCTTTGTGTAGGTACTGTATCATCAGAATCATACCAATATTCTACATTATCAGGGTCAAAATAAGTTGAAACACATGGGATTATTATTTGGTAATTGTACTTGAGTAAGTTGTAAAGACTATGAGCTAAATCTGAATACACCTCCAAGGTCATGAGTGATTGTTGAAGTATATAATTACACTATGATTGTACCAATATATAATATTACACAAGTATATCACATACACCATCATAGCATGGGATAACTACATGGAGATTCAAAAAGTATGCAAAAGGCTAATAAAATTTCAAGTGAGATTTTAAGAGAAATGCTTCGAAACAAGTTAATTAAATTACCTTGTATGCATCTTCTAAGGAGATCAAAATATTATTGTACACATCATAAAATGCATGGACATTATACAGATAGTTGTTTGGGTTTAAAGGACAAAATATCAAATATAATTTATATTAGTGATTCTATAATAGATACATCAATCAAACAACTCACTCACATTAGTATTGCACCTTCTAGAATAAAAGTGCAAAAAGAACAAAATTCATAAGTATGGATACAAAAGGACAATTTAGAGCAAAAAAATATTCAAAAGGCAAATTTAGAGCAAGAACAATTACAAAAGGAATAAGATGACAAAGAACAATAGAAAAATGGAATGTATCACAAAGACAATGTTATAGAAAGAGTAAGAACATAAGTTGCAAGAACAAATTCAAGATAATCAAGAAAACACCTTTGTGAAAAGGTTTCTCGTGAAAGAATTTCCAAAGCCAAATGTTCCTACAAAGTCTAATGGTACATCTATGATTTCTAAGGATTCATGTATTATATATACTCCATACATTAAGGAAAATGATAAGATCCATCCTACGAAAGTTATGGTTACATCTTCAAATCAAGAAGTCAAAGCAAAAATTAATTTTCTTCTTAGTACCCAAGCAAAGATACATGATTCTTCTCTAGTTTAGAATGAGATGCAAGATTTTAATGATAATGAATATATTCAAAAGTAACATAATTTACAAAAGATAACTCTAATCCATGGTGCAATGAGATTTTCAAACACAGATACATAAATGTTCAAAATGCCATCTCACAATTTCAAGCAAAACCTAAGAAGTTGGTGCTCTCCTATGATGATGATTATATTGACCTTAATAATGCAAAAGATTGGTATGATCTTGATGTTATAAGACCTATATAGAGGCATCCCCTTGATGAGATATTGGGCTTCTAATAACATCTATCCTCATACATAATTTCTTTGCTAATCATACTATATATTCAAAAAATACAATTTTTTTTTTTTTTCAAAAAATTCTAAAAATTAGGGCATGTGCATGATATGTATAGTTCATTTACATCAAGTGATTTGTGCTTCAATATATATAGTACTTTTTGATATCTAGTTTTATACTTCACAAGTGTAGTTGAATAAGTTATAGGACATACAAGTTGTCACTTAGGTGGTGATAATATCTCAAACTTAGAAAATCATTAGTTAAATTTGAATACACCTCTAAAGTCATGAGTCATTGTTGGAGTATATAATTACACCAGGATTGTACCAACATATAACATTACACTAGTATTTTACACATACCATCGTAACATGAGAGAACTACATGGAATTTGATCTCTCTTCAAAGTATTGGCATGTAAGTAATGTTCAACATAAAGAATGTTGGGATCAAGTACAACTTCAACCAGTAACCCATTTTCCTCCATATACCCTATTTATTCTTTAATTTCCATTAAGATAGAGTTTCTAGTGAAGAAGGCACACAACCATCTACCACATTTTCCCCATCTACCACATTGGTTTCTATTGAACTAAGGTTCCTTAATATTTAAGTTACAATCGTTATAAATTTAATTTAATTACACATTCCATTTATTAATTAAGTGTTGTTGATAATTCATTTAATTCTTGGATTACACTTATGATTTAAAAAATCAACCTAATTCACTACTGTAATTGACTAATAGAGTAGCTAGGAAATGACACATTTCACTTGTGAAGGCGCCTTTTATGCTAAGGTAGTATCACATGGATTGGAATGTTAGGTTCCATTCCCATCATGTAACAAATGCGTGTCCCGAGATGCATCATGAGACCCTCGAGGGAGACATTTATCTCCCCCCTAAAAAGAGTGGCAGGGATTCGTTTAAGCGATAGAGAGACGGTGGTGGAGAACAAATCTTTAACAATGGATGGAAATGCATAGCAATGGTTGAAAGTAATAACTAATATTAACGCTCCACTTAAGCAGCAGGGTTTTACTTCTTTAGATAGCGATAGCGATAGCGATAGAGAAAGAGTGAGAGTAGGGTTTTTAAGTCTTCATCGAAAAAGGGTGGGATGCTTCTCTATATAAGGAGAGTAGGGTTTTGGAGGGAAAGGTGAAGCGCTGAAGATATATATATATATATATAAACACACACACCATATAGTCACACTCCGCCTCTGTTAGTGCCGCTAGACCATCTATTCCCCTTGTTATTTTGTCTCTCATCCCATGGCTAATTCCAAAGATGCCCCCGCTTTTACTATGGCTGATCTGGGTGCTGCTCTTAAAGGTCATCATTATCTTCAGCTCTGCATAACTTATCGATCTTATTTGTTTGCTGTTAATACTGTTTTCGTAGCTACAAGTGCCCATATAAAGATATATATTTTTTTGGTTGATAGATGGAAAACTGCATAAATTGTGTAGATCAGCTTGGTTTATAGTTGTCCTATATAATTCCATTTAGAAATGAAGCGTTTGAAAATATAATGGCTTGCACATATGTGTCAGAAATATTGCATTTCAAAATATGGCATTTCAAGATATGATATGTATTGAAGTAATCGGAACGATGATCGGCGATCAATTATATTTTATGGATTGTTTGATTTGATTGAGTAATATC
Organism: Torreya grandis; assembly: GCA_037957365.1. Classification (NCBI taxonomy): domain Eukaryota; kingdom Viridiplantae; phylum Streptophyta; class Pinopsida; order Cupressales; family Taxaceae; genus Torreya; species Torreya grandis. The sequence continues at coordinate 172,473 of JARHVA010008323.1, forward strand.
CTTGTCATAACCCTCATAAAGGAGTTTGCTGTTATTAAGGAGGCAGACGTATTGAATTCTTTTTCGGGGTAAAAACATTATTGCATGGCCATTTACTCTCATTTTTGTGAATTTTTGGATTTGTAGATTCCATCTTGTTTCCCATGTATTATTGAGTGTTGTTGTTTTCAGCTGGCGATTGATTGGGCCTAGAGGTCTTGAGACTCTGCCATATGATGTTTAAGGATCCAAGGTTGGGGTTTAACGATACAAGGATCTTTCACTGAACTACGATGAATTTAGCTATTCAACAACATGATTCAAAGTTGCCTTGGACACCCATTACATCTAGTCTGCCTTTTTTTTCCTGGGCCTGTTTTAATTTAGCGTTTGGCGGGGGTAATTTATCATGCCTATAGTTTTAGGATTGATAGATACTAGAGTCCTGAAATGCTTATAAAGTTTTTCAAAGTATGATTGAGATGCTGTAGCTCAGAAAATTATAAGTTGTAAAGATCATGTTAGTTAATCCATTTAAAGATGTGGTTGGAGGTCACTTTGAAAGATTCTACAAGATTTAGTTTGATAGATTGATTCCTACAATGTGAGGGCTAATGGGAGGGCTAATGGTAGACGCTTTCTTTTTTGGAGGCAGGTTCAGTAGATTTTGAACAAAGCCTATTTATGACTTATTTTCTTCACCATTTTGGGTGTTAACTACCTTAAATGTTCTTCTTCTTCTTTCCTTTTTAAAAAAAAAAAGCTGAAGAGCATCCTAGTGATGAATTCTTAAGTCTATATTGCCATGTGAAATGTTTTTGCTATGTGTGAACTTGTCTGCTATAATGTTGTAGCTTTTGCATTGTAGGGTTGCCGTACTCTTTTCTTCCACGCATTATGATATGGTTGTTTTTATGGTGTGTAAATTGAAGAGAGTTCTCATTACAGAGCTATTTTAAAATAAATCCACAGGATTGCTATTGTTTTAGTGTGTAAAAATCTGCAGTATGTGTGTGTATACAAGCAATATATGTAAATACATGTATTAGCCTGGAAACAAATGCCGGTTTGGCGCAAGCATATGATGTGATTTTACTTTTGTTTTTTATTTGGCATGTATTTGTATAAACTATGGTAGACCCAATTATATTTATAACAATGCTTGAGTGTGATGTGTTTCTTTGTAAGTAGTTGTGCGTGTAGGGCATGTGTAATTTGTATGTTGAGTTAGGTCTATTTTTACCGTACATAATTATGATTATGGTTGTTTTACAGGAGGCAAAGGAACAGAAGGGTTGGTGGGTATCTTAAAGGTAGTTTATGCACAAATTTGTGTACTGTTTTAAGATAAATAGCAATAGGGCCATCAGAATTCTTATATTTCATTTGTTTTCATGACTTTGATGCGATGCTAGTGATTTGTGGTATCGAATCGCAATATAATTTTAAAGGTCCAGGATGAATTGCTGGGGCCTTGGTAGGATATATCTGGATTTTTATAATAACATTTCTAATAGTCACCAGTTTTAAGAAGTCTTCCATGACATGTTTCAGGATAAGTTGCAGACTCTTGTTGGTAACTCATCAGGATACATTGAATCGCTACCTCACAAAGTAAAGAAGCGAGTAGAAGTATTGCAAGACCTGCAGGTATATATATTTTTTGGATTTGTATTTTGCTGTTAAATGATGTTCATGTGAAGGACATTTATGACTTTTCTTGTGTCAATAAAGGGTCAACATAAAGAGCTAGAGACCAAGTTTTTTGAAGAAAAAGCTGCGTTGGAGGCCAAATATCAGAAGCTTTATGAACCTTTCTACAAGAAGGTATTTATATTTAGTAATCTTCCCAGCGGTGTATTTTGCTTTCATTTAAGTTTTCAAATTTGAATTTTCTACTAAGGCTCTGCTAATTTCTCAGGGAATTGTTTTCTACCGTAATGTTTGAAATTGACAGTTCCTAAATTTTATGAATTCATATATTTATTTTATATTAGTTAACTGATGAAGACGTACAATAAAAGTCAATTACTTTCCATCATATAAGATTATACTTGATGCTATTGTCTGCTTCTATTTTTTTTCTGATAGTACAGATTGGGTGTCAAATAGGTCATGATTTATAAGGACACACACTGCACATGTATATGAATTTATTATTATTATTTAGTATCTTATGCGGAACTTTTTCCTCAGCAGTCTTTGATTGTCCTCTTGTTCTAAACTTTCCCTATGACCTAATCTGCTGTGTTCCATAATGCCCGTCCTTGTTATGAACTCGATTTTACCACGACACTAAATTTTCTGTGCAATCCTGTAAATATTGTTAGATGCCATCCTTTCATCAGTATTGTTACACACAGTTACCTGGAGACGGGGGCGGGGGGGCTACGGGTATGGGTACCAGGACAGGGATGCCATTCAAATTGGGGTATGTGAGTAAATGAATAAGTGTATGGCTATATTGTATATAAATGTCATAACCAGAAAAATGTAGGTATGGAAACGGGTATGCGGTCCTGGGCCCTATACTGGAGTTTCCTGGTAACTATGGTACTATTGTAACATTTTGTGGCTTAATAAGGTTAGTATGTTGTTAGTGTTGGTCATGAACTATCTCAGAAGAGGACCAAAAATGGTTGGATAGATAAGGTGTAATTTAAGAAGTAAATGGAATAATAGTAAGGTATTTTTTGGTCTATCACATGAGAAACTGCAACAATAGTTTGGCGAATTATGTTTTTGCCATGGTTTCTTATTATGATTGACATGTAAAGGTGTTAAAGAAGTGTAAGTTGCTATTTCAGTTTACAATTTTCAGTAGGATTATGTAAATATACTTGAGTTTAGAGAAGAAGCTTTCTTATTTTGCTCAACCATCCCTCGATAGTTTCTTCACCTGCAATGTAATTTTGTTGTATTCCAGCGCTATGACATCGTGAATGGAGTAGGAGATGTTGAAAATAGTAAAGAGGAAAAGGAGGAAGAATCAAAGAAAGAAACTACTGATGCTGGTATGTACTAACTGTTTCAAATTCTAGGATCTTGTGATTTGAAATTCGGTAGGGAATTTCATATCACGATATCTCTTTGGTTGTGGCAGAAAAGGGAGTTCCTGAATTTTGGCTGACTGCCATGAAGAACAATGATATTGTGGCAGTTCAGGTAGGATACTTCTCCTTTTCCTCGTATCCATTACACGGTTTGGCTGTTGCAAGCAGTATAACCTATTTTTTGAATGCAGTGTGTTAGCTTACTTGTTTTCTAACTAAACAGATTACAGAACGTGATGAAGGTGCCTTGAAGTTCTTGAAGGATATACAATCTTCCCGTCTTGACAGTGACAAGGATGAGAAGGGCTTTAAGTTAGAATTCTTCTTTAATGAGAACCCTTATTTCAAAAACAGAGTGGTAAGCACCCTCATTTTAGTGTCTTTCTGATTCTGTTTTATTATCAATTGTTTAATTCTCTCTGCATTTTTGCTCCAGGGCATGATTATATTCAATGCATTCTTCATTTATTGTTTATTTTATAATTTTTTATTACCTTTATATCCTGCAGTTAACAAAAATATACTACATGGAAGATGAAAATGAACCTATCCTAGAACGTGCTACAGGGTGAGTCTAATGTGAGCATCTACTTTCGCCAATTAAATGAAGTTAATTTCTCAGTTCATATAATGATGCTGTTTCACATGCAGAACTGAAATTGATTGGTTACCTGGTAAGAACCTAACACGAAAGGTCATGAAGAAGAAGCCTAAGAAAGGAGCCAAGAGTGCAAAGCCAGTGACGAAAATTGAGCAATGTGCGAGCTTTTTCAATTTCTTTGATCCACCCAAGGTTCCTGAAGATGATGATGTTGATGAAGATGCTGTGAGTATCGATGAGTGATCTGTTTTACTTGCCGTGGTCTGTACTTTTTGAAGAAAATACTTTTGAGCTTCCTGTATTGTGATATAATAAGTATGTCGGGGTGACTTGCAGGCCGAGGAGTTGCAAGATGTGATGGAGCAAGATTATGAGATTGGGTTTGTTCTTGATCTATTGTGATGTGTTTATATTTCATTTTTGTGGAGTCTTTTCATTATTTTGGTATTTGTTTTTTGCAGATCTACAATTAAGGATAAAATTATACCCCATGCGGTTTCTTGGTTCACTGGGGAGGCTGGTGATGGTGATGAATATATTTCTGAAGATGATGATGGAGACGAAGATGATGAGGAGAGTGAGGAAGAGGATGAAGATCATGAAGGGGAAGAAAATGGCCACCGAAATGTTTAGACAATGTGTACTCTAATGTTGTGATTCAAAATTCAGACATCATGCTGGGGAAGTTTTTGTTGAGATGTTGGCAGTTTCGTTGGGGCTTTATCTATTACAGCGTTTTATTTTCAACAGCTTGTGATTAATATATGATTGTCCAATAGGATTGATTAGTGTCAGCAAGATTTTTTTGGTGGTTTAGATTTAGAAAGAGCCACCTGAGTGCAAGTAAAAATAAGACATTAGCAAACATATAATTGCATTTTCAGGTTCTCTTCTATGGAAGAGAGTATTTTTTAAGGTTTGTTTAGAGAGTTCGTTCATATTTTGGAAGAGTGTTTTACGAGTATTGAGACTCTTGCTGTTGTCAAGTAAGTTTGAGGTATTTTACCATCAAGTTTTGTTATCTATTTGTTAAATTTCTATATTTATGATCAAATTTAACCAAAGTAGTCATTTGTTTGGGGTTTTATTTTTGCATTTTCCTCTGATCACGTGTTCTTCTGGTGATTAAAAAATATAAAATCTATATGAATATTTGAGTTATACTTTGCATTGAGCTCTATCAATCTTTAGACCCGAGACAGTTGCAATGAAAGTAAACTGAGAAAAATCAAAGCACATATCTAATATAGATGGACAAAATTCAAAGCACGAATTTAAAATAAATAGATAAAATCAAAATATGCATCTAATATAGATCCACAAAATTCAAAACACATCCAAAATTGATTGATTTTAAAAGTAAAGTATATATTTAATATAGATTCATAAAATTCAAAACAAATCTAAAATGGACTTTGATTTTAAAATCAAAGTATATATCTAATATAGATCAACAAAATTCAAACCATGCATCTAAAATAGATTGGTTTTTTTTTCAGAGTATTCATCTAAGTTGGATTGTATAAGTTGAAGCAAAAATTAAAGCACACATAAAATAGATTGACAAAATTCAAAGCACACATAAAATAGATTGACAAAATTCAAAGCACACATCTAAAATGGACTTTTTTCCTTCTCGAAGCATTCATCTAAGATGGATTGTTTAAGTTGAAGCAAAAATTAAAGCACACATAAAATAGATTGACAAAATTCAAAGCACACATAAAATAGATTGACAAAATTCTAACCACACATCTAAACTGGACTTTTTTCCTTTTTGAAGCATTCATCTCAAAAGGATTGTATATTTTAAAGCAGATTCAAAGCATGAAAAAAAATAATTTGACAAAATTCAAAGAATACAATAGGTTGATAAAATTCAAAGAGATAAAATTTAAAGCACACATCTAAACCTAATTGAATTTTTTCCATACATTCATTTAAGATGGACTATAATTTGAAGCAATTTCAAAGCACGAATTTGAAATAAAATGAGAAAAAATAGAGCACACATAAAATAGACTAACATAATTTAAAGCGCACATTTAAAATGGACTGATTATTTTTTGAAGCATTCATCTAAGATGGGCTATATTCCGAAGCAATTCAAAGTATGACTTTAAAATAAACTAGTAAAAATCAAAGCACACATAAGATAGACTGATAAAATTCAAATCACACATATAATGGACTTGTTTATTTCGAAACATTCATTTAGGATGGACTATAAAATCCAAAGCATTCATTTAAGATGGATTATATAATTCGAAGCATTCATCTATAAAAGGACTAAGAAAACTAAAAAACTAAAGTATTTTTTTAAAATAGACTAATAGAAACAAAGAATTAAGGCATTCATCTGAAATGGACTAATAATAATAAATAAATAAAACATTCATCTAAAATGCACAGATAAAAAAATATAAATTAAATCATGAATCCAAATTGAATTAATTCAACAACAACAATAATAATAACCAAAGCCACGAAGGACATGGATTCATTTGTTTCAAAACAATCATCTAAGATGAAGTGTATAATTCAAATCATTCATCTAAAAGGGGACCCAAAGAAACAAAAATAGGATATAGTCACCTTGACTATGGTAACTTTTTTTTCCATATAGATTAAACGCTAGAAAAAATGACATTGAAAACTCTCTTAATACTTGAGATTTTATAAACTATAGAGATTTATCATAAGGCATCAACACAAACAGTGAAAAAATATTGGAGAATCGTGGGAATAACGAAGAAGAATTCACAACCCTAGGGCTTGGGCTAGTGGTGAGGAATAAGTAGTTTGTAATCATTGATCCAGGTTCCATTCTCATTGGGCCCATTGGACACTTTCAACAAGTGGCTATGGGGACATCTTGAGGTAGGGGTAGGGGTCACACTTCTCCATGTGAACCAAATGGATCACACCCCATATATTACAGACCCGGGCCCACCCCCATGCCTTATTTCGAGAAGCAATCCTTGATTAATCTTGGCTTGTGGTGTAACAAATAAGATGCATTTTTTTAAAGCAACCTAGGGTCAAATGCCACCAACGAATAAGATACCCATAACAGGGACATAAAATTGGCGGATTGACAAAGTGAAGGTATCTAAAATGGATATGTGATCACTTGGCTCCAGAAATAGAATATTAAAATTTTCTAGGACACTGCCAAAAATGCTCAGACACCTAAAACAACTAGATGTACTCATTATCTTCCAAAACTGTCTATAAGTATTTTTTGGTCTGTTCTACCACATAACACTGCATTTGGATGTCAAGATGTTTTATGCCCCAATCCTATGCACATTTATATTTTGTCCTGATTTGCCTTGAAACCCTACCTCCAATTTTGACAGTTGCTTGACCTAGAAAAAGGGGCTAGAAAGATCAATTGGATAGGGCCAACCAAATCTTACTGTGGTTGAGCATTGCTTACATTTTAATACTCTGAAGAGTGCTCAAACCACATGTAGTTCGCCCACCTATGTATATGTGTGCTTAATAATGATCTACTAGAATGCAATGCAAAATTTTAGAGTTTGATATTTGACAATATGCAACTTTGAGCTTGATTTAGGTGTTCAAACTTGGCTTAGGGATTATTCCTTTGAAAGGTTTTTATATTTTGATGCTTTAGGATAGTGCCGCAAGGATGTGCAACTAGATATCTCAATGTGCAAGTAGTTTTCCCAAGTGGTGAACAAGTGAGAGCTAGATAGGAATAGCCTTAGGCTTGATGTGTTTAAATATATGACACTTTGGGCACTTTCCTCCAATAACTGACATGTGAAATGTGTGGGACAACCCAAGGGAAATATTTTATATTGAAAAATAGATGTTTGGATAGGCTTGTACACTACTAACAAACGTGAACACTATTGGTAAATGACAACATCCCACTGTTGCCAACACTATCCAAGGATGAGGAAATAATGATATGGAATATGGAGACAACCTCCTTAGGATAATAGATCACTAAGGCACATAATAGGGAGATCTTGTATATGAATGATGACAATTTGGGTTGGTTGAGTCAATAGATAAGTCAATGGATAGGGAAAAGGGTGTGCAAGAGTCATATGTGTATGCATACATTTATAGACATAAAATTAATCATTAATGCTTGACAATATGTATTCTTGGCATCCTTACCCTTACTTGGTCTATCCACCATTTTTATAACTTGTAATTTATAAGAGAGCCTTCATTGTCTTGTGAACGTTGTAAGTATCATACATACATCCCTATTTCCGTTTCATTCATCCCTCTTTAGCCCACAGGGTCTTGTTAAACTTGTCCCAATAATATTTGGTCTTTTGGGACAACTTTGCAATATCTAGATAAGGCCGCACAATAATCTTATCCCCTAGTGCGGCCTTGTTTCCCACACTCCAATGGTCATTTTTTTGAATAGAGACATTACACAACGACTCTCCTAAACATCTTGTCATGCCAGTTAGTGAAATTATTCTAAAGATTCTCATATAAAAACACATCAAGGCTACTCATTATAATACCATTGCATCTCTCTATAAAGAAATACCACACATTGAGCAAAATAACACTATTTCTTCCTATTTCAACTCTAGATCATTATAACAACCAATAGCCAAGTCTGAATATTATTTATTGCAGGTCAAAGGTATATATTGTCAAGCATTTCAATCAATCATCTAGCTAAAGCCATTCTAGTTACATAATCATAGATTACACAATCACTCTAGTAGGGAGAACTATATTGGCTTGAGGCCCATTTGGGCTATTTAGGCAACACTCAGTTATAAGGGGTTTTTAAGGCCAACTCGACTATCCTTAATAACCCATTTTTACTCCCTTTTGTTATCTAATTGCTATCTAATGCATATATAGGACTAGAGTTTAATATTTACTAGTCTTTCATGTGTCATATCATTAGACAAAGATCAACAATCAACCTTCAAAAAATAGTCACACAGGGTCATATCCAAAAATCAGCAATACAATCACCCAAGACACGACCACAGTAGCAAGACAAGGCCATAGTGCAGCCCTGCCCGCATTCCGTGGACTTGTCTCAATAGATTACAAATTATTATTTTCTAACATGACTGCGTTTGAAGATCATTCTATATAGTTGGCACTTATAGAAAGTCTACATAGTAAGATCTATTACTATTTTAAGGGACACTCTCTAACCCTAACTTGATTTACTATTTTTAGCAAGTTTTTAATTTCAATAAATTATGTAGTTTACTATGTTTTGTATTTTTCATATCAGATCAATACATATTGACATTTTTATTTTAATAGTTTATTTCCAAAATATTTAAGTCATCTTAAATTAAAAGAGTTAAACATTCTAGTGAACTCGCTATTTTTAGAAATTGCTTGATATTTTCCCCTGATTTTTAGGATATGATTTATTTCAAAATTTATATAAATTCTTGACACTGAAAGAAAACAACGTTCGAGCTTGGATAATATCCGATACAAAATAATTTTATTTATTCAACATTGGATTAAATTTGACACTAAAGAAATTATCTTGTCACCTTAGATCATTCTAACACATAAGCTCTTTCTTTTGACCTCTTGTTAAATGTTGCTTGACTTCTAACACTAAAAATCTTTCGCTTTTATTTTTCACTTGTTTTATAAAATGTGTTTTGGAAATTTTGAAACTACTTAGCGACTGCCCTGAAGGGTTATGTGGTGTTCTTTTTATAGATATCGTGATGTGAGGGGTTTTCCCCAATACTCAGCCATAGTACAACACTAATCATGGAGTTTAGTTTCCTCATACCTCATTATATATTGAAAATACGTAGGGTCCCTTGTTTACACCAATAGGAAGCCTCTTTTATCCATCTAATTTGTGGTGCACCTGAAGGAAGTGTATTGCTCAGGGAAGTTTCTCTCACCATACCCTCAAAATTGGGGTTAGTGGGCTATGAACATGGATACGTCTATAGTTAGTGCTCTGAAATATTAGACCAACACTAATCAATGAATGATCAAATATATTTGAGAGTCTAAAAATCATTCAAACCCTTCTAGATCACCCTCATACCTTGATTTTTGCTTGTATTGTATTCATAGACAATAACATTGCTTGATATACATTATACTGTATTCATAGTCACTAGCATTTATTAGATTAGATTGTAACATTACTTGCTTTGTATTGCATTATCATTATAATGGGTTCAATGAATGGAAATCTCTCTCATATGTTATATAGGATTATGCATTTTAATGTAAAATCTTCTCCTACTTTCCAAGATGCTATTTATTTCATTTCTACATGCTAAAAGTTCGATAATGTTCCAAAACTTACTTCAGAGATATTCATAGATTCCAATCGACACGGTTTCAGATTTAAATATGTACAAAAGTATAAGTATGTGATTTGTAAAGGATTGGGTGAATATACTCAAGGAATTACACATCCTCTTGTTCCTGCTGGTAACAAAGGGTATGCAGGTCTTGGGTATAATGTCATGTCCTCGCTCATGGACTAAGTCACATCAAGCCATCTACCAAGATCATTTTTACTAATGCTTATGGGCATGATATCCAATCTAAAAAGACTTGGGAACAAGATAAAACATATATCTCCAATTACATCATACAGGGAATTTCAAAGGACTTTTCCTTCCTCATTTTGCACACTAGTGAAGTATGCATCATGGCTATTATTTTAGAATCTAATACTCAAGAAGAGGAAGGTGATCCAAATGATGATACAAAATTCCTAAAATATCTTCATGATCATCCCAAAAAGGTTGATTCATTATTATATGTGGCTAAATACGAACACAAGAAAGGCACCTAAGATGCCACTTTCAATATTGTCAAATCGACTATTGCATCCATTCCTATTTCTACACCTTTAACTACTTATATGATACCATCTATTGGTTTGGGGACATCAATTGGTCTAAAAAATATATCCATGCCTATGCTTGCTCATGCTAATTACACTCCTATTACCTCTTCAAATGCTACTCTAGAGCATACTATTATTGCATTACAAGTTAAGCTGGCTCATATTGACCAATACATTTCTCATGCTATCCCTTCCATGGACTCATGTTATTTTTTACATAATATTTTGGCACTTGAATTGCATATTATCCATTACCAATTGGCTTTGTGGCTCACAAGCTTCCTCTTTATGAAGGCAAAGGTGATCTTGAACACCATTTGCATGCCTTTCATACAACTTGTCTACATTATGTAGATAATTATAAATTATTGACAAATATTTTTCTAAGTCTATAATCATATGATCTTAGATGGTTATTTTATATTCATATTCAATCAATAAAGGCTTTTAATCCTTTGGAGAATTAGTTTTTGACACACTTTTCAATCAACATTGGGAAAAGGTTATCATATGATAAAATTTCAAAGTTTAAGCAAGGGTCTAATGAAATAATTAGTTAATATGTGCTACGGTACAAGACTTTGCTTACCAAAATGAAAATTCAAATGGCAAATAATGAGTTTCAAGATATTTTTACACAAAACTTGCTTTCTCCTCTTCAAGAGTCCATCATGTTTGATAAGTTCAAATCCGTTGATGAACTATGCCATATAGTCAAAGAGCGTGAAGTTAAGTTTCTTATTTTAAACAATCTCAAGTATTTCTCAAATGTTCCTTATAATTCAAATGTCAAGTTTTAAAGCAAACCAAATTATAATAGAAAACATAATGAAAACAAGAATGAAGTAAAAGTTACAGTTAATGCTATATTATAACCACCTAAAAAGCTTCAACTACAAACTCCACCAAGGAGGCAATTCTCAAGGTTTTCATCACCTCCTCATGTTTTGTTGTAAAATCTCCTAGAATTAAATGTAATCACTCTTCCATCACCAATGGATTTAGATATGTCTAAACCCAAATCTTAAAATTTTGATGGAAATGCATATTGTGACTATCATAGATGTATTGGGCATTCTATAAATAGATGTTTCAGCTCAAGCATAAGATTCAAGATCTCATTGATGAAAATATCATATATATGGGTACATCTATTGAAGAGGTGAAGCCACAAGCAAATGCTAATGTATAGCTTAAAATGTATAAGGATCCTTTTCCAAATCATGAAACAAATAACAAGGATAATTTTGAAGTTCATTATGCATATAATGCTCACCCTCCTCTATCTACATATGGACATCCACTTGATAATAGTGAATATCACATCCTATCACATCCTATGATCACATTTGATAATAGTGAAGTTGTTGATGATGATTCAGACAAACACGCTCTTTTTATTTGAACATATGTTAAAAAGCAATCCTTCCATAGTTTCATGATAGATAATGGATGAAGTGAAAATATATGCACCATGACACTTCTCTACTATTTTTCTTACACATAACAAGATTCACATGATATTTATAGAGTTGTTAAAGCATTTGATGGGAATACACAAGATACTCTTGGGAATTTAGTTCTTACTTTACAAGTGGGCCCTCTCATAGTGCCTACTCTATTTCTAGTTCTACCAAGCACAAGAGTATTTGATATGTTATTAGGATGCCCTTGGATACAAAACATTAGATTAGTACCTTCTACAGTACATAGACGTATCAAATACATTTATGATAATCAAGTGGTCAAAATTTGAGGAATTCAATATGAATCCCCTTTAAAGAAAATGATGTTTACTTCTTCTATGAAACAACTTCCTGGTATGGTTATTGAGTAACACGAAAATGATCTAGTTTATAGAATTATTCAAGAACATGATATACATATTCCAAAGAACAAATAATTTTTAATTGTAGACACTAATTCTGAATCATTTAGAACCTCAATCTTGTACACTTGGAAAATACATACCATGGATGTATCTTCAACTTCTAGACCTTCTCCATTTCCAAAAGACTTGTATACACTATCTCTCTGTGCCAAATTTCTTATCTCTTAGTTTGACCAATGTTATTCTGATGACTCAGACCTTCTATTTGGCCCAGAATATTTTAAAATTGCTTATCTTCCATCTAGACCTTCTATTTGGCCCAGAATATTTTAAAATTGCTTATCTTCCATCTCTACAAGTTTTGGACATGTACCTACTTTTTTACTTCTCAAATACCTTTGTCCCAGTCAAAAACCTATGTCGATGCAAGTGTCCTTACCTGATGCAAGTGTCCAGTCCCTTAAAGTCATCCAATTTTCAAAAGAAAACATATTCTTTTGGTCAACCTAAGTGCTTTAATGTGAGATATTATCCAAAGGGATTGGTATAAATATAAGGTCAATCCTCATTCATTCCTCACCTAACACATACCAAAAAACACTCAATCAAGCACTCAAGTGAGAAAAACTTCCCTATTTTATCCTATTTACATATTGGTCATACAGAAAACATATCTATAGGTCTAAAGTACTAAAAGAGTATCCCAAAAACCATATTTATAAAATTACAAGCTAGGTCACTATTATACTTATATATCACATGTTGCATGATTCACACACAAGCCAATACATAGGGGAGGACTACATAAGTTTGAGGCCCTCTTTAGAGTATTGGCTATGTAGGCAGTGCTCATTGGTAAAGGGGTCTTTAGCAAAACTCGACACCATGTGCCCACTAACCTATTTTCTCATAGCCATTATGAAGATTAAAAATTAAGGTTTTGCTATTTGATAAGGAATGACAATCCATGACCTAGATATGAATACACTAGAGCAAAGGTGGCACAAAACCCAAAAGCATCTAGGTTGCCACATATAGTTACAATATGTATTTCATATTAGACACCTACATCCAAGTTAGATAGTAACATGGACGTAACTGTCCCAAGTCAATGCAAGTGTTTGTGACTATAGATTTATAATTTATAGAATTAGGTGACTAATCTAGAATCTAAATCTAGTCTACTTTCTACCTAATCCATATCTAGATCTGTGTTAACATCCAAACCAACTAAGTATCTTGTTTTCATTATCATTGCAATATCTAACATAGTTGTACTTTCTATCTTTAGCATATATTAGTATAATAAATTTAGTGTTTATTTATCTAAGTTTTGCAATTAATTACCCTGATTAAGAGATAGTATACCATCCTTGTGCCTTAGGATATCTATACATATTTAACCCTAGATTACCCATATCTAGATTTTAGGGTTAAACATTTGATGAAACTAACCTATGATCTCCAAAATACCTAGATATTTATTTAGGGTTTCTTGATTCTCTATTTCTAATTTCTGATTTAAAGTTAAAAATCAGATTTCATTTTCTATTAATATGTTCAATATGGATGCACATGTAGCTCACTTTGTGTTACAATTTATAATTGTAGTAATACCTTGATATTTTACTATGTTAATGCAAGGTCTCATACAAATAAATAAATAGATCCATCAATATAATGAGAGGGTTTTAAAATGAAAACAACACTTAATGTCTCTTCATAATTCTTTTTATAATATTACAGAGCTAGTATCCAGATGCCAATGTGCATGCTCTCAACCATTTTTTCCACCTAGATCTTATTTGAGTGACATACCATCTCACACCCATAATTATCCCACAAATTATATTGGATTGTGTGGTCCATGTTGTCACTATTCAAAAAGGTAAAAGTGTTCAACCTAATCTGCCACTTGTTAATATGCAACATGTGCCAATATGCAACATGTGCCTCCTAAGCCAAAGATCATAATCAAATATAAGGGATATGACCCTATTGACCTATTGAGAAACACGCATGCTAATATTTCCATCCTAGAAATTCTAAAGTAATCTTCTATTTAGAAGGATATCCTAGATGAAACATTACATGAAACTTAAGTTCCAAGTGATATTGAGCCAACTTACTTTGTAGATACCATGCAAGATCTCAAAAATGATGTAAAACTAAACTCCTTTGATCCAATAGATTTACCATCCAAGGATATCACTGACCAAGATTTTCCTTTGTTTATATAAGTAACTATACATAATAAGGGTATCAAAAGGGTGCTCATTGATAATGGATTAGGCTTAAACATTTATAGCACAAATTTACTAAACACTATGGGTATTAATACCAACCTTATTCAAAAGTCAGTTATGCATATCAAAGGATTTGATAATTCACATAGTCCACCTATTGACCAAATCACATTGAACATGACATTGGGGCCAAAAATGGTTTCAACCACTTTTCAGGTAGTGTCTCAATCATTACACTATAATTTGCTTTTGGGTACATACCATGGAGGTTGTCCCATCTAATTTACATCAGTGTGTAAAATCCATACATGATGGGACCTTATTGACAATTCCTACTGATAATGAACCTTTTAAATTTTATAAAATGATACATTCTGATATGTAAGGTATTCTTACAGTGGTGCATGCTACACAATGTATTCATCTTGAGAATATACAAATGTATGAAGTGGGTGAGTCAAGTACAATGGATCTATTATCTTCAAATATAGATAAGGCACTAAATACTGAAGTACACATAGATGCACCTCGATAAAAATAACCAGTACCAAAGGAAAAAATGATATGAAAATCAAAAGCATCTCCAATATTTGAGCTTCCTTTATTGGTCAATATTGAAAAACAATATGGCCATGTTCCAAATTAATATGATAGTGATGATGATGTCACATATGAAATGACAAATGAGATAATGCACAAGATAAATTTTAATCCACTTGAAAATATTTTGCATCACCTATTTGAACTGATAGGTCTTGGTACATATAAGCTAAACTCATCTTCAGATGATACATGACCAAATCAGGGTAAGGGAAAAACATAAATAAGAGATTATCATGTAAATGTTTATTATTCTATACATCCCTCTTGATCACATAATTTGAATCAACCATATAAGGGTCAAATGCATATACATCATGTAAATAATGTGGAGGTCTCTCATAAGACTCCAAAACAAATTATACAATCATAACACACCAAGATACTATAGATACATTACTTTCCATGTTACTTAAACAATGAATGATATATTTACCTTAAAATAGACACATATTGAGTAGTATAATTGTTCCTAAATGAAGGTTACCATATTGTAAATATCATTGGATAAATGGAAACCATACAAATCACTGATAGACATTGCAAAACCAAATTCAACAATATAAGAGTGAGGGTCACATACAAATTGTTCTTGAGAAGAGAAAAAGATAAACTACTTCCAAAGATTCACATGAAAACCATCCTACAAAGTGACCAAGGCATGACAATCTAACTATTACTACTAATATTGACAGGGTTTATTGTAAACATCTCAAGTTTGTCAGGAATAATTAGGATACAATGTGTAACACTACTTTCCTTCAATAGTCAGGACATAATAAAACTAAATTAACATACTCTCACTAATGCTAGAATCTCCTAGGTACATCTACCTACTAGGAGCATGTGGATCGTAGGTGTTATCCATGATCATATGGATATTAGACCAAGATCCATGTTTGACATTTAAATTTGGATAACATTTGTTTATTGATTGGAATGCAACACTGCATAATGCAGATATGTGTATCACCTTTATCATGGTAAATTTTAGTGGCCCATAAAGAAATTAACTTGGGTTTTTTTGGTGAATCTCTAAGTATGTGTTTTGAAAGTTTGGAAAAAGTTAATAGATGGCATTTAGGTGAGAAGGCAAATGGACAAGTGAATCATAACAAGGCATAGAATACAATAGGTGTACAACTATATAGAAAACCCATAGACACTTCCTTCATCCCTTTCCTATTACTAAACTTTGCCATTATGAGTATATGGGTGGATGGCTATTTACATATAATGGCGAATAAGATCATATTGAATTTTGAAAGAGTGGTGAACTACATTTATGTATAAAATTTATTTTAAATAGTAGGCTAGTCAACCTATAAAACTAACTTACATATAGATAATTTAGGTGAATCCATGTTATTCACCACCCAATAAAATATCTAAATGCCAATTTCTAAAACCAAAATTTTCATGAATTAATGAAGAATAGCCACTAAAATTTACCCTAACCTTTTTTATTAGGGATATGGAGATTTTCTTACAACATGATGGATATGACCACCCTTATCCACCAATGGCTACCGAAATACCATTACAAAGAAACATTGAAGAGGTGGCCATGTGTCACTATAACAAAGAATAAAAAATTGATCAAGTGATCCTAAACCTTTTGATGATGAGGATTTTCTTGATTAGTCCTCTCAAGTGTTCCAAAATTACCAAAAAAATAAAATAAATTCAAAAATCCAAAAATATTTTCAGCATTTACATGTTCTATTGGCTCCTTGACATATATGTTGTTGGTTCCATGTTGGTAGATGACATATCAATATTTCCTATATACACGTGTTTCACACATATTTTGAGTGTGATACAAGCAATACAGATGCATGATCTATGCAATTTTAGATGTTGGGCCTTCCATCTACTCATGTTATGTGGACATTGGGGACATCTAATTCTTTGATCATGATACATCTAGGTTATATCATTCTATGCTCATTTTCCATTATCATGTTTGAGCTTATATACTTACACATGCCTTTATCCATACTTATATCTTTTGCAGTGTACTTGATAGGCTATGTACTTAACATTTTTTGATAACACATATGATCCATGGAATAGTATGATATGTCTATGCTGGTTGCATATGCCTTCATTCATGCACTCCCTTGAGTGTTTTATCTTGCTATTGTCTTTCTTGTTTGAGAATTTGAATATTTTCCATTGTTTGTGTCCCCTGTGCCTTTATTTGCCTCTTTGACATTTGAATATGTCATTGTTTATTGTATTTTGACATTTGAGTATGTCATTCTTTCTATTGTATAAATTTGAATATGTCATGTCCCTTTGATTTTGCACCATTTGAACATTTCCCTTGTTTGAGGTCTCTTTGGACCATTATTTTTTGATTTAATTTTGAGTGCTCTTGTGTGTATGCTTGATTGATTATTGAGATTGTATTATTACTATCTATATGTTGCTATGATCTAGATCATGCATCTTAGGACTTGGTGTGATCACATTCTTCATGTTTCAATGATATATCTACCTAGACATGGTCCCTATATATTCTACATGGTCCATTCATAGTTTACATGGTTATCTTATCATTTTGAGGTAAGGTAAGTATTATTTGCTACTTTACCTCACCTCAAAAGGGGGCATAACAATGGGGTAATTACATAGAGGCATGGATTCCACATTGCTTCATAGATTTAGATTACAGTGGGGGCATGTACTAAAAACATGTTCTCCACATTTGTCATAATTCTAGATTTAGTAGGGGTATGTTTTGGAAACATGTTCTCCACACTTATTCAATATCAAGCATACCCAGATTAGAGTGGGGGCATGTTTTGGAAACATGTCTTCCAAATTGGCACTTACACTAGTCCTCAGATTCATATTGTAGTGGGGGTAGGTTTTAGAAACATGTTCTCCACAATTAGTTCAAATTGGCCAAATTCATAGTTATATGATTCAGATACACATTTGTGTCAAAATTATATACATTGGTACCATTTTTATATACAGTTTCAATGTGAGACATATATAATGTTCATATGGTATGTAATGTGCACTTAATATTATAAAATTAAATAAATTTTATATTTTAAACATTTTCAAGGATTGTCATCACCCATTAGATTGGACTTTTACAGACTGTATTGAGCCAATCTACTATAATAACTGTTTCACTTTTTGGTATGGTTGAGGTGATTAAATCACTTAATATTGACAAGTTTATAGGTTGGAATTGATTACATCATAAAAAATTACTAGTTTTATAGTGTGAATTAACTTGGTTCACTCACACTCATCATGTTATAAGTATGATTGGGTTGCATGATTGAGCTAATCTCAACTACCGAGTGGAAACTCACTTTTTTTATAAAGTTGTGGGCATGTCTCCTCCAATATCTCTCTATCTATTTATATGTATGCACTTTATATATTTTATATTTATCCTAATCTCAACTCTAATGATTCATGATATATATTTTCAAACCAAATTTCCAAAAGGCAAGACAATTGCATCGATACACATGTGTACTCTAAAACCTTGCTCTCTTTTAATTTAAATCATTTAAATGCTTTAAAATTTAGATTATATTCACTAATTATATAATGTATCATGATATTAGTTGTAGGTCATTCACCAATAATACACTCAACTTGGACTCAAGCAAAGGCAGGGTGTGTTACACACACCTAGGTATGCATTTCATTTTCCTTTAAATTAGTAATTTCATTACTAAATTAAATAGGGGAAAATGTAGACACTATATATAAATTATATATCACCTCAATTTTTTACACTTGAAAAATACATACCATGGATACACTTTCAACTTCTAGACCTTTCCCATTGCCAAAAGGCTTACATACACTATCTCTCTATGCCAAATTACTTATCTCTTAGTTTGAGCAATGTTGTTTTGATGACCCAAACCTTTTATCTTTCATAGAATACTTTAAACCTATTTATATTCAGATATACAAGTTCTAGACTTGTACCTACTTTTATGCTTCTTGGACACTTGCATCCCAATCATATGCCTACATCAATACAAGTGTCCTTACTTGATGTAAGTGTCCAATGCCCTAAAGTCATCTAGCTTTTAAATGAAACATATTCCTATGGTAAAACTAAGTGTTTTAATTTGATATATTATCCAAAGGTATTGGCATAAATACATTATCAATCCTCATTCAAACCTCACCTAGCACATACCAAAAAACACTCAATCAAGCACTCGAGTGAGTAAATCTTCCATATTTTCTCCTATTTCTATATCAGTCATAGGGAAAACATATCTATAGGTATGAAGTACTGAAGGACCAACCAAAGATCCATATTTTTTAAGTTACAATCTAGGTCACTATTGTACTTACTTATCACACATTACTTGATTCACACACAAACTAACATGTAGGGTAGAACTACATAAGTCTGAGGCCCTCTTCAAAGTATTAGCAATATAAGTAGTGCTCATTAATATAAGGGTATTTGGGGAAACTTGACACCATGTGCCTAATAACCCATTTTCCCAAAACCAGTATGAAGATGAAGAAATAGGGTTTTTCTATTTAACAAAGAGCGATAGTCCATGAGCCATATCTGAATGCACTAGAGTGAAGGTGACATAGAACCTAGAAGCATCTAAGTGGTTGCATCTAGTTTTAGTATGTATTATGTACTAGACACATATGTCTAATTTAGATAGTAGAATTTATGCAACCATCCTAGGTTGATGCAAGTGTCCTAAAAAATAGAGGTAAAATTTTAAGAATCAGGAGATTGATCTAGAATCTAGATCTAGTCTACTTTCTACCTATTTTAAATCCCGATATATGTTAGCATCAAAACTATCTAAGTATATTATTTTCATTATCATTTCAATATCTATCATAATTTTAATTTTTATCTTTATCATATCTCAACATAATAAATTTAGTATGTGTGTATCTGAGTTTTGCAATCAATTGGCTTGATTTAGAGATAGTCTACCATCCTTGTGCCCTAATCTATCTATACCTATTTAATGTTAGATTCCCCATATCTATATTTTAGGGTTAAACACTAATAAACATGAGCATATTATAGATTCAATTTATCCATCTTCTTATGAGTATTATTTAGTTACACATGAGCATATTCAATTTGTTTTATAGAGCATGGTACATCCTCCTATACAGAAAATGGCACATATAAAGAGGCCTTCATATCCTAAGGCAAAACATGTTATTCATAGAGACCCACCAAATTTACACATACAAGTTGTTACATCTCCTTATCCTACACATGAGGATATAAGTTTACATGAGAATATGATTAGTGATTTAGAGGGCTATATTACAAGATATGGTTCCTACTTAGATTTAGAGGCATCTACAATTGACACTTATTCATCACAAGAAGTTATTCCTTCATAAAATGCATTTGGGTATATATATGTGCATCCTTTTGATGATATCCTTGGTTTGATAGAGCTTCTTACTCCTTTTAGACACACTAGTTGGGTTTTATCTCTTGATTAACTAATTACATTTTACTTGTACATAACTTCTTTGCTTTATTACTAATTATTCTATCCCTTATCCAACCATTTCACTAGCTCCTTGGATTTAATATTTTTACTTTGGGTGCTTACCCTCTTGATTTTGAAACTGATTTAGATAATAAACAATAGTTATATCTATGGTACTTCACTTGATTACTATTGCATATCTTACACCCTATGACATTTACATGATCTCATATTGCTAATTTTTACATGAGAACATTCTGGATATTCCCCATTAAGGAACATGTATATTATTATATGTATTTATCATTCATGATACATTTATATGACTCAAAATGACATACACATTGAAGGTACATTATTTTCCTTCTTTCTTACCATACTATGGCTATTGCATCTTGTTGAGGATTGTTCAAATCCCTCCTACTTCCTCCATTTTTCAAAACTTTGATTTTTATCACCTATTTTCAAAATATATTTTAGCATTATATATTTTAAAAACAAAAAAACATTTAAAAAAATATATTTATTTTTCAAAAAATTTAAAATCAAGACCTAGAGCATTTAAAAATGTTTCTAGCTTACTTATTTTCATATGTTGTTTATTCTATGTTAAGTAAACAACATACTCCATATTTCAAAACACAATGTTTCTAAAAATGTAATTGAGTGTGATAAAATACACACTTTCACATGATTCTTTTATTTTGAGCTTTCCGTATTACTCAACAACCTTGCTAAGTTGGAGGCATCTATTCATTCTCTATGAACACTTTTATAGGCTGTCTCTATCCAACCTCTCTACCATGTTGAGATTTATATCATAAAAATGTTTCATTATAATCTCATAATTTAAAAGTTTATTACATGAAATTTGTTACTTATTAACAATAACATTCATACATATGATGGATCTATGCTAGTCTCATTTGCTATTTATTTTGCTTTGCATTCTCATTTTCTTACATGATGAAATAAGCTTTTGATTGATTATTGTGTGTGTGGCTCTTGGCCTTGTAAGTTAAAATTATTGATGAATGACATCATTATGCCATTTTCATGTGGCTCTTTACCTTGGATATTATGAGACATTTTATATGTCCCTTGTATGCAGCCTCTTTAGCCTTATGCATGACATATTGTACAATTACATGACATTGCATGATATTAATTTAGTGCTTGTGGATTCTTACTATGATGCCATGATTAATATCATAAACTATCTATTTTAATATGGTGCCATGATTTATGTCATGCATCAATTGTATTATGTATTCTTACATTAATGCCTTAATGTATATCATGCATACATTGCATATATAATTCAATGATATATTTTTCTAACACATGATTCATATGAAAGTTCAATGTTATATTCAAATACTTTGAATGCAATCAATTTAAAATATTTAAAGTGATATATCTTTCACATATGCTTTGTTTTGAGATAAATGTCTTGTAGGCATCGTATCTCATCTCAAAAAGAGGGCATCATAATGAGATTGCTTATAACATATAAGCTTCATGAAAAAAAATCAGATTTATGGCAATATATAGTTTTTAAGTGGAAACATTATTATGTGGACACGTGGCATGCATGTGCACCCATTCCTACAATTGAAAAATTACAAGTTCTAAGCAACTCAAAAGTTTCAAGGTTGAAAGTTGTAAAAGTTTCAAAAGGTTTAAAAAGTCACAAAAGTTTCAAAATATTTCAAAAGTGGCAAAGTTATAAAAGTTGCATAGTTTAAATTATAGATTTAAAATACAATTTCAATATAATACAGATACAGGGGATATGATATTCATTCATGTTCATAATTCTACTATGACATTTTCAAAATTCTCAAATCTTAAGTTTCAAGTTTCAAAGTTGCAAAGTTATGGATATAATCTAGATTCATCTATAGTCGTGTGATTTATCTCAGTGACAAGTGGACTACATTATAGTTTAGTGACATTCAACATATATGGTTAAAATTTTTCAATATGTAGTGGGCCACAATTCATGGTTCCATTCCTTCAACTATTCTACAAGGTAGTCTATAACACTCACATAAGATTTGGAGCATCCAATATTTATAACTCAAGAACACTAAAAGGTTTTCAAATTGAGAATTGATCACTCTAATTTTTTCATAGTTTAATACTTCTCCAAATGTCCCAATAAGGGGGCATGCACTTTGCCATCTCCAAAGTTATAGGTAAATTTTCTATCCTTGCTTTGTTTTCAAGTTATAAATAACAAATTTCAAAATTTCAATTTTAAATATGAGCAAATATTACTTTCAATAGAATTATGACAAGTTTATTACATAATGTCATCTTTCAAAATCAACCTTAGCATTCAAAGACAAAGTGTGTATACACACTCAGGTTCGCATCTACTTTAGTCTAATAATTTCACTTTATGCATCACTAGGATAAAGTGGGGGAAATGTAGGCACGTAAAATTAATCATTAATGCTTGACAATATTTATACTTGACATGCTTACCCTTACTTGGTCTATTTGACATTTGGCTAACTCATAATCTATAAAAGAGACTTCACTATATTTTAGACATTGAAAGTATGATACAAACATCCTTGTTTTAGTTTCATTTATCCCTATTCAACCCACATGCTATTATCAGACTTGTCCCAATAATCATTGATATTTTAGGATAATTCCACACTATTTATATATGGCTACATTGAGACCTTGTCTCTCACAATCCAATGGTTACTTTTTCAAATTGAGACATTACACAATGTCTCTCTTATGCATCTTGCCAAGTTGGTTAGTAAAATTATTCTAAATATTATCTTATAAAATCACATTAACGTTATTTACTATAACACAATAGTATCTCTCTAGAAAAAGCTTTGCACACTAAGAAAATAACATTATTTCTTCCTATTTAAACTCTAAAACATTATAAAAACCAATAGCCAAGTCTGAATATTTTTTATTGTAGGTCAAGGGCATCTATTTTTAAGTATTTCAATCAATCATATAGCTAAAATCATTCTAGTTACATAATCATGGATCACACAATCGATTTAGGAAGTATATCTACATTGGCATGAGGCCCTTTTGAGATATGTAGGTAGCACTCAATTAGAAGGGGTTTCTAAGGCCAAATTGACTATCCTTACTAAATAATATTTCCCCCATTTTGTTATCTAATTACTATATAGTACATAAGCGTGAATAGTGTTTGATATTTTTTAGGTCTTCCATGTGACATATAAATAGACATAGATAAGCACTCAACCTTAATAAATAGTCACATAGGTCCAAATCTAAAAATTAGGAATACAATCACCCAGGACACAACCATATAGCTAGATAAGGTCATACTGCACCCCTATTTGCCTTCTGTGGACTTATCCCAGTAGATTAAAATTTATTACTTTATAACATGACTATGTTTGTAGGTCATTTCATATGTTTGGCACTTAAAAAAATTCTACATAGTTAAATCTATTATGTTTTAAGGGACATTATCTAACCCTAGCTTAATTTACTATTTTTAAAAAGTTTTTGACTTTAATGAATTCTTTAGTTTACTATATTTTTCATATCAGATCAATAAATATTGGAATTTATATTTCAATAGTTTAATTGTAATATATTTAATTAATCTTAATTAAAAGGGTTAACAAAGTCTTGCATGTCAAAGATAGGTCAAAAATGATATTTTCAAGTGTCTAATACCAACATTGTGTCTACAAATGCCCCTCTTTTAGTCTAGTATTGAAAATGATAGATTAAAAGGATAAATTTGGTACCTGAGTATAAATGTATTTAGTGTCTTCAAGTATTCCTTGAATATCCAACTTGATCCATGCAAACATGCAAGGAAATATGTAGAAATCAATGTCCATATCAACCAACAATGGATTACACTTATGAAAGCAATAAATGCAGAATTAAGTCAGATAGACAAGTAACTAGAATGATAAATAGCAAGAACAAGAGATACAAGAAACCACCTTGAAAACTTGTATTAACAAACTCTTTACAAAAGGAATACAATTGAAGAAACTTATTTCTTCCACACCTCTCCTAGATGCATAGATCTCTCACTAGATCTCTATCCCTCAAGAGCTCTCTCTCTCAAGAACAATCAACTCCAACAAACCTAGATTGATTCAATTATGTACTGTTCTTCAACATACCAACTCTACTACGATATCAACAAGCTAAGAAGATCTAATTCTACATATAGAATTAGGAGACTTGAGCATGCACTTACAACAAATAGTTAAGCCACTTGAACAAGGGCTCTAAAAATAATATTACTAATAATAGAGACGCGAGCTTAAGACTACAACTTAAACTCATCATGCAAAAACTCACTTTTGTCCTCGAAAATAGCATTTTGGATGCACAGGTAACCGACGCCGATTCCTGCTGCTTGCCTGTGACCGCCATCGGCCGATCCACTGCCGATGCCAACGTCTCTTCAACTGCGCTTGATCAACGTCAATCGCTCCTGACCGATGCCGATGACTGTGTAGTCCCAAAACTGTTAAATGCACTCATGTGTGAAGCTTTTAGGCTCCACACCTTAACAATCTCCCACTTGGAGATAAACAGCTGCACCAGTACTTGTACAGCAGCATCTTCTAGCTCCTCCATCTTCAACTCAATCATGAAGACCAACAGAAGTTGAATGAAGATTCAACTTCTCCTTTGTAACCGGCTTGGTTAACATATCAGCAGGATTCCTATCTGTATGGATCTTCTCCAGCTTCAACTCACCATCTTCCAATACCTGGCGTATGAAATGGGACCTTAGCTGTATGTGCTTTGTTCTTGAGTGAAAGGCTGAATTCTTAGCCAAATGGATTGCACTTTGACTGTCACTATACAATCTACAACTCTCATGCTCCCTACTAAGCTCATCCATGAACCGTGTCATCCATATCATCTCTTTGCTAGCCTCTGTGGCTGCAATATACTCTGCTTCTGTAGTTGACAAGGCAACGACCTTCTGTAACTTAGTTATCTAGCTAACCGCTATTCCACCTACAGTGAAAACATAACCTGTAGTGCTCCTCCTTCCATCCAAATCACCTGCCATATCTAAATCTACATAACAGTGTAGAGAAGTATCTGAACCTCCATAGCACAAGTGCCTACTGCTGGTTCCTCTCAGATATCTAAGGATCCACTGAACTGCTTTCCAATGTTCCTTACCTAGATTGGCCATATACTTACTTACCACTCCCACTGCTTGGGCAATATCCGATCTAGTACACACCATTGCATACATCAAACTCCCTACTATGGAAGAATATGGAACTTTACTCATGTACTCTACCTCATCATATGAATTAGGACATTGTTCTTTACTCAACTTAAAATGGCCAGCCAAAGGTGTGCTTATCGGTTTAACATCCTGCATATTGAACCGTTTCAACACCTTGTCCACATAATCTTCTTGAGACAATATCAACCTATGATGTTTCCTGTCTCTCTTAATGCTCATACCAAGGATTTTCTTTGCTGCTCCCAAATCCTTCATAGCAAACGTTTGAGCTAATTTCACCTTGAGCTCAGAGATATCCTGCATGTGTGATCCTACAACCAGCATATCATCTACATACAACAATAGAATATTATATCTACCATTATCAAATCTCTTGAAATACACACAATGGTCAGATTGACACCTACTGTAGCCATGCTCAGTCATAAACCTATCAAATTTTAAATACCATTGCCTAGGAGCTTGCTTGAGGCCATACAAGCTTTTCTTCAATCTACACACAAACTTCTCCTTACCCTTGACCTCAAATCCTTCTGGCTGTTCCATATATATTTCCTCATCTAGATCTCCATGAAGAAACACTATCTTAACATCTAGCTGCTCAAGATGCAAATCCTCAAAAGCAACCAAAGACAATACAACCCTTATAAAAGTCATTTTAACAACAGGAGAAAAAATCTCACCAAAGTCAATACCTGGCTTTTGTGCAAATCCATTTACTACCAATCTGGCCTTATATCTCATCTATCCATTCTCACCTTCTTTCAACCTGTAGGTCCATCTGTTCTTCAGTGTCCTCTTACCTGCTGGTAACTCAACCAAATCCCATGTTTGGTTGTCTCTTAAGGAATCCATCTCCTCAACCATGCCACGCTCCCACTGACTCTTGGACTCCACCTATATTGCTTCTTCAAAACTCTCTGATTCTCCACCATCAGTTAGCAATAAATAAAATAATGAAGGAAAATATCTAATTGGAGGCTTACTCACCCTTTCTGACCTCTTGATGGGTGTCTAAGACTCGTTCATAACACGCTGTCCACCCAAATTCTTTGACAGTGACCGACCTCGATCACTTCTAGACCTGTTACTGGCCGACGTCGGTTCTTCCTGACCGACCTCGGTGCCTGTCCTATCGACGTTGGTCTCTGTATGGCCGACACCAGTTTCTGTTCTACCGACGCTGGTTCCTACCCTGCCGACGTCGATCTCTGTGTTTTCCTGCAAGTGATTATTTCTTTTTCTCATGAGCTCATATTGGACCTTTACCTCATCCAGTTCACCATTGCTCTGCTCAGATTGATTCAGCTTCCTTAGCTGATCACAATACATCACTCTTTCATTGAAAACAACATCACGAATCCTAATTACCTTGTTAGTTTCTAGATTCCACAATCTGTAACTAAAATCATTTGAGCCATAGCCAATAAATGTGCACCTCATAGACTTAACATCTAGCTTCTTTCTATTTTCTTTATCTATGTGCACAAAGGCTTCACAACCAAAAACTTTGAGATATGAGAGATCTACCTTTTTACCTGTCCATGCCTCTTCTGGAATTCCACCATCCAGAGCTGTAGAGGGTCCTCTGTGAATCAGGTATACTACAGTGTCAACAGCTTGTGCCCAAAACTGTAAGGGCAAACCAACATGCAATCTCATACACCTTGCATGCTCCATTATTGTCCTGTTTATCCTTTCAGCAATTCCATTCTGCTGAGGTGTCCTTGGAACCATCCTTTGCCTATGGATTCCATGCATATAACAATAATCTCTGAACTTATAACTGCAAAACTCACCGCCATTGTCAGATCTTAGACACTTCAATCTTTTACCTATTTCATTCTCAACCATAGCTTTCCAAATCTTAAAAGTCTCAAATACATCAGATTTTCTCCTAATACAATAGATCCATACCTTTCTTGTAGCATCATCTATGAAAGATACATAGTACTGTGATCCTCCAATGGAAGCAACCTGAGCCGGTCCCCACACGTCTGTGTGAACAAGCTGTAACTTATGCCTCTTCTTAGTAGACCCAGTCTTGAGAAAACTAACCCTTTTCTATTTTCCAAATACACAGTGCTCATAAAACTCTAGATCTATGCCTTTTAAATCTGAAAGCATACCTTTGGACTTAAGAATTGACATCCCCTTCTCATTCATGTGGCCAAGCCTTGAGTGCCACAATTTAGCATCCACATCTGAAGTAGATAATACAGAAGGAGATTTGTTAGTAACACAATTACACAAATGGAGAGTACCTTCTCTCTTACCTCTGGCCATAACAAGTGCACCCTTGGTCACCTTCCAAGATTCTGCTGTGAGAGTTACTGTACAACCCTCATCCCTTGACTTTCCTGCAGAAATCAAATTTCTCTTCAAGCTAGGAACATGCATCACATCTCTCAACACCCATGTGTTGCTATTCTGCATCTTTAACTGCACTTTACCTTTGCCAATTATTTTACAGGGCTCATCATCCCCTAGATACACTATTCCAAAATCTCCATGGATATAGTCACAAAAATATTCCCTGTTAGGGGTAGCATGAAAAGATGCACCAAAATCTAACACCCAAGATTCTATATTATTATGCAAAGAGAATATTAAAGCATCTTGTGCAATACCTGCAACCTTTGCTTCTTCCTTTTCTTCGTGCTGATTGTCCTCCTTAGGCTTTGACCAACAATCTCTGCTTATGTGTCCCATCTTTCCACAATTTCAGCATTGTGGCCTTCTACCATTTCTAGATTTAGATCTGCCTTTCCCCTTAGACTTGGATCTTGATCTGCCTTTCTTGCTCTTCTCTTTTTGCCTTCCCCTACTCTCAAAACTTAAAGCGTTCCCAGATGTCTCTTTTGTACTTTTCCTGCGTATTTCCTCATTCAAGATAACACTAACAACATCCTCTGCTTTCAAAATATTTGATGCAGATGCAGTATTACTAACTGCCATTACTAAGCCATGCCAGCTTTCAGGCAAAGAACATAATATTAAAAGAGCTTTTATTTCATCATCAAACACTATATTGATTGAACTTAATTGATTCACAATTCCATTAAAATCATTCAGATGAGTAGAAACAGATCCACCTTCATTCATATGCAAATTAAATAACTACTTCATAAGATATACCTTATTGGAAGCAGAGGGTTTTTCATACAAGTTTGCTAAAGTTGTCATCAACTCTACCGTAGACTTTGCCTATGATAAATTAGATATCACAGTGGATGCTAGACTCAGTCTTATAGACCCCAGAGCCTTTCTGTCAAGAACTTCCCACTCTTCATCCTCCATGTCATTGGGCTTCTTTGCAACCCCTCCTAATGGTAAGTAGAGATCTTTCTGATACAGATAATCCTCTATCTGCATTCTCCAATGTTGATAATTTTTTCCATTGAACTTTTCCATTCTCAGTTTACTTTCATCTTCCATTGCTTCTCCCACTCAAATAGAAATCCCTGCAAAAACCTCTGTGAGAACCTGTAATCAATACACACTACACAGATCTCAACCACCTGTTAGTGAACTTGAGCTCTGATACCACTTGTTGGGGATCAACCAATAATAGATTACACTTATGAAAGCAATAAATGTTGAATTAAGTTAGATAGACAAGTAACTAGAATGATAAATAACAAGAACAAGAGATACAAGAAACCACCCTAAAAACTTGTATTAACAAACTCTTTACAAAAGGAATACAATTGAAGAAACTTATTTCTTCCACACCTCTCCTAGATGTATAGATCTCTCACTAGATCTCTATCCCTCAAGAGCTCTCTCTCTCAAGAACAATCAACTCCAACAAACCTGGATTGATTCAATTCTGTACTGTTCTTCAACATACCAATTCTACTACTATATCAACAAGCTAAGAAGATCTAATTCTACATATAGAATTAGGAGACTTGAGCATGCACTTACAACAAACAGTTAAGCCACTTGAACAAGGGCTCTAAAAATAATATTACTAATAATAGAGATGCGAGCTTAAGACTACAACTTAAACTCATCATGCAAACACTCGCTTCTCTCCTCAGAAATAGCATTCTGGACGCACAGGTAACCGACGCCAGTTCCTGCTGCTTGCCTGTGACCGCCATCAGCCGATCCACTGCTAATGCCAGCGTCTCTTCAACTGCACCTGACCGACGTCGGTCGCTCCTGACCGATGCCGGTGACTGTGTAGACCCAAAACTGTTAAATGCACTCATGTGTGAAGCTTTTAGGCTCCACACCTTAATAGATAGGTCAAAAATGATATTTTCAAGTGTCTAATACCAATATTGTGTCTACAAATGCCCCTCTTTTAGTCTAGTATTGAAAATGATAGATTAAAAGGATAAATTTGGTACCTGAGTATAAATGTATTTAGTGTCTTCAAGTATTCCTTGAATATCCAACTTGATCCATGCAAACATGCAAGGAAATATGTAGAAATCAATGTCCATTCATGATAGGAAATTTGAAACAATCTAGTATTAAAATATTTAAAATTGAAAAAGCAAGGAATGAATACACCTTTGGGTACATGAACCAAGTTGCCCTCTGTTGAACTCATTTAGATAATGCCAAGGGGTGATTATGCCCAAAGCATATGTAAAATGTCATCATAAAACTCTTTTGATGGATCCATGTACTAGGCTCTTATGTAAAAGGTGGAACCCTACATTAGGTTTGTATACGAAATTGACACTCTGAATCAAACACTATAGGAAAATTTTGGAATCAAAGTGCTTATGTAGTACCATCAATGTGAACATAACAATAGAAAAATTTATGTGCATGAAAAAAAATCATGCGTAAAAATATGATCCCTCTAATAACTTGCTCAATTTAACCCATGTAATATGTCTCATCATGTTATAGAATCTATCAATTATATTTTATGATCCTATGATATGTCCCACATATGCCTCACTATTTGTAATTTTTTTAATTTATCCCACTCTTAATCATAATTTATTCCATTTTGAATCATAATATGTCCCATATAAATCACATAATGTGATCCAAAGTCTAAAATATCCATTTTTGAAGGCATGTATCTCTAGGATAATCCCATTAATATGCCCTCCTTTTGAGGTGAGGAATTGAAGGGTATCGTTATTACCCCTTCATTTAACCAATGTATATTGGTGTCTATTCTTACCAAGGTCGTGCCTAGTATTTATTGATTTTAGGTTTACAATACTTGTTTTTTGGGGGTTTTAGATGCTATGCTAATCTATATCTACTTTTAACTTCTAATATAAAATTTGAAAGGAAACACTCTTTGTAGAAAGAAAAAAAACCACTTAATCTGATCTAATTTGTAGAATTTGGAAATGTTTCACACAACTGTAAAATAAACCTACTTAAATACTCTTTAAAAATTAAGAGGATATCAAATATTCACTTAATAATTAAAATCAATCATAAATATATACTCATAGAATCTAAAAGAATAAATAAATGGTTATGCTAAAAATAACAGATTAACTATTCAATCTTCCTTGCAGGGTTTCAATCTAAATTATGCAAACACACACACTTACACACACACACACACACACACACACACACACACACACACACACACACACACACACACACACACACACACACACACACACACACACACACACACACACATCAATCCTTAATTGAAAGAAATACAAAAACAATTTATAAATACAGATAAATTTCCTATTTTCTCAGGAGTGGGCCTTTGTTCCCTCCGATCTAGGTCCAAATTAATTTATCTCAAGATATTTCTTCAACACATAAATTGAGAAAGGAAACTGCTGTAGTACTTAAATTTATAAATCCAAGCATGGATCTATCTAATTATTCTATACCAAGAAACTATTTACCCCTATATTATAGGTAACAACTTAACTAATTTAAAAACAAAACATATTCTGAACAAATTGAGTGATATAGTTAGAATAGAAAGTTGTTGCAATGAGATATTTATGGAGTCAAAGAATCCATGGATAATAATTACCACACCTAACTATATCAACCAAATATTTACATATATTGATACCCATATCTTCTATCTTCATCATTGTAACCTAAAGTAACAACTCCCAAAATAGAAGACTAAATAGAAATATACATTTATTTATATACACGTACATAAATAGAAATGTTGAAAAGAGTTCTCCAGATTGTCATGAAGATGTTGGAGAAGCCATATGAACCCTTTGGAATGTACTAGGATCAATTTGGGAGCAATATAAGTTAATCCATAGCAAAATTGGAACAATCTGTAGCTTGTTATCAAAATCCATAGCTCAACTATTAAAATCTGCAACTATCAAAATTCATAGCTTGCTTGTCAAAATCCACAACTCACCTATTGAAATATATAGTTCACCTATCGAAATACATAACTCTCCTATCAAAATACATAGCTCACTTTTCCAAATATGTAGTAGCTTTAAAATCCATAGATGGATCTTAGATGGTTCATTCTTTACCTTAGATCCTTCTTATCTTCACAATCTTGTCAAAACTCATATTAATACTACCATTTACCTGTACAAGTCAAAATGTGGAGCTTAAAACATATAAATTTTAGAATAAAGTACAAAGAAGATAAACTTAGACTTTACATGAGTTTATATAGATAAGAGCATCTATTTCCTACATTATGCAAGATCTAAAAATCAAGATTATATACAATGCTCAACCATTTGACATATTTAAGGCCATAACATATAGAAATAATGAGTCATTTTATAGACTCATCATCTCCCCCACTCCTTACCTTTTTTAAGTCCCTTTGAAAACTATATCCTCAATCTCTATAGTTATGAAATATCTTTTGTAGCTTGAGATTCAAATCATAAATAGAATACAGATCTTTTTGAAGTATCCTTTGATTATGAGGAGTGAAATCCATATCTCTTTGCACAAAATGAACTCAAATATCAAATTGTTCCTGAGATTGTGGTCTTGTATTCTACCAAGGAGACATAGGAGAAAGTAGTAAGGGATATATGAACCTCATTCCAATCCATGGATTTCTTCCATCCCTCTATAAATTTTTTAAAATTATCTACACAACATTAGCTCTTCTCAAAGATAATTGAGGGGTAGTGGGTGATAACACTTCTCTTCATCTTAATGCAACTAGTAGCATATACTAGTGTTGTCTACAAGACACCACTATATCATCAAAATTACGTTGAACAAATAACTCAAAGTTGAGAAGGCCATCTTGTAAGGTGTAGGTATAATGATAATGGATTTTTGGCTACTGGTAATACCCATGAAATTGGTGTAATATAAAATTTGCACTACCAAACTGAGGCCTAATGTATAAATCAACATCTTGTGCAATGTTAGTGGATCATCATATTTGTCCTACTAGGCAATTTGATTTCTATATGTAGACAATAGGGCTCTTATCTGAAGCTCTCCCAAAAATATATTTACCAAGAAATTCTTTGTATTTCCTAAAATAATGTCACATAAATAAAACTAAAAAAGTAGATCTTATCTATTAGGGGTACTATTTTTGAATGTTATTATGAAGTCATCATTGATGTTTATCTCATGTGGTAAATCATAATATATTTGCAACAATTTCCATCTAAAAAACTGTTCATGTAAAAATAAGCTATATGTAAAAGAAGGGACTCTACATGATAACAACTTTTCACTTAACTGATAGGTAAATTGAAGATTTTGTTTAACCTATTCTTCTTTTTTTTGGCTTGAGTCAGTTCTTCTTGTATTTTTGTTTCTTTTCTTTAAGAAGATGATTTTCCTTCTTAAGTAGATGATTATGTATCTTCATGTCTTCCAGTTGCTAGTAGACTTAGTCCCATTGATTTTTCACTTCTGAAATAGATAAAGTAGTATGATAACCTCGTTCTACCATGACCCTAGGAGGAACATGAGAAAAGTTAGAATCTATTTGGGTTTTTAGCCTAGCATTTTCCATTTCAATTTTTAAAAAATTCCTCCTCAGGAAAATGTTTTATTCTTAAAATGATCTAGTATGACCCCATACATCAATAATTTCATCCTCTACTTCATATTTTTTCTTCAAGGATTGTATTTCCAAATTTTCAATTTGTTTCATTAAATGAGCAATCATAAAATCTTTATTTTGAGTTGCAATAATTAGTTCAGCTATATCCTCTATATTTTGTTTAATAATGGATTTTAACTAGGACAAGGCTAAAGCATGTTGGAGTTCTATATCATCTATTTCTCTCGAAGGATATCCCTCTTCTTCAATCATGGGGGATTTTCCTTTATCCCTTATCTATTTTGTAGGAAGAATGAGACTTTCATCAGGAATAGTCTTAGTAAAGTCATCAGCCAAATCTTCATGTGGAATAAATGTTTCTTCATCTTCTCTATTGTGAGCTTCACTCGTAGTGGCTATGGGGTTTTATCTCAAACTATCCAGTGTCTCAGCATCAATGGTCTCATTACTATCAACTGCTAGGATCAACCTTCTTATTTTAAGAGGGGGTTAAGCTTTTATAGGCAAGGTTTATTGAGTTTTTGACTGGGAAGTAGTGTATGTAGAAGACTCTTATAAAATAATTTGAATGGGCTCTTGGACTTGAGAAACTTAGGAAACATGTTGCTAGCTTTTAGTAGAGGATAAAAGCCTCAATTTCCTACTTGTTGGCTTAGGAAAAGAGACTATGGGAGGAGGATCTAGGGTTTGCAATAGAATAGTCTTGGCTATGGATTTTGTGCTATAGATGAAATTAGAGGTAATTACTTTAGAAGAGATCTTTGGTGGGGTTTTTAAATTGGAGGCATGCATGTGTGTAAAATTTTGTTTAACAAGTTTAGGGGTTTTCTTTCTCTTTCCTTCAAGGAAGGTAGCCCAAGCTTCCATTCCATTTTCCTACCGTAAAAAGTGATGTTGAATAATGAGTTGAATCAGCACATGATGATGTATGGAAACAAGGTTTTTGGCATACCTCATAGCTACTACTTGAATAGATCTTAGGAGAAATGAGGGAAAATTTATCTTGTATTGAGGTTGTTGAAGACCATATCTTAAATGAATTAACATTCTTAAGACCATATAACTCAACACACCACACTGTCCCTCACATGTCAAATATTTAATAAGCTAAAAGGAAATTGACCTCCAAAGTTTAGGTAGAGACTCTCTACTTACCCCTTTTATTTTTCCTTTGACATCCTTCATGAAAACTAGTGTGGCCTCTCTTTCATCGATAAAAATTCTAACAAGATTATGAAATGAGGATTTTCCTGCTATCCAAGCTCTTTCATCTGGAATCCTTGACAATTCACTGAGGATTTACATGGGGAAGGGTATCTGAACACCTCTGACTTTTTGGGTGAATATTTTTTTACCAAAAAAATGGTATCAAAATGGTTGTTTCAGCCACAATGTGATGAGATAACATCTCTCCTCAAGAAAAGGGAGGTTCCCTTTTTATTGCTAACTAAAACAAGTTATTATTTACATTAATTTTATCAAAGTGGGTGTTGTCATATCATCCAATCCTCTTTTTTTAGAATTGATATTTTCTTACAAAATTTCTTCCATTCTTTACAATGTATTGTGAAAATGTAAAACTACTTGATGAAACAAGGATAACTGATATTCATATTAGTTAGCTGAAAGAATAACTAGAATGATACCAATAGAGTAACGTGAATAGATGGAACAAAGTGTAGCACAAAGTCTTCACCTTATTTCTAATAAAGATTAAAATCACCAAAGAAGAATAAATTGTGACCCAAAGTCTCCATGATAAGTCACTTTCAATGATGAATGCAAACCCAGTAACTAAAATGTAGCTCAAAGACTTCAAAATCAGCTTCTTGACATTTTTCCATATTATAAAAATTTCACATCAAAATATAATCAAATCATAATAAAATGTAATAAAAGAGACATAAGAACATCTCCAATACACCACAAGTTTATCTCAACACAAAGATTGAAATATCACTTGATTTTCTTATATTAAATAGAATTCAAGATTTACAATATGAACACAAAGTTTTAAAATTGTTTATCAATTCAACACTGTTTCACCTCTATAGCTCTTGGTGATATTTTTACAAAAAAAATCTTCTTATTTATAGAGAGGAACTATGAACAAAAATAGGAAATACATAAATGCATTGACTTATTCTAAGATAGAGTCTAATTTGACTTAGGACTGTGTACTTCTCTTACATGTAATTTACACTAAACAAAATTACATAAAAAATTTACAAAAGATAAACTAAGTGTCCTTGGACACAAGAAATTCTTCCATTTTATTATTCTTTAGATATTCCTCGTATCTCTTCAATGTTGCCTAGACTTCATTACTATTTGGTCTTGATGTATTTTTAGCAATGGCATGGACTATGATGATGGACTTTGCTAGATTAACTGGCATGTCTTTACTATTACCCAAGATTCTTTGTAGCTTATCCATTATGACTTGAAATTAAACCAATTTATCAATGGATTCTAGTGTGAACATTCATGTTTCAATATATTTTTGGAGCAAGGATGTAAAATCTTGAATCATAGTCTCCATAGGAATAATTTCTTAGGAGTCATCTCTAACCTGACAAGGAAAATCTCTAATTTTATCTACAATATCTAGCATTTTATTATTATACATGTCTTTAGCTTCTCCAAGATCTTTAATTAGATTCTTGAGAACTTCTCATTTACTCTTAATTTCTTTGCTATACTCAATGAATATTGTTCTGTTTGGAATGACCTTATGCTCAACCAAGATATCCAACTTGAATTGGCATAATTAAGTCCATGTATCAATGTCTTTTTCAGTCAATTCCAAATTTTGAGTGAGTGTTTTAATTGTTTGCTTAATTTCCATTTTCACTTCACTCAGGTTCTTCAAAAATTTAATGACAGAACACAACCATTGAGTACCTTATGTTGTCAATCTCTTAATCCAGGCATTAACTACCTAACCTTGAGATCTAATTTCCTTAGCTTGCTGAATTTCCTTTTTAGTGTTCTCATGCTCAACAAGTTCAACTGACTTGAAAGATTGTGTGATTTTTAGTAGAACATAAGTTAGTTGTTATACTTGTAGTTTGTATTAATCTTTGATTTTTTTATCCCTATCATATCTTTCCAACAAAGATGCCATAGCTTCTTGTAAATATTATTTTGCCCCTTCATGTGTCTGTTTCCCTAAGTTTATCTGTGCAACCACATAGTCAAACACTTGGACACCTTCAATATTTTTATCCTAGGGAGGCACTATAAATTGGCATACTTGTGCCTAGATTCAAAAATCACCCTTGACATAGTTTTGGAATTCTTTGTTGTTTTGGGCTTTATCAGCACAAGCTGACCAAAATCAAAATCATCTGGTGAAAGAAATTGCTTCTTCCTCTTGGGT
This sequence comes from Torreya grandis, assembly GCA_037957365.1. Classification (NCBI taxonomy): domain Eukaryota; kingdom Viridiplantae; phylum Streptophyta; class Pinopsida; order Cupressales; family Taxaceae; genus Torreya; species Torreya grandis. Next base: position 209,781 of record JARHVA010008323.1, read on the forward strand.
GTCTGAGTCATAAACCATAGAGGAAGAGGAGATGAGTATTTCAGGGTAAAGGAAGCCAAGGATTGTGATGTTTGGGGAGGGATAATGGTTTGTGAAGTGGGTGGAATATAAAGTGAAATGGTGGAGGTATCTAGTAGTGGAGTTGACACCAATGGGATAGTGGTTATAATTGGTGGGGTTTGGGTTAACATGAATGATAATTTGGTTTATAATGGTATTTTAGACACTGGGGTAATAGGGGCTTGAGTTGTTATTTTATAGGAAGATGTAGACATAAATTTTTCTAAATCCTATTGAGTGAAATATAAATTAGTTGGAGATCCTAATGATTTTTAAGGACTAGATAAATTTGATAACAATTCAAAAAATTGATCTAATGTGCCTTATGAGGGAACCTGAAAGAGTGTGGCACTAGGAGGAGAAGGTGGGGATGAAATAACTAGTTGAAGAGGAGTAGGATTAGTTGGCATAGTTGTATTTATGGGAGGAACTATAGAAAATGTTACCTATAAGACTGTGGTTTGAGAAGTCTCAGCCAAATAAACCTCTAACTTTATAGCCTTTGATGGTGTAGATTATTGAATCAATGGCTGAGGCATTTATGAAGTTGTTCACTGATGTGATGCCTCACTCACAGTTGGGTTTTCCTCTTTTTCTATTTGAACACTTTTTTTTGCACTAGTTTCTATTTTTTCTCTTGCCTTTACTTATAAACATAAACTTGGTTTCTGAGTGGATGTAGAGGCCTCTTCTTTTTTCTTTGTCTTCATCTCCTCTCATTTCTTGGTAGTTTATTCATCATATTCCTCCTCAAAACTAGTTTTTAAATGTTTCAACTTAATACCTTGGACTCTAACCAAGCGTTAGTCCTTTCCATAATGGGTTGAAATATGTCTCTGATTGATGTGGATTATTTGACAGACCATTAGATTAGAGGGAGAGGAGTAGGAGCTACTTGATTACTCTCATGTGAGGGGTCCAATACAATTTGGTTAACATTAAGATGACTATAATCTAGCTTCCTCACATCTTCATTATTTCTACATTCTACCTAGATGTCTTCAATACTATGTACATGAGTGAAATTATGCTTGAGATTCTCCTTCATCAGCTTATAATCAAAATCTTTTCTACTTTTGAATCTCTTAAGAGTTATCCACTACAATTCTATTTTCATAGTTTTGGATTTTGGAGTGGTTTCAATAGTATACCACCTAATAATGATTGGAAACTTAAAACCTCATTTGTGAGTATCTAACTACTTCTTATGTACAATCATTACTTACCTACACATCTCCATCAATATTATCACTTGGATACCTTGGTAGCATGTATGGTTTCTCATTAAATCCTCCTACCCTGATGTAGGTGAAGGTTGGGAATTGTATAAAGATGTAACTGATCTTATTTATTATTTCCCATGCTTGATCTACAAATATCTTCTTCTCAAGGTCTTATTTGAAGATGCAAATGCATTTGTAGAAGAAAGCATCATTAAATATTTTGTAATGTTTGAAGCTTTCCTTAAGAGTTAACTGTGGATAGTATTCATGAACAAAAACCTTTTTTCTATCACCATTAATGGTCAATATTAAGAAGGCTTTCATGTTGGTTGTATCATAAGCTAGATAAGAAGTCATAAAAAATTTTAGGGAAGAGGTCACCTCTAAGTGATGGTAACATATGACATCACTGATTTGGCTTCCCTAGTAAATTTTTTGTTTGTCCTTCTTGATTATGAAGATGTAATGATACATCAATTCTTGGAAGACATTTGATGTTAGAAGACCTTTGACTCTGCTCAAGAGAGTAATCAAATCTCCTACTTATTCTAATAATTCACTAAAATATAAGTACTTATGCCATCTTGTAATTGAATGTCTAGGAGTAATCAAATCTCCTACTTCTTCCAAGAATTCACTACGATATAAGTACTTAGGCCATCTTGTAATTAAATGTCTAGGAATCCCGAGCTAATGAGTATTGACGTGCCTTTTACACTTGTCAGAATTCCCATCATAGTATTTATAAGCTAAGTTTATACTTACATTTGAGTACTCTTCAATGTCTGAGAGATGAAATGTTTTATCCAAGTACTCATCATCTAATGGAATGACCACCTTCCCATTAACATCCTTAACTAATCTGGTTTCCTTGTCAAAATGGGCAGTAACTACTAGAACAAATTTTAGATCTTATGTTGAGATAAGAAATACCATTGCCAAATGAATCTCACTGTTTAAGATTGGATACTTATGAGATGCAATGGGGTCCCTCCCTAGTTTATGCAATAACTCTGCCATGTCAACATGGCCAATCTTGGTGTCTCTGATTTGGTCCACATTAGATTCAACTATAGATTTCAAAAACACCCCTTGGAACTTATACTTCATTATTTTCTTGGTAGGTGAATCATTTGACATTGATTAAGTAACTAAAATAATTTTTCATTCTTCTAGAGTTATCATTTTCATTCATCTTGGAGAAAATGCAAGAGCATAATTTTTTTTCACTCCTACATGAGATATGGATAAAACTAATCTTTGGTGTAATATGGAGAAAATTATCTAAATTACATAACATTTGGTAAAATTTTAGGGTAAAGTGTAAGTTAGAAAAAATTATTTGACTTACACCTTATATCACATTGGTGTAGGTCAGAGACTTTTATCTAACTTACACCGAGAGTTTTGGGTTCACAGTGCACCTCAGAGAAAATTCTTTGAAGTGCACCATGGGTTCAGTTACATGTACTTCAAAGAATTTAATCTAACATGCATGGGGGAAAAATGGGGTAAAGAGTGCATCTCAAATAAAATTATTTAAGGTGTACCCTTGGAAGGTTATACACATGTTAGGGTGCACTTCAAAGAATTTTCTCTGAAGTGCACTTAAGAAGATTGGTTGTGCTCCTAGGAGAATTTTGTCCAAGGTGCATGAAATGAAAGTCATGATGGATTTATCAAGACCAACATAGAAGAAAAGAAAAGTAATAATACTAGGGTTTATAATTAACATGAAACAACTTAAAATCTGAAACAATGAAACTAACTTTAAATGTAATCATGCATGAGACAACACAAAAGAAATAACGAAACCCCTAGGTCAAGAAACAACACTTGTAGGAAGGAAGAAAAATGTAAGTCTTACTTGAACTTCAAAAGAGAGAATCCACAAGTGGGGTGAGGCAATAAATCACAAGAATGGTGAGAAAGGATGTAAACTAGAACAAAAATGGTGAGGAAAGGTGTAAACCATCATGAAAATGGTGAGGAAGGATAAAAATAAAAAGTAAAAATGAAATTTAACCCAGATTAATTATATATAAAAATGGCTAAGTCTTACTTGAGCTTCAAAAGAGAGAATCCACAAGTGGGGTGAGGCAATAAATCACAAAAATGGTGAGAAAGGATGTAAACCAGAACAAAAATGGTGAGGAAAGGTGTAAACCAACATGAAAATGGCAAGGAAGGATAAAAATAAAAACTAAAAATGAAATTTAACCTAGATTAATTATATATAAAAATGGATAATTAATACATTATTAATTACTAGAGTGGTGGGCCCGAGTGCAGGTTTAGATAATTTTTCTACCTTGCACATGCAGTGTCATAGAAATTCTTTATTTCTACATGCAATGGTGTAGTTTGAAAAAAATTCTCTGACTTGCACCAAAATGAACTTGGTGTACTTCAGAGAAAATTCTCTAAACTACATGGGGTGAAAAATTCCCTCAAAAGACTAAATTTTTAAGGATAGACAAATGCAATAAGGCATTGATTGGCCTCATTTTGTGTGCTTAGAGCTCATGGGCTATGAAACATACAAGTTTCATATGGGTTATCCCATGAATTGAGCCTACTTAAATTCAAGGATAACATGATTGTGGAGAAATCAAGCTTCAAATGAAGAATAAATTGTGTCACTAATACTTCATCAAAACCTTAAGACTTAAGAAAGAAGTCAAGCCATCTAGCTACAACTAATACCTCCTTTTCTGCTTTATTCACCAATAGTTCACTCACATCTTTAGGTTCTGACTTCTTCTTCAAACCCATTTTCAAATTCTTCACCCTCAGGTTAGTTTTATACAATTGATTCTTTCCCTTGATTTCAAAAAGAGATTAAAATATGTTTGAAAAATGAATTAGATGGAAATAATATCCCTTGAGGGATAGACTATGGATATTACTTGAAGCATGCTGAGTAATGATGATAAAATCTATTAAAAGTAATGATGTAATTTTTGTTTATTTTACTTTAAATAGTTCTACCATCAATTATTTTTGAATCCTCCATTTAATGCCTTTTTATAAATGACACATAATTACAATGATGTGTCATTATAAAATCTTGTTATAACCATAAGGGGTACTATCCATAGCTCTTATGTTGATATTTCAAAATATGACCTTTTTGAAATGACCTTTGCTGATTTCATAAAGTTTGAACCCCTTATATTACCATATGGGAGTTTTATGTCAATGGTTTTGAACACATGCATGAAATCCTAAATATATAAAACTAACACTTAGCAGAAAAATAAATATTTTACATTACAAATCTTAGAATTGTCCTTATCGGTCTTCCTTATCTGTTCTTTCACAAAACAAATTGCATGAGTTAGTCTTTAAACAATAGTACAATAGATAATATCATTTATTGCTTTGGAACCAGCTAATTTTTTTGAACTGACTTTTTTAATTTTTTTAATTTTTTTTTGGTATTTTTCTCTTGACTAGCCATTTCTAGTTTTCTAGTCAAGGCTCTTTATTCAGTGCATGAATAACCAACAAGCTAGTTTTCTACTCATGACTGTCAACAATGTCCTGAAAGTTTTTCATTGTTGAATTTTTATATTTTTTATTTTTAACATTTTTAGGGAAGAGAAAGATTCTCTTCCTTTATTTAGGCCAATTTTGTCTTTTAAAAGATCAACTACCATAGAAGACTTGAGTTCTTCTATGGCACCAATCTCATTCTGTACTAATTAAATAAAGTCTTCTTTATTATTAGGATTTTGGTATAGTTTCAGATGATGTCCATTTATAAGAAGTGTTTTCTGATTTCCATCCATAGGTAGTAACCGTACATAACCATTATAAAAAATCTTTGCTATCTAAAATGATCTTAACCATCTAGTTCAAAGCTTACTATTGTAGACTAAAATTGCACCCTTGTGGGAGATTTTTTTAGGATCTCTAACTCCTAGCTATAATATTGAAACAACCCCAGGCTATGGGTATCCTATAATGAGGTTAAACCTCTAGGATTTTTAATTAGGCTAGCTCCTCAGATGCTTCACTTCAGCTCATTTCCCACACTAAGATCTACTATTGACTAAGAAAAAGGGGGATAAAGATAACATGAAAGGGAAATATAAGCTAAGGATGGTGATGCACCAAAATATGAAATGATCCACTTTCAACCTGGAAACCTTAACAACTACTAATGAACCGAACCAAGACATAGACTAATCTGATCCTATCTCAAGACCACAAGCATAAATATTTTGTGTGGAGGTTGAACGGAAACCCTAAAATTTCAAGGATAGAAAGAAATAGGTCTGTATGAGACACTATAAAATTGTGATACTTAAAAAAAAAAGCGACTAATGTTTAACACTTCACATAACCTGAAAGGAACCAAAAGAATTAAATAAAGATACATAGAGAATCTATAGATGATGAAAAGGGACATACATCTGTAAGTTAAAATCCAATAATGTATACTTGACTTTAAAATAGAAATAGAAACATGCTAGAAGTTCTTGTCTTCTAGCATGTTTTCTAATCAATGAGGGGCTCAAGGAGATTTGCAGTGATATTAGATGTTTCATTTCATGGTCAAGGTAGTTGCATGCTCTAAATGCAAAAGAGTTCAAGGACATAGTGGTGGTTACAACCATTTATGACCCCTCTATTTTCTCACATAAGCCCCCTCTTGTCTCATCCTTTTTTGCTATATATACAGGCTTTTGAGCCTAAAAAGACATCCCTCGACTGGTGATAGAATTACTTTATCAAAATTTGCCTTGTCACACTCTCTTAAAGCAATGAGATGAATTTTTTGTTTCTATTTTGAATTCAAATATACATTATTAGAGTTTAAATTTTAGATGTATGTCCCTTTTCATCATCTATAGATTCTCTACATATATTGATTTAATTCTTTTGGTTCCTTTTAGGTTGTGTGAAGTGTTAGACATTGGTCCCCTTTTTTTTGAAGTATCACAATTTTATAGTGTCTCATAAAGACCTACTTCTTTCTATCCTTCAAATTAAAGGGTTTCCCTTCGACCTCCACAAAAAATACTTATGCTTGTGGCCTTGAGATATGATCAGATTAGTCTGTGTCTTGGTTAGGTTCATTAGTAGTTGTTAAGGTTTCCAAGATGAAAGTGGATCATTTCATATTTTGGTGCATCACCATCCTTAGCTTAGATTTCCCTCTCATGTTATCTTTCTCCCCCTTTTCCTTAGTCAACAGTATATATTAGTATGGGAAATGAGTTGAAGTGAAGTATCTAAGGATCTAGCCTCATTAAAAATCCTAGAGGTTCAAACTCATTACAAGATACCCACAACCTGGGGTTATTCCAATATTGTAGTTGGGAGTGAGAGATCCTAAAAAAATCTCCCAAAAGGGTGTAATTTTATCCTACAATAGTTTCTATCATGCCCGATGGGACCAACTTCAAAGAAGATTGGTCATGTTTGATGTTGGTTTGATCAATTTATAGTGGTTATAGGTTTCATCTTTCAGTATCTAGAGACTCCGAAGAACACTCAACAATCTTGTGGCAAAATAGTAACTATCTTTCATGGTAAAGGTGACTTCAAGATTAACTTCTAGAGGTATTCCTTTTGATTTTGTTGAACTACCCTTAAATTTGGCCAAAAGGTTAAGGTTCACCCATACTCACCTATACATAGGAAACCATTTTCCTAAACTAGTCGTGAGGTATACCTACACAAGAAGACCTTTGTTAGCCCCTTTTGCTACCATTATTCCCCAAAGAACTTTTGTAGGCTTCAGTGGCCAAAGTACTTTAAATCTACCATAATATGATCCTATGTCAGTAGAAGATCTCAAAAGCATCCCATATTTTATAGGAGACCAAGCCACAACCCCTACTAAACACATTAATGATATAGCCAATTTTTGCAATATCCATAATGCCATTGTAGAAAATATAGCTATTAAACTATTAGCTATATCCCTTAAGGGCAAAGCTTTAGAAATGGTATAAGGGATTAGCTCCTAATTCTATTCAATCATGGAATTAGCTAGGAGAGGCCTTATGTAAAATATTTGTAGACAAGAGTGACCATTTTTCACTAGCTAAACAACTTACCATAATTAAGAGAGCCCCCCATGAAGTCAGGCAAGATTTCAACACAATATTCCAAAAAGCTTGGGATAGAATTCCAGCCTCTGTTAGACCATCCCCTAACTTTGAGTTCCTATACTATTTGAAAGCCTTAAATAGTGATATAGCTATAATGATCTAATCCATGGGATGGGACATATTACCAGATGCTTATGAGGTGGCTATTAAAGTAGAAAATTACGTAGTTCAGGTTGGCAAGCTTTCTCCTAGACCCCCAATGCCTCTTTTCCCTAAAATCAGACCTCCCCTTATTATTATTCCCCCACTTGATGTTATTATTTAAACTCCAACAATTGCTACTATACCTTTACCTAAGCAAGAAAAGGCCTCCACTAGTGGATCAAGTGATTCCCAAGAACTGAAAAACTACCTAGAACTTAGGATCATGCTCCAATCCTTGGGAAATGATGTGGTAAATGTGAAGAGGTAGCAACATCAATTAAATAAACCTTATCAAGTTTCATATCAGCCTCAACATTAGTCTTATCAAGCAAATAGACCACCCTTCAAGGGAAATTTCTAAAAATAAAACCGTGAGCAAGGGCAAGGATAACCTAACTATGCTAGACAAAATAGCTATAATCTAAATGCTACAGGATCTTCCAACTCCTTAGTTCCTATTAAAAAAATTATGGCTCAAGAGGTTGAAGGGACCATACCTTGGGATCAATATTTTAGGAAATCCATTGTCCCAACTAATGGTTTTAACTAGGCATTCAATGACCAATGGCAACAAGCTATTGCTTATGGATACAATCAAGCTCTTATGGATCAAAACATAGAGACCCCCATGATGACAAAACTAGGATAGTCCCCATAAGACCAAGGATTTAATCAAGTACCAAATTAGTTGGATGCTATAATGGTCATCAATGAGTAAGATGAGTGCTATGCACTCAATCAATAAGCTAGTTATAGCCAAGCATACATTCCAGTGGTAGCTAATACAAGATTCAAAAGAAGGAATATGGATGGTAATCAAGAGGCAGTCAAAGAACCTCCTATCATTACTCCTTCATTGTCTAAGCCTAATGAGATTAATACCACTCTAAAGGTCTTGGAACCTCCTAAAAATTAGAATTGAGAGAAAGGTTCTAATCCACAAAACTTGTAGATTCAACAAACAACAATAGTGGCTCCCAAAGCTCATGCAAAGGTTGGTGGTCCACCAATCAACATTATTGACCAAATAAAGAAATATAGTGTGAGTGTACCAATGTGGGACATGTTTTCCATGCTTGATTAGGTGGATATCCTTCAAGAAGGTCTGTCCAAGATAGGTGTCACAAAAACTATAGGCAAACAACCAAGCAAAGAAATTGAGGTCCTCACCAATGCAACCCAAGGTCTTATAGGAGAAGGATCAAGTAAGGTGTTCAAAACTCCTCCATTATACATTTCATTAATCATTGGTGATTCTTTGGTATATAATTGATTGGTAGATATTAGAGATAACACTTTAATAATGCCAAAGTCTATAGCTACTTAGCTAAACCTCAAATATGAGCCACATACTAAAGGAGTTCTGTAGCTTGATGGTTCTTCCACAAAGCCATCTGGTATCATCAAGGAATTTATCTTGACCTTGTATGCTTGTCTTAATTTTTTGATGGTTCAATATGTGTTGATTCTTGATGTAATTCCTCACTTTGTGTTATGCCTCTTTAGAGAATTCATAGCCAAAATTGGGGGTTATCTAGCAGCAAATTGGTCCTACATGGCTTTTAGAACAAGGTATGGGACTAAGGTATAAATCAAGGCTGAGTCCATGGCACAATTTCACATTGAACCACATTAGCCAAATAGCATAAACCTCAATTTTACTATCCTTGATGAGGGTGAATTTACAATTGGTCATGAACTAAATGCTTATCCTGAGGAGATTCTAAACTTGTTCTTGGATGAGCTATGGGGGGATAATCAATTTCTCAACCCTTTGGAAGGTGTTGAAGAAAGAGACATGCGTGTCTATTTGCTACATGAAGAAAATCAACTCATGCCTTCCCTTATTGGACCTAAATAAGACCTCAATGGTATGTGGAAGTTGTTTTTTGATGGTTCAAGGAGTAAAAATGGAGTAGGTGCAGGGGCAAAGCTAGTTTCCCCTTCAAATGATAAGTATTTATATTCTTATAAGTTACATTTCAATTGATCCTCTAATGTAGAGAATATGAAGGCCTAATCGATGGCCTCCAATGGGCCTGTAAGAGAGGGATCAAGTGGTTGCAATCATATGGAGAAAGTGAAATTATAGTGAACTAAGTCAGGGGCCTAAACATTATGAAGAATGCTTTGATGAGGTCTTACAAAAATAATGATGGTACCTAATTGAATATTTTGAAGCCTTTAACATTTAATCTGTGCCAAGGAACTAGAATCAACATGCTAACATGTTGGTAGTTGTGGGAACCTAGTTTGATATTCCAAGTAAGCTAAAAGAGGCCAAGGTTTAGCCACATGTCAAGGTGGTGGTGAGGCCATGAATACCAGATAACGAAGCCCACTGGTAGGTCTTCAAAAATGACAAACAAATTGCTTGTTTCTTGCAATAAAAAGTAGAGTTTTCCTTAATAAACTAAGGTAATTTTCAACATCAGAATGGGGAGAAAATTGTCCAATTAAAATCCAACAAGCTTCCTAAGGGGATGGTCACCCTTGAAAGTCTTTTCCATGAGGGAGACCATATGAGGAAGGATAAGGGAGTGTTTTCAACTAATGAGGAGAATTATGAAAGAGTCCTTATTTTCAATGATAAGCTCCTCAAACTTGGGAAGGTAAATAATGAGGCAGAAAAGCATGTTTTCATTAAGCTTTGTAAGGAATATTTAGACATCTTTACTTGAGAATATAGTGACATGAAAGGTTTCAATCCAAAGTTATCCTAACATACTATATAACTAGAGGCTAATGCTAAGCCTGTGAGGCAAAAACAAAGGCCCATTAACCCCAAAATAGAAGAGCTTATGAGGAGAGAGTTGGCCAAGTTAATCAAATCTAAGATCATCTTTCCCATTAAACACTCATCATGGGTAGCCAATTTGGTTCATGTAAGGGAAAGAGTGGGGATATTAGGCTATGTGTTGACTTTATAGATCTAAATAGGGTCTCTTTGAAGGACAATTACCCTATACTATCTATGGAGTAGCTTCTTTAAATAGTTACAAGTTTAGAGCATTTTTTTTCTTTTGGATGGATATTTAGGTTATAACCAGGTATTAGTAAAGAAAGAAGATCAGTACAAGACTACCTTCACCACCAAATGGGGAATGTATGCATACCAAAAGATGCCTTTTGGCTTATCCAATAATGGGGAAAATTTCCAAAGAGCAATGGACATGGCCTTCCAAGGATTACTGAATCAAATGGTGCTGCTCTACTTGGATGACATCACAATTTTCTCCAAGGATGCCAATGGACACATAGATCACCTAAGGTTGATCTTTGAGGGATGCAGAGAGTATGGGACCTCTTTTAATCCTAAGAATTGTGTGTTTTCAGTGCATGAAGGTAAGTTATTGGGTCATATTATCTTAAAATAAGGATTAGCTATTAATCCTAATAGAATAAGTGCCATCTTAGCCTTATCCTTACCCAAGTACAAGAAGGGACTCCAAAGTTTCCTTGGGAAAATAAACTTTGTAAGAAGGTTTATACCTAGTTTTGAAAACTTGGTCAAACCCATCACTATTATACTGAAGAAGAACCAAGTGTTCACTTGGTCAAATAAATGTAAATCAAGATTTGATGCTATCAAACAAGCTATTGCCCAAACACCCACACTCATAAATCCTAATTTCTCAAAATATTTCATATTGTATGATTTTGCCAATATTGATAAAATATCAACTATGCTGATGCAAAAGAATGGTGAAAGACTTGAGTAGCCAATAGCATTTTTTAGTCAGGGCTTAAGGGGTATGAGGTATAAGTATACTTTTATAGAAAAACAAGTCCTTGTAGTGGTAAGAGGCCTTACAAATTTCAAGCCAATGATCTCCAATAGCAAAATATATCTTATAGTGTCTCATCTTGGAGTGAGAGACTTCCTTCTTAATAAAGACTTGAACAAAAAGAGGGCTAGTTGGATTACCAAGGTTATGGAGTATGACATGGAGATCAAGGTCACTAAGATATTAAGAGGTAAAGGCTTGTGTGAGCATATGGTTGATGACCTTCATGAGGATAAAGAAGTTTCCATGGTGACATAAGATAAATCACAAACAAATGCACCTCCACCTCACGTTAGTTGGCTCCAGGATATGACAAGTGCCCACAAGGTATGGATAGGGTAAAGAAAAGGTATTTTAGACTCTAGTCCATACCTTATGCATTGGTTTATAGGGTTTTATTTAGAAAATACCTTAATGGAGTGATCCTAAGGTGTATAGATGATGACCAAGTGATAATGCTCTTGGAGCAATTTCATGGTGGACCTACAGGAGGTCATTTTGCACATAATACTACAACACCAAAGATAATGAGGGATGGTTATTATTGGCCCAACATATTCAAATATGCATATGCATGGGTAAGAAAGTGTCAAAAGTGTGCTTTATTTATGGGTAAACAAATATTGGTAGCCCTTCCTCTCAACCTAATTCAGGTAGAGCAACCCTTCATGCAATGGGGGCTAGATTTCATGGAAATGATCAACCTTCTATCAAGTGTAGGGCATAAATGGGTGATTAATACAATTGAATACTTCACCAAGTGGGTGGAAGACATTGCATTGAAAGAAGCTAATGAAGCTTCAGTCTTAGACTTCTATGACATCATTGGGACCAGGTTTGATGTTCCATCTACTATCATTTCTGATAATGCATTAGCATTCCTTGATCTGAAAATGAGTGAATGGGCTCTCAAGATGGGAATCTACCTCAACACCTCTTCCAAATATTATCCTCAATGAAATGGAATATCTAAGTCCATAAATATAATTTTTTTGAGAATCATCAGGAGAACTATGGAAGAGAACCAAAGGACATGTCACACTAAACTAAAGATAGCCTTGTGGGTTGACATGGTGACTCCTAAAGCTGCCATTGGAAATTCTCCATATGTATTAGTATATGGAAGGGAGGCCAAGTTACCCATTTCTATTGAGATAATTGCACTAGAACTAGCCCATCAACTGGAGTTAATGGAAGATGAACCCATGCATGTGATTCTTGCAGAACTCATGGAGCTTGAAGAAATGAGAGACCTTGCAATGAAAACACTAGAATCACATCAAGCTCAAGTCAAGAAAGCCTTTGAAAAGAGAGCCATAGTAAGGGACTTCAAGGAAGGGGATCTAGTCCTCAAGTGGGATTCAAACAAGGCCAAACTAGGTGACCATACAAAATTTGATAGCTTATGGAGTGGTCCTTATTTGATCCAAAGATGCAAATAACATAATGCTTTTCAGCTGGCCCAACTAAATGGAGAGGTTATACCCATCCTAGTCAATAGGATTTATATAAATCCTTTATATTATAATATTTTGAATCCATTGTATATATTATACATTTTGTATAGTTTTCATGTTCTCCTAAGTGCCTTGTGCACATCTTTTCAATTGTGTGTTTCCCTTCCCTAAGTGCCTTGGGCACAGTGTTTGTTTTGTTCTAGTTTTCCTTATTTATTCAAGGGGAGGTTCCATTTCAATGAAAAAGTGACTTGAATCCATGCCCAATGGATGGATTTGATGAGGTAACATGGTTTAAGTTCTCTTGCATTGATGGTCATGTAACCCCTATGAGCCACCAAAGATGTTGGCCGTTTTTGGCCTACATATAAAGCTCTTGCATGTTTTATTGAAATAGTGGATCAAAGGCATAGAAATGGATCTAAAATTTAAAAATAGAGAGGATCCAAGCAAGGTTTCCTAAGGATCTAGTATTAGTGTTCAAATAATAAGCCAACAAGCCAGAAGCAAGTACAAAATCTTTGATTCAGCTAAGTCTTCACTTGATCATTCTTTCAGACTTTGTAGGGACTAAGTGTTTCTTCTATTTTGGGACCCATTTTTTGGATAAGTGTTGAATTATTTCAAGAAAATTGTTTTTCAACAATTCCCCAAAGACCTATTTATTTCAAGAGAATTGTTTTGAACATTTTTTCTAAAACAAAAGGTCCGAAGGATTTTTATCTCAAAAAGTGTACCAAGCAAAAGTACTAAAAGATATATCTTTAAAAGCAAAGGGCAATTTCAATTCTTTGAAAGGGCACTTTTTGAAGGCAAAAGGCCAAAATAATTTTCTAAGATACACATTTCCTTTGATAAAATTATCTGAGACAATTTTTCTTAAAGAAGATGTCTTTTAGAACTTTTGTCCCGAAGCAAAGGGTTCATTTTCAAGAAACCGAAGGAAAAAATTTTGAAGGAATTATTTCAAAAGGAATTCCTTCAGAGAGAAGTGAGGAATCAAAATTCTGAGGAAATGGTCCTTTCAAAAGTTTTGAAGGGTTCTTTTCCTTTTGGAAAAGGCTTTTTCAAAATTTTGAAAAGGCATTTTCAATTTTTTTTGAAGGGTATTTTCAGTTTGAAAGGGTCCAAAAAGAAAACCCAAAAGGTCCTTTCCCTTTAGAAAAGATACATTTTCAAAAGCTAAAGGTATTTTCAAAGTTCCAACGGTCTATTTTCAAAAATCCAAAGGATTTTTTCCCTTTGAAAAAGGGCAATTTCAAGTTCCAAAGGGCACTTAACAAATTTTTGAAAGATCTCTCCATCATAAAGGTGCCCCAAACAAAGGTCCTAGAGACTTTCTCTTGCAAAAATTGCCCAAAAAAAATGATGAAGGAATTCCTTCAGGGAGAAAGTTTGAGAAGAAGAGCCTAAAATTATTCCAAAGACAATAGATGAAATAAATAGTTCATATTAATAGCTATTTGGATTTAAATATCCCATGATAGGCCTAGAAACATCAACTTCAGCCCTTGTAATTAGCCATTGGAATTTGAAATATCAAGTGGAATCAGTATGTAGATAAAGGTTAGACTCTATAATTAAATATCCTTGAAGACACAAGTGGGATATTCACACCTATTACCATAAAGTGGGTCGGTGACTTAAATTAAAAAGTGAAACCATGATTTAGATCAAGTCCCTCACCTTTAGAATCCAAAGAAACTAATATTTTGGATTGATTTTCCTCCATAATGAGCTCGGGTCTAGTTCTAAAGTGTGATTTGATGTTTGAATTCAATGAATCCTAGGCCATATCCTTGATAGATAGCTACCCAAAATAGGATCGATCATGATGTTTCCAAATGTATAAGTATGGAGACCTTGTCCTGGCAAACAAGAGAAGTTCTTGTCTTCTAGCATGTTTATTAATCAATGAGGGGCTCAAGGAGATTTGTGGTGATCTTGGATGGTTCATTTCATGGTCAAGGTAGTTGCACACTCTGAATACAAAAGAGTTCAAGGGCACAGTGGTGGTTACAACCATTTATGACCCCTCTCTCCATTTTTTCATGTAATCCCCCTCTTCTCTCATCCTTTTCTACTATATATACTGGCTTCTAAGCCTAATAAAACACCCCTCAACTAGTGATAGAGTTACTCTATCAAAATTTGCCTTGTAACACTCTCTTGAAGCAATGAGATGAATTTTCTAATTTTGTTTTGAAGTTAAGTATACATTATTAGAGTTTAAATTACAGATGTATGTCCCTTTTCATCATTTGTAGATTCTCTACATATCCTAATTTAATTCTCTTGGTTCCTTGTAGGTTGTGTGAAGTGTTAGACATTGGTCCCTTTTTTTTGAAGTATCACAATTTTATAGTGTCTCATATAGACATATTTATTTCTATCCTTTAAATTTCAAGGTTTCCCTTCAACCTCCATACAAAATACTTATGCTTGTGGCCTTCAGATAGGATCCGATTAGTCTATTTCTTGGTTAGGTTCATTAGTTGTTTCTAAGGTTTCCAAGCTAAAAGTGAATCATTTCATATTCTGGTGCATCACCATCCTTAGCTTAGATTTTCCTTTCATGTTATCTTTATCCCCCTTTTTATTAGTCAATAATAGATCTTAGTGTGGGAAATGAGTTGAAGTGAAGCATCTGAGGAGCTAGTCTCATTAAAAATCCTATAAATTCAACTTCATTACATGATACCCATAGCCTAGGGTTGTTCCAATATTGTAGCTAGGAGTGAGAGAGCATGAAAAACTCTCACACAAGGGTGAAATTTCAGCCTACAACACTTACCTTTGAAATGCTGATATTTATAATCATATAAAAGTGCCCAATCTCCTTCTTTGAATTACCTTTCTTTGATATGCAAGTCATGCTATTGTTTTCTCTGGTATTATGTCATTTTTGTGTACTACAAGACTTCTATCCTTATCTCATCCAGTTCATTCAACTTCAATATTCTTTATTATTGTGCTTCATCCAAGTAAATTCCTACTTCTAATACAGTCCTCAAAGTTTGAATTTCAAATTCAATTGAAAGAATAGGTTTCTTACCATAGACTAACTCATATGGTGAAAAAGCAGTAGTAGTCTTCCACATAGTGTTGTATGCCCAAACAACTTATAAGAGTTTAGCTACCTAATTCTTTCAACTATTGCTAACTATCTTGGTAAGAATGTTCTCCAATTCTCTATTAGTGACTTCTACTTGTCCATTTGCTTGAGGATGGTATGGTGAAGATTTTTGGTGGTTGACTTGGTAGATCTCCATGAATGATTGAATCATATTGGACATGAATTGTGGTCTTTGATCTGATAATACCTCCCTTGGTACTCCAAAATGTTGCATGATCTTGGAAAAGAGCAAATCTGCTATTGCTTCTCTTACAAAAGAAAAAGCTTGGACTTTAGCCCATTTGGTCACATAGTCAATACATACCAAAAAATATTCTTTGCCTTGTAAAGGTGGATTTATGGGTCCAACAAAGTCCATACCCCACTTCTCAAAAGGTTCTAAAATTACCTGAGGATGAAGAAGCATCTTAGATGATAATGTAGGTTTTCCCATTCTTCGACATGCATCACATTGCTAAACATAGGTCTTTACCTATTTGTGGAGAGTTGGCCAAAAATATCCAGCTCCAAGGATTTTGTGTACCATTCTTTTTACTGAATAGTGTCCACCTCTAAGTTCATCATGGCAAGATTGAATGATATCATACATATCATTTTCCTTCACACACCTACAAAAAATATGATCAGGTCCAAATATACCATTAATCCATTTATAATAAATTATTCTAATTAAATGTTTCTTTTCCTTTTTAGTACATTGAAAAGGAAACTTACCTATAGCTAGAAAATTTTCTATATTTACAAACCAAGGTGTTTATGCTAAAACAAAAAATAATTGTTCATCCAAAAATTTGTCTTCTATAGGTTCTTCTTCATCTTTATTATGCAATCTAGAAAGAAAATTAGCAACCACATTGAACTTTCCTAGTCTATCAACAATTGTTATATCAAATTCTTAGAGTAACAACAACCATATGATAATTCTTCTTCTTACTACTAGCTTATTCATCAAATACTAAAGAGCTACATGATTAGTATATACAAAGATTTTATAGCCAATAATATAATATCTAAATTTGTTTATGGCATAAATTATAACAAGGAATTCCTTCTCAGTGGTTGTATAATTTATTTCAGTTGAATTTAAGTTCTTTCTTATATAATATATGGCATACATATTTCCATTTTCATATTTTTGACCAAAAATAGTTCCCATAGCATGAATAGATGCATCAGTATAAATATGAAAGGGATATGATTAATTAGGTCCTTTTAAGATTGGTGTAATGCTAAGCTTTTCTTTGATGGTTTCAAATGCTTGTTGATAAGCTAGATTCCAAACAAATTCACTTTCTTTTGTGAGTAGAGAAAACATTGGAGCAAAAATCTTGATAAAATATTCTATGAATATTTTGTAATAACATGCATGTCCTAGAAAACTCTTAATGTCAGTTTGATTTTGAGGAATAGGCAAGTTTGAAATGACTTCAATTTTCTTTGGATCTACTTGGATCCTTTTTGTAGAAATATGATGTCCTAAAAATATGCCTTCTTCTACCATAATCAAACATTTATCATGACTTAGAGACAAATGGTGGTCCTCACATATTTATAGTACTTTTGAAATATTTATTAAATTTTCATCAAAAGATTCTCTATGAACAATAAAATCATCCATATAAACTTCTACATAGTCATTGGTCAAGTCTAAAAATATGGCTAGGATAGCTCATTGGAAAGTGGCAGGTGCATTGCACAAACCAAAGGGAAAAAATCTATAGGAAAATGTCCCCCATGGGTAGGTGAAGGTTATTTTTTCTTAATCCTCAAGTGCCACTTGTATTTGGTTGTATCCACTAAAGCCATCTAGAAAATAAAAATATCTTTTTCCAGCCAGATTATCAAGTACTTGATCAATGAAGGGTAGAGGGAAGTAGTCTATAATTGTTGCTTTGTTTAATTATCTATAGTACACACATATTATATATTTACCATTTTTATTTGGAATAATGACCAAGGGAGAAACCCATTGTCTATTATAAATGGGATAAATAAATCCTACTTCTAGCAGCATTTTAATTTTAGATTTCATAATGTCTCTCAAGGCAAGATTGATTCTTCTTTGTGGTTGCCTTATTGGCTTAATATTCTCTGTGTAAATATGGTGTGTACATATTATTGGATGAATTAATTTCATATACTAATATTCCCATGCAAAATATTGAGTGTGATCCCTAAGTACATCAAAATTTTTAATTTTTTGATCATTTGTCAACCAACTATTTATGTTGAGTATCTTCCCTGGTGCCACTATGATTTATTTAGTTCTTAGATAAGAAGAATATATTTTATTGAATTCACTCATTAATGAGTTGAGAGAATAAGGATTTGTAAATAATTCATGAAATGTAATATCATATTTAATAAATTTTCTCTTATGGAAATAACTCCAACTAAAGGACAATGAAAGGTTATAATAAATGAATCTTGGCCTTTATATGCACATTTACATCACACTATTTTGAATGTATTTATGATCATATAATGTATTTAAAGAGGTGGAAGAGGATGAATTTTTAGAATAATAGGAAGTGCTACCTTGAAAAAGTCTTTTATTCAAATCTGTATTAAGTCTATTGTAATCTTAGCTAGTCTGTTGTAATCCATAGTTAGACTGTCAAGAGCCATAACTAGATTATAAATATCTATATTAGTTCCAATACTTCTTAATAAATCATCATCTTCTTCCTCTACATGTTTAGTGATTATAACCATAGCTAGAGAATAGATGCTATCATGTTTTTCATTAGGTTGATCGACCCACAATTATTTGATAGTATTGATTGATGGTTGAGCAGGTGGATATACAGAAATTTGTTTTGCTTTAAGACCATTTGAGATGGTCATATATCCTAATATAAAATCAATCATTGCTTCTAAAATTAATAGCCAAGGTCTTCTTAGAATCATAGGGTATCCAATTTGTTTGTTTTTAGGTTGAAGGATAGTAAAGGTAATAGGATACTCTCATGACTCTATAGTCTACATTATGTCTTCAATGACACCTTCTAATTTGGTAGTTGAATAAACTACCATTTTTAGGATTGTGGTGGTTGGTTTCATGTCATTCAAAGAAATATTTTGCATGGTGTTCATAGTCATCACATTAATGGCATATCCTTAATCTATCAATACATTTGGTATCTCTTGCTGTCCAATTTTTATAAAAATGAGAGGACTTTATGGGTCTCCATATTTAGGTAAAAGAAACTTTCATACTAATAAATTAATAATATTACCATCAACCTATATGGTCTTAGGATACTATTTTTTTCTTCTAGGTGTCTTGATACACAGAATTTTGATCACCCTATTTACTTCCAAAATGTCTCTGATGACTTTTAACAATGGAATCTCTATATTTAGTTTTCTAAGTTCTTGGATCAATTTAGATTCTTTGTTATTTTATACTTCCTTTAATATTTATAGAAAAGGTATAAATTGAGGTGTTATGATAACTTCCTCTATTTTTTTGGTTTTCTCTTTGCACTATTTTTCTTTTTCTAGTTGATTCTGTGGACTTATTTTTTCTTGTGATACCTCTGTGATGGTGATCTGAGGTTCTTGCACTATTCTTCCTAACCTAAGATGAATATTTGCACATTCAATAGCTCCTACCCCCATTGTTTCACCCTTTTAATTTATAAAAATATATCTATTTTTTGGGGTTTATACTAGCTGAGTAGGTAGCTGAGGTTGGTTTACTTGTTATATACGGGTGGCTTGATTTTATTAGGGAGCCATTAATGCTTATTGTTGTTGTTATTATGGATACCTTCTTTGGTGATAAAAATTATAGTTTGGACTAGTATTCTAGTTTTGATTTGTCCATGGCTATTGATGGCCTTATGACATCCATGTTTGTTGAAAAAATTAAGGCATCATCCACTACTGTGGCATCCATTCCTAGTTGCTCCATGGTGGTACATCCCATATTTTTGGAGGTTCATACAATTGTTTAAAAGGAATTCTTGAGCCAGAATGTTGATTTTGTTGGAAGGTATTTCCTTGTCTCTGAACATAATTGATTTCTTTTATAACTTGTGCATTTTGTTTGAACTAATTCTTGAGACTAGGAAGATGATTACAATTCTTTGTGTCATGATCCTTAGAATCATATATTCTATAGATTTTAGTTTTATCCAAAGGACAATCTCTAAGTGCATGTTTTAATCTGCATTTTGGGCAATATATTTCTAATGGATCATTATTGAATTTTGCCTTGGCCTTTAATCCATCCAATGTTGATTTAAATTCGACCAATATGTCCATTTTAAAGTTTGCTAATTCTTCTATGAGCTAGATTACTTCACTAGATTTTCCCATTTTACCTCTTCTACTGCTAGGTATTCTTTTAGAGTAGTTTTTGTATAACCATGTGATTTCTTGGAAATCTAGTTTGGTAATGTCTCCTTTCCCCATAAGATTCAAAAAATCCCTAGAAGAGTCATCCAAGCCCTTAAGGAAAATAATTTTGATCACTTATTTAGGTAGCTCATAACCACATCTATTGAGGATAAAGGCAAACCTATCTAATTAATCCTCAAGGTTTTCATCTTCATTTTGTCTAATTTTGAAAAAATCTTGTTTTCTATCCTTAACCCTATAATAATCTTGATATTTATCCCAAAATTATATTTCCATTTCTCTCCAAGTATGAATAAAGTTCCATCTTATCCCGATGAGCCACCTCATAGCTCCTTCCTTCAAAGTAGAAGGAAAAAGTTTTAGCTTTTGGCTATTTGAGGTGTAATCATAAGTCTGATAGAGAACCTTAAACTCAAAAAGAAATTGATCTAGGTCTTTAGTGGATAAACCTCTAAAGGTAGGAAGATTAGTTGGAGAAATATTTTTCATTTTTTGTTTATCATGTTCAAAGACAATAGGATAAGAGAAGGTCACTTCAGGAGCATTCCTATGAGGATTCTCCACTTGGCCTACATTTTCTCCCGTGTCAAATAAAGTTCTATTAAGAGGAGGGGATCTTGGTCCTTCAGTGTCTATAATTTCCACTATTGTAGAAGAAGATTCTTATGGTCCTTTAGAGATATTTTTGAAGGATTCTCTTATCTCTTTTTGTAAGCTATCTATTTTATCTATGACTATCTTGATTTTCTCTTGTAAAGGATCAAAATATTTTAGAACAAATCTACCCTATGAATCCCATGGCCTACTCATATACTTGGTTTTGACAAGAGATTTTTTATTTTTATGTTTTATGGAATGTTAGCCTAAATTTTACCTTATTGACACTTGAAAGTCCCTAACAATGGCACCAAAAATGATAGGTGTCATTATTACCCCTTCATTTAACCAACGTATGTTGGTGTCTATTCTTACCAAGGTGGTGCCTAAAGCTATTTACAGTGATGTTTTTATTGATTTTAGGTTAACAATACTTATTTTTGAGGGATTTTTGGATGTTATGCTAGTCTATATCTACTTTTAACTTCTAAGCTATAATTTAAAAGGAAACACTCTGCAAAAAACATAAACCACTCAATTTGATCTAATTTTTAGAATTTGGAAATGTTTCACACAACTATAAAATAAATCTACTTAATTAATCTTGAAGAATTAAAAGGATATCAAATCTTCACTTAATGATTAAAAGCAATCATAAATATATACTTATAGAATCTAAAAGAATGAAATAAATGCTTATGCTGGAAATAATAGATTACCTATTCAATCTTCCCTATAGGCTTTCAATCTGAATTATACAAATATTTATCTATATCAATCCTTAATTGAAAGAAATATGAAACTAATTTATAAATAAAAACTATATTTCTTATTTCCTCAAGAGTAGACCCTTGCTTCCTCAGATCGAGGTCCAAATTAACTCAGCTCAGGATATTTCTTCAACACATAAATTGAGAAAGGAAATTACTATAGTACTTTGTATTTCAAAAAATCACCAAAATCATAATATCTATGTATGTAGTCATAAAAGTTATAGATCCAAGCATAGATCTATCTATTTATTCTATATCAAGAAACTATTTACCCCTACATTATAGGTAACAACTTAACTAATTTAAAAATAGAAGATATTCTAGATAGATTGAGTGATATAGTTAGAATAGAAGGTTGTTACAATGAGATCTTTATGGAGTCAAAGAATCCATGGATAAAAATTGCCACGTCTAACTATATAATTTAAATATTTACATATATTGATATCCATATCTTTTATCTTCATTGTTGCAACCTAGAGTAGTAACTCCCAAAATGGAAGACTAAACAAAAATAGACATCTATTTATATACATGTACAAAAATGGAAATGTTGAAAAGCATTTTCTAGATTGTCATGAAGAGGTTACAGAATCCATCTAAACCCTTTGGAATGTACTAAGATTAATCTTGGAATAATCTAGGTCAATCTACAAAAAAACTAGAATAATCTGTAGCTTGTTATTAAAATATATAGCTTGACTGTCAAAATATACAACTATCAAAATCCATAGCTCACTTGTTAAAAGTTGTAGCTTGCCTATCAAAATTAGTCGCTCACCTATCAAAATTTTCAGCTCACCTATCGAAATCCATAGTAGCTTTAGAATTTGTAGGTGGGTCTTAGATGGTTCATTTTTTGCCTTGGATCATCCTTATCTTCAAAATCTTGTCAAAACTCATATTAATACTACTATTTACCTGTACAAGTCAAAATGTGGAGCCTAAAAAATGCAAATATTAGAACAAAGTATAAAGAAGATAGAATTAGACTTTACATGAGTTTATATAGATAAGAGCATCTATTTCCTACCTTATACAAGTTCTAAACATCAATATTACATATAATGCTCAACCATTTGATATATTTAAGTCCATAAACTATATAAATAATGAGTCATTTTATGGGCTCATCATGAATGAAGCCTAGTAAGCATGCATATCAAAATAAAATTATTATATGCATCATGAAAAATATGTAAGCATGTAAAGCATGTGTGCTAGTATGATTGTATTATGTAATATAAAGACTTAATTTTTCATGCATATATGAAACATGTAACCCAAGGCATACAAGTGTCATGTAAAGTAAATCTCATAATTAGACATGAAATAATAATCATCACAAATATAAACACTCAATAGTAAGCCACATAGAAGATGAATGATATCAATCATGGAATCACACATAATTATAAGAGTGCATGATAGAAATCATGAGACCACAAGCTCAAAAAATAGTCATAGATGGAAATAAAAATGCACATAATGTCATGATAACAACACACATAAACACTCAATACATGACTCAAATATGACTCAACTATAACTTGACACAAATGACATGGCCATATCATGGAATAGAGGATCCTCAAAATAACTGACACATAATGTGACAACACATAATCAATGTAATCATAGAATCTTGTAAGATATAACTCAATGTACCATATGTTAATAGTCACTCATGGATCACACAATATAGCATGCAATATTCACACCATGTAACAATGATTTATAGTTAGGTAGAGGCTACATAATGTCATGTATAAAAATTATCTCATAACATATACAATCAATGAACACACCATATACGTATCATCAACATAAAACATGTATAAATCAAGCAATGGTATTCTATGTAATCAAAGTATGTCATTTCCACATCATATAAATATACAATATCCATAGAATATATCACCATAAAAAGAATGTGTAAAATAATTTCATATATAATTAGTCTAATTAACTCAATATGATCAATAATATGGTCATAAAAATATGTAACATGTAAATAATTATCAAGTGACCTCAGTGTAGTCATGTCCCCAATGTAGAAAGGTAACCATTATGTGTAAGGATCCTGCATTAGTATGTGCATGTATCATATGAAACCTATTTGTCCTACATCCCACTCATGTATAATATGTTCATACTAACCAATGATTTCATCAATAAGATGCACACATGTAAGTCCAAGATCAATCGAGACAAATGTCATCAACTATGGGTGAGTAGTAATTGTAGATACTATAATTTCATTTATTAGATACAATTTATTAGGTGTCGTAGGCCCTTATTATTATTATTTTAACATCCTAAATATCCATAGCTTAAGGTTTAAATTATTTACCATTATCCATCTAGTAATTTTTTTTATAAATTAACTGTTCACCTCCCTAACCACATAAATCTATTTGAAACCTGGGGAATCCTAACCTTTTAACCACCTTACCCATGTATAACCCCATCCCCAATAACCTCATGCTCATAAATCCAAATTTACTTATGGTTGGAACAAAATAACATGGATAAGACCTTCAACTACTAAATTGGGTGAATCATTATCGATTCTCCCTCGATCGGTGTTGATGCAACATATCAACATCGATCTATTTATACCCAACCAAGCCTTTAGCTTAGGACCATGAGATTTGGACCTCAAAATTCTACTTAGATTTTTGAAAAATTGAGGAGACTATAACACCACTCTACCAAAATTCTAATGTACCCAATCCACATTTGCCATCTCGAGCCTAAAGGATTGCTTGCACCTATGGGAAAGAAATTCATTCTACCTACAACTTAGTTCAAGGTAAGTACTTGTATTGTTTATTTCATTTCTCATTAGTTTATTTATGTTTGTCTTCTTATCTATCCCTTAGAATAAAACCTATATCCCTCTATGTCATTTTATTATCCTCTATCATCTTTTAAGTCTCTATTTGTAAGTACAATTTTGAGTAGAATTAACGTTGATTCATTCTAAATTAACACTAATTCTATAGAATTAGCACTAATATGATAGGATCAACATCAATCCACTATACTTAGTTTTTAAATCCCAATCCTTTAATATTAGACCCCTATCTTTAAATCATTATGATTTTTTGTCTTTTTAAACATGGCCTTGTTATGTAGATGAATCTACTCAACATTGTGCATGATGTCATTAATATCACTGATCTACCTATATTATCAAACTCCTTTTTTATGATTAGAGTGACATAACCTTTGATTTATCACTTTGTGCCATTATTTACTCTCCCTCAATTGAAGCCACTTCTAACCAACTTGATGTTATAGAAGAGGATGTGAAGGCTGCCACGACTTATTGGGATGAATAATTTACTTACATTGATAGATTAAATTATAATAATTATTTTTATTGCATCTTTATCTTTTGTAGTTTTAAGTGTTATTTCTCCACTTAATTTTGAAAATAGTGAGCTGACATCCACTTGAGGAAGCTCACAACTTCTCAGGACTAGTTCCCAACCAGGAAGCTCACCCATTTATCTATTAATCTATTTTTGTCCAAGTTGTTTATTTATGTGTAGGTTAAACTTCTAAGCCAAAAATAAGTTCCCTCATTTTATAGATTCAAGTGCTACATAGCCATATTTGTATCTCTAGGTATTATTTATAAACCTTATATTTCATTAAGTTTTTAGTAAGTTCATTAAATTAAAAGAAAAATGAAAAACTACTATAACATTCTGGTACATCTAGTGGGACCCCTAAGGTCTCATTTTTATTATTATATTTCATTATGATTTTTTCTATTTTATCCTTTTCTCTTGATTGTTTTCTTCATTTAAAATAAAATCCAATTTTTTTTTTAAATTTCCTTTTTAAAGATTAAAAATAATTGCATCCATTTTTTCTTGTGTAGGTAATTCGCATAGAATAATCTAGGTGGGTTAAATTATTAT
Organism: Torreya grandis; assembly: GCA_037957365.1. NCBI lineage: Eukaryota > Viridiplantae > Streptophyta > Pinopsida > Cupressales > Taxaceae > Torreya > Torreya grandis. The sequence goes on from JARHVA010008323.1 coordinate 235,390, forward strand.
AGAAATCACATCTTTCACACACATACCAAATCATTTACTTAATAAATCCATAAAACATTGACATAAGGGAACCAACTAAGATTTTATCACTTAGTAGTAACCTTCATTCTGGCTATCCTACTTGGATTTCATGACTAAGGGGAGAACCAACTCAGTATGATGACTGAGTATAAACCTTAGTTATTTGATATATACTTGCTAACCACCCAAAACCCTTACCCTATGGTGTGTGAAGTGAGGTGGTAGGAACCAATACCAAGACATGTATCGATTCTAGTAGAGAGATATTTTTGAGCCTAAACAAACCTAAAACCATCTCTAAATTACCATTTCTTAGGACCTTCGGTAACCTTTTTCCTTATCACACTTTTAAGTTAATTTCTTAAAAAGTAAAATCTCTTTAAGAAAAAATTATAGCATGTGTGCCTTTCTTTCAATAAATATAATATAATCAAAATGACTATTGTGTGATTTTATTTTCATTTCTTGCTTTTTCCTTCATCATTACATGGTTTTGACATGACAACAGTCGCTAAAGCAAACCAAACCTCTAGCTTCATCCTCATCCATGGAGAATTCTCCTGGTATTCCTACTTCCCCTAAGTCCATGAGGGAGGGTATTACCCAGTATTATACTCAGGGTGAACTTGAATTCACCACCATATTGGATAGTAATCCAATTGTGCTTAATCATTACCTTAGTACCCAAGGTATCCACATTCTAATTTGTCCCCATACATAGTTCTATAAAAGTGCAATTGGCATGCCTATAGAGGAAGGTGAAGGGTTTACCATAGCTATGGTGTCTTCCCACAATAATCCTCTTGTAACAAGTTTTGACACTAACACTACACAACCTTTAAGTAACCTGCCTCTAATGACATCTAGTGGTCCATCCCCCGCTAGCACCTAGGATCAAAATATCACCACACCTCAACCTAAATCTACTCTAACTCTTACCATGGTACCTTATAATGTAGTTATCTCAATCCCAACAATCCTTCCACCTATATAAACTAATGTACCTTTAACTCCCCAAACTTATCCTTTGAAACAAGCTCCCATAAGTCAACCTCCTCAATAATATATCCCATTGACTACCTAATATAAAACTCCTTCACAAGATCTTGGGTCAGCTTATATACCCTTGTAAACCCCATAGTATGTGGTGTCATCCTAGCAAATCATGACCACTTTAGTTGGTTATACTTTATCCTAGCCCTTTTCCACCCATTTTTCTACTTATCAACATCCAAAACATAATATCTTGGGGAGTATCCCTCAATACAATACCCAACTAAACCTTATGAGTATCCTTATGAATAGAATGGCCAATTTGGAATCCTCTACCTCTGGGTAGATAAATATGCTCACTTATGAGCAAATATATAATAAATCTATCAACCTAGATATCCCCATTAGACCTTACCCTCCATAGTGGGAGCTAAAACAATTTACCAAGTTTCAAAATAAGAAGGATCTTGAGTAGTACCTTCAAGCATTCAAACATGCTTACTATCTTATATCTCATGATGATGATCTTCTCCTTAGGACATTTCCCATGTCACTATATGGACCTACCTTAGACTGGTACAACTTGATTCCTCAACATTCCCTATTCTCTTTTGGGGAGCTAGCCCAAATCTTATGAAAGCACTTTTCTATCAATATCAAAAGAAAAGTAACTATCACTTACCTCTCTACCATTAGACAATTTGATGATGAATCTATTACTAATTTTGTGGCTAGATGGAGGAGTCTCATAAACCAACTCACCTTTTCCAATATGTAACCCAAACTAATTGAATTATTTGTGAGAGTATGTGCTAAACATATCTCATCGATGTTATAGGTGTAATCCTTTAAAACCTTTTATGAGGACTTTTTGATGACCCACAAATTATAAATTTTAGCCTTGGAAGAAGGGAAAGTGAAATTATTTAGTAAAAAATTTAAACCTGATCCCTTTAAAGGGACTAATAATAATAAAACCAAAGGAGTTGCTAATGCCATACTCATGAAAGTAGTACCACCACAAACAAAAATTCAATCTAAGCCTTCTATCTCTTAGGCATAATCCAAGAAATCATTTAAACATTTTTCTCCATGATAGTAGACACCTTTAAGAGAGTCTTATGCATCTATCTTGGATAAGATCTTAAAATAATATCTCATCAAACTTCCTCTGATGAGACCTCTTGATGATTCTTACCCTAAACCTAGCTGATTTAAGGAAAATGAATTTTGTAACTTCCATCATGTAATAGGTCATGACATCAATAGGTATCACTATTTTAAGGGTCTAATGTATAAAATTATTAATCAAGTGGAATTATAACTAGATAGCACTAATGTACCTCTTAATCAGTTTATAAACATCTTTAGGTATCCATTCCCTAACCATGTTTCCATGTCTAATTTTGTACAGGCTAATTCAAGATCCACCTTAGGCCATGAGACTCATATGATTAGTATGATCCATGATCAATATTACCTAAAGAAGTTAGTAGTAATTTTATACCCAATCTCCTTATAGGAGACACCTTCACACCATCTAAATTAAGTAAAGTTATCCTAACAACTCACTCAAGCTTTTTAGATCTCATTATTTGGGATTGTTGGGGATCAAACAACAATAGATTACACTTGTGAAAGCAATAAACGCAGAAATAAATCAGATAGACAAGTAACTAGAATGATAAACAACAAGAACAAGAGATACAAGAAACCACCCTGAAAACTTGTATTAACAAACTCTTTACAAAAGGAATACAATTGAAGAAACTTCTTTCTTCCACACCTCTCCTAGATGTATAGATCTCTCAATAGATCTCTATTCCTCAAGAGCTCTCTCTCTCAAGAAAAATCAACTCCAACAACATTGGATTGATTCAATTCTGTACTATTCTTCAACATACCAATTCTACAATAATTCACATAAAGCTAAGAAGATCTAATTCTACATATAGAATTAGGAAACTTGAGCATGCACTTACAACAAAGGCTCGAAAAATAATATTACTAATAATAGAGACACGAGCTTAAGACTACAACTTAAACTCATCATGTAAACAATCACTTTTGTCCTCGAAAATACCTTTCTGGATGCATAGGTAATCGACGTCGGTTCCTGCTGCTTGCCTGTGACCACCATCACCCGACCCACTACCAATGCCAGCACCTCTGCAACTACACTTGACTGACGTTGGTCGCTCCTGACCAACGCCAATGTCTGTGTAGACTCAAAAATGTCATAGTGTGCTCCTTGGTGGAGCTTTTAGCTCCACACCCTAACAATCTCCCACTTGGAGATAAACAGCTACACCAGTACCTATACAGCAACATCTTCTAGCTCCTCCATCTTCAACTCAATCATGAAGACCAACAGAAGTTGAATGAAGATTCAACTTCTCCTTTGTAACTAGCTTGGTTAACATATCAACAACATTCCTATCTATATGGATCTTCTCCAGCTTCAACTCACCATCTTCCAATACCTGTCGTATGAAGTGATACCTTAGTTATATGTGCTTTGTTCTTGAATGAAAGGCTGAATTCTTAGCCAAATGGATTGCACTCTGACTATCACTATACAATCTGCAACTCTCATGCTCCCTACCAAGCTCATCCATGAACCGTGTCATCCATATCATCTCTTTGCTAGCCTCTGTGGCTGCAATATACTCTACTTCTGTAGTTGACAAGGCAACAACCTTCTGTAACTTAGATATCCAGCTAACCGCCATTCCACCTATAGTGAAAACATAACCTGTAGTGCTCCTCCTGCCATCCAAATCACCTACCATATCTGAATCTACATAGCCATGTAGAGAAGTATCTGAACCTCCATAGCACAAGTGCATACTGCTGGTTCCTCTCAGATATCTAAGGATCCACTGAACTGCTTTCTAATGTTCCTTACCTGGATTGGCCATATACTTACTTACCACTCCCACTGCTTGGGAAATATCTGGTTTAGTACACACCATTGCATACATCAAACTCCCTACTGCAGAAGAATATGGAACCTTACTCATGTACTCTACCTCATCATATGAATTAGGACATTGTTCTTTACTCAACTTAAAATGTCCAGCCAAAGGTGTGCTTACCGGTTTAGCATCCTGCATATTGAACCGTTTCAACACCTTGTCCACATAATCTTCTTGAGACAATATCAACCTGTGATTTTTCCTATCTCTCTTAATGCTCACGCCAAGGATTTTCTTTGCTGCTCCCAAATCCTTCATAGCAAACGTTTGAGCTAATTTCACCTTAAGCTCAGAGATATCCTGCAGTGTGATCCTGCAACCAGCATATCATCTACATACAACAATAGAATAATATATCTACCATTATCAAATCTCTTGAAATACATGTAATGGTCAGATTGACACCTACTGTAGCCATGCTCAGTCATAAACCTATCAAATTTTAAATGCCATTGCCTAGGAGCTTGCTTGAGGCCATACAAGCTTTTCTTCAATCTGCACACAAACTTCTCCTTACCCTTGACCTCAAATCCTTCTGGCTGTTCCATATATATTTCCTCATCCAAATCTCCATGAAGAAACACTGTCTTAACATCTAGCTGCTCAAGATGCAAATCCTCAAAAGCAACCAAAGACAATACAACCCTTATAGAAGTCATTTTAACAACAGGAGAAAAAATCTCACCAAAGTCAATACCTGGCTTTTGTGTAAATCCTTTCACTACCAATTTGGCTTTATATCTCATCTGTCCATTCTCACCTTCTTTCAACTTGTAGGTCCATCTGTTCTTGAGTGTTCTCTTACCAGCTAGCAATTCAACCAAATCCCATGTTTGGTTCTCTCTTAAGGACTCCAACTCCTCAACCATGCCACGCTCCCACTAACTCTTGGACTCCATCCGTATTGCTTCTTCAAAACTCTCTGGTTCTCCACCATCAGTTAGCAATAGACAAAATAAAGAAGGAGAATATCTAATTGGGGGCTTACTCACCCTTTCTGACCTCCTGATGGGTGTCTAAGACTCGTTCACAGCATGCTGTCCACCCAAATTCTCTGACAGTGACCGACCTCGGTCACCTCCAGACCTGTTATTGGCCAATGCTAGTTCTGGCTGACCGACACCGGTGCTTGTCCTACCGACGTCGGTCTCTGTATGGCCGATGCCAGTTTTGTTCTACTGACGCCGGTCCCTAACCTGTCGACGTCGATCTCTATGTTTTCTTGCAAGTGATTATTTCTTTTTCCCGTGAGCTCATATTAGACTTTCACCTCATCTAATTCACCATTGCTCTACTCAAATTGATTCAGCTTCCTTAGTTGATCACAATACATCACTCTTTCATTGAAAACAACATCACGACTCCTGATTACCTTGTCAGTTTCTAGATTCCACAATCTATAAGCAAAATCATCTGAGCCATGGCCAATAAATGTGCACCTCATAGACTTAGCATCAAGCTTCTTTCTATTTTATTTATCTATGTGCACAAAGTCTTCACAACCAAAAACTTTGAGATATGAGAGATCAACCTTTTTCCCTGTCCATGCCTCTTTTGGAATACCACCATCCAGAGCTGTAGAGGGTCCTCTGTTAATCAGGTATACTGCAGTGTCAATAGCTTGTGTCCAAAACTGTAAGGGCAAACCAACATGTAATTTCATGCATTTTGCACGCTCCATTATTGTCTTGTTCATCCTTTCAGCAATTCCATTCTGCTGAGGTGTCCTTGGAACCATCCTTTGCCTGCGGATTCCATGCATATAACAATAATCTCTGAACTTATAACTGCAGAACTCACTGCCATTGTCAGATCTCAGGCACTTCAATCTTTTACCTATTTCATTCTCAACCATAGCTTTCCAAATATTAAAAGTCTCAAATACATCAGATTTTCTTCTAATACAATAGATCCGTACCTTCCTTGTAGCATCATCTATGAAAGATACATAGTACTGTGATCCTCCAATGGTAGCAACCTGAGCCGGTCCCCACACGTCTGTGTGAACAAGCTGCAGCTTATGCCTCTTCTTAGTAGACCCAGTCTTGAGAAAACTAACTCTTTTCTATTTTCCAAATACACAGTGCTCACAAAACTCTAGATCTATGCCTTTTAAATCTGAAAGCATACCTTTGGACTTAAGAATTGACATCCCCTTCTCACTCATGTGGCCAAGCCTTGAGTGCCACAATTTAGCATCTACATCTGAAGTAGATAATACAGAAGGAGATTTGTTAGTAACATAATTACACAAATAGAGAGTACCTTCTCTCTTACCTCTGGCCATAACAAGTGCACCCTTGGTCACTTTCCAAGATTCTGCTGTGAGAGTTACTGTACAACCCTCATCCCCTAACTTTCCTGTAGAAATTAAATTTCTCTTCAAGCTAGGAACATGCATAACATCTCTCAACACCCATGTGTTGCTATTCTGCATCTTCAGCTGCACTTTACCTTTGCCAATTATTTTACAGGGCTCATCATCCCCTAGATATACTATTCCAAAATCTCCGTGGATATAGTCACAAAAATATTCCCTGTTAGGGGTAGCATGAAAAGATGCACCAGAATCTAATACCCAATATTCTATATTATTATGCAGAGAGAAAATTAAAGCATCTTGTGATATACCTGCAACCTTGGCTTCTTCCTTTCCTTCGTGCTGATTGTCCTCCTTAGGCTTTGACTAACAATCTCTGCTTATGTGCCCCATCTTTCCACAATTCTAGCATTGTGGCCTTCTGCCATTTTTGGATTTAGATATGCCTTTCCCCTTAGATTTAGATCTTGATCTACCTTTCTTGCTCTTCTCTTTTTGCCTCCCCTTGCTCTCAAAACTTAAAGCATTCCCAAATGTCTCTTCTGTGCTTTTCCTGCATATTTCCTCATTCAAGATAACACTAACAACATCCTCTACTTTCAAAATATTTGATGCAGATGCAGTGTTACTTACTACCATTACTAAGCCATGCCAGCTTTCAGGCAAAAAACATAATATTAACAGAGCTTTTATTTCGTCATCAAACACTATATTGACTGAACTTAATTGATTCACAAATTCCATTGAAATCATTCAGATGAGTAGAAATAGATCCACCTTCATTCATATGCAAATTAAATAACTGCTTCATAATATATACCTTATTAGAAGCTGAGGGTTTTTCATACAAATTTGCTAACGTAGTCATCAACTCTACCGTAGACTTTGCCTGTGATAAATTAGATATCACTGTGGATGCTAGACTCAGTCTTATAGACCCCAGAGCCTTTCTATCAAGAACTTCCCATTCTTCATTCTCCATGTCTTTGGGCTTCTTTGCAACCCCACCTAACGGTAAGTAGAGATCTTTCTGATACAGATAATCCTCTATCTGCATTCTCCAATGTTGGTAATTTTTTCCATTGAACTTTTCCATCCTCAGTTTACTTTCATCTGCCATTGCTTCTCCCACTCAAACAGAAATCCCTATACTATGTGATATATTACACTTTAATGTAAACATCAACTATTTTCTTCATATTACTAAATAATTTTAGGAACAAGAAAACTATTATCTTCCCATTCTACCTCCTTATCTCCCTTGAAAACCTAATCTTGGCTTATCAATTGGATAAGTTTATTGTCATTTTACATAAAACCCTTATATGTGTGTGTGTGTGTGTGTGTGTGTGTGTGTGTATGTATATATATATACATATATATATATGTATGTATATGTATATATACATACATAAATATATATGTGTGTGTATGTGAATATATATATATACATATACATATATATATATATATATATACATATGTATATATATATACATATGTATATGTTTATATACATACATACATATATATATATGTATATATATACATACATATATATATACATATATATATATATATATATACATACATATATATATATGTATATATATATACACACACACATATATATACATATATATGTACATATATATATATGTACATATATGTATATATATATGTACATATATGTATGTATTTATAAGTACATATATGTATGTATGTATATATATATATATGTACATATATGTATGTATATATATATGTGTACATATATATATATGTATATATATATGTATGTATATATGTATGTATATATATATATGTGTGTGTGTGTATATATATATATATGTATATATATATATATATATGTATATATATATATATATATATATGTAGGCCAACCCTATATTGATGTATTGGTTTGGCAACCTACAAACCATGAAGGGTCAGGAGTAGACATAGGACCCCAAGGGATATTAGGGGGAAGCTAGTGTAAGTTTTTGGTGAAAATTAGGAAACCTTGTAACCCACAAGAAATATCAAGAGGTCAAAGGGAAAGGGATGAATTTGAGAGGGTATAAATCAACAAAAGCATGGATATGTGGGAGGGTCTACTGAGATTAATGTGTTATATATTAATAATCCCCAAAAGCATAATTAGGTAAACCTAATGTCCCCAAAAACTTTGAATTTAATGGATGAGGTTGTATAAACATAATATTTTTAATATTTATCAATTACTAGTGCTTTATCCCTTGAGCATACCTATCAAGTTAAAATCTCTCTTGTTTCTTTCCTCAAAGAGTGTAACAACAAAGGGTTGGGAAAACCGTTTGTGTTTCTTAATATTTTCATTCCATAGACCACCACTTATAATAAATACAAGTCCTTGATATGCATTTCCCTAATCTTTGACACATCCATTACACATGCTTCTATCCTCAAAAATAGCTTTTTGGACGCACAAGTAACCGATGTCGGTTCCTACTGCTTGCCTATGACCACCATTGGCCGACCCACTGCCAACGCCGACGCCTCTGCAACTGCACCTGATCGATGTCAGTTTCTCCTGACCGATGTCGGTGTCTGTGTAGACCTAAAACTATCATAGTGTACTCCTTGGTGAAGCTTTTAGCTCCACACCCTAACAGGGATCCACTTGAGGAAACAGTATCTGAAAATATTCAAAATGAACAATTAAAAACAAAAGAAGAAAGGTCTATAAATGAAAAATCTTGTTTATAAATTCCATAAGATACATATACCATTCCTCATATCATCTCAATACTTACATCTATAATATCCATCCCCTCTAGATTACTACCCCATGATGAAACTATCACATTACCTCAAACCAACTCAAGACTAGTTCCCTTAATTACTCAGGAAGAGCTCGATCTTAGAGAAATTAAAGGAAAGGCTATAGGTATCAAAATAAAATACCTTAGGGCCTCATGAGGAAAATACTTGTAAAATCCTCCCATTAGGATTGAACTCCCTAAAGAAGATATTCCTACTACCCTCAATTAGATTCAAAAAGGGAAGGCACCTATGCGACTTATTCAAACAAAAACATCTATATTGGGACCCCATCCTTCAATAAGACTAAAAACAACCATCATATAATCTTATACTAAAGAGCATGTATCATCACAAAGGGATCTTCCCACCATGATAATTCCAATACATAACCCTTTAAGCCCATACTATCCATAAGGTTTAGGTGTAAGGGCTTATCTTAAGCATAAAGTACCTACTGTAGGGAATATTCAAACAACCAGTTTGAAAGATCAAAGTTTGAAATCAAATACAACTTCCCTACTAGTGCCTTAGAAAGTTTAAAAACCTAATCAAGATCCATTTAAGGGGTATTATTATAAGATGCTTGATCAATGTCTCTAAACCTCCCTTATCAATCTACTACCTATACAACTTGTTAATCCTTATGATCAAAGATCAGTGTGGTATCGAGAAAATAGGAAGTGCACGTATAATCAAGTAATAGGTCATGATATGGAAAGTTATAACACACTAAAATTCATGGTCCAAAAATTATTATTAGAAGATGATATTTTAATGGAATAGTTAGATCATGACCATCTCCATAGTCAAACTACCAAGTTTACATCCACATTTGAAAGTAACATAATAACAATAGTACCAAAATGGGCTATAAAAGAAGATAAAACCTTTGATAGAGATCAATATCAACCCTTCCTAAACTCTCTAGATGTGGATGAGTCTAAAAACACAACAAATCGACCTTTGTTTTAGATAGACACAATTCACATAGCTACGCGATCCCAAACCTAGGGTCATAAACCCACAATCATGATAAATCAAAAGTGACTATTGAGAAATCCCCAAATCCTACCATAAATAGTCTTATAATGCCTACTTTAAAACCTAAAATTTATAATTTATGGAAATCATAAAACAATAATGTTTCAGAATTGATAAATATATCTATTCTAAATCATATTCATCAGCTCTTAGTCAAGATGTCTTTATATGAAATTGTCCAAAATTCTCTGCAGCATCATGAGGCTATGATAGAATCTTTGTGGACCATTGAGATTTAAGCTAATGGACCCAAACCTATATTGAATTTCATCATATCACTTCAAAATACATTATCCATAACATTTCATGATTCAAAAATATCACCATTAGAGCCCGATGACCAAGATCCCCCACTATTTATCACTGCCCAAATTGATCAGACTCAAATCAAATGAGTAATGATTAATAATGGTGCAAGTATAAATATCATCTCCTCTCATGATTTTAAATAACTATAATTACATAAAATAGTTGTATCCCAATCCCCAACCATTTTATGAATATTCAATGATACTATCACCCCTCTGTTATGAATGATCATCCTTCACATCCAAGTAGGTGTGCATTATCTACCCAAATTATTTTACATAATAAAAGGGGAGTTTCAATATAACATCCTATTAGGACGTCCCTAGATATGAAAAATGTATTGTGTCCCCTCCACCTTACACTAATGTATTAAATTCAAATACAAAGGTAAGATCCACAATGTCCTGACGGATCCCCATCCATTTAAAACTTACAATCTCACCTTTTAACCAAATGACATTTTGATTCCATTAAAATAAACTACCCTTTCATCATCTAATTAAGTGTCATCTAGTATGAAAATTCCTACATCAAGGTTTGGATTGGAGTCCATTGATTCCATGTTTTATCAACTATCAATTGGAGAGTATCAATTATTGACACTCAAAAGTATCCCCACTCCCTAGGAATATGGGATTCTAAATAGACAACATGCATATTGTACCAATTTAGGAGAAATAATTCCCTTTGGTCAACCTTTCCTCCACACCCATTTGATCTATGGGGGAATTGATTAGCCTTCTTTAGTTCTTAGTAACCAAACTCATGCTAAACCATTTACCTTAAACTTTTTGTTCCTAGATAAACCCCACTTTGTAAAAACATATCTCCAATGGTGTGCTTGAAAGGGTTTTGGCATAAGATGATATAAAAAAGGCCCACATGAGGTTATGTTAGGATATTTTAGGAAACCCCATGAAAAACATGGCCTCAATTTTAATAAAATCCCAAAACTACCTTGAAAGTTACTCCCCTTCCTATCCTTGAAAAGGACACACCATTCTCACCATCTAACACCCTTTCTTCAATAAATGATGTCGTATGCATTCACAAAGCTTTTTTTTAGTTAATACCATTACCATAGAGACTCTAATATATTGCCATGATGGGGAGGTCAAAACCATCCCTCTATCTTACCCAAACATGATAAGGAAGGATTTTCCCACCATCCCTGTTCTTCAGTGCCAAGATGATGAGTCAATCTTAACTCATTTAAGCACAAATAAATACCATATACATAAATCCATTTCATCTAAAACTTCTACTCTATTAAATGAGGCTACCATTGACATTAACATAGGATCTCATAAGACTTCATAAATAGTTAAGGTTAGTAAATATTTAAACCCTCAGGAGCACCAAGATTCAACTATGTTTCTTAAAGATCATAGTGAGACATTTTCTTTGTCCTATAATGCCATGCTTGGTATAGAGCCAACTATTGTCATCCATAATATCATCACTTTCCCTAATGCAAAAATATAAAACAAAAGATTTTAAAAATGCACTTTCACATTATGCTCTTAGTTAGGGAAGACTTATAACATCTCTTATCTATTAACTTTATCCAACCTATCGATTACTTTCAATGGGTATCTAATATTTTCCCTATCACAAATCCCATAGGGGGACTATGCCTTTATACTGACTTTTATGACCTTAATCTTGATTATCGTAAGGATGATTTCCCTCTCCTTAATATTGACCAATTAATGGATTTAACAAATGGGCATGACATATCATCACTTATGGATGGTTTCTCTGGATATAATTAGATCCTTATCACACTAGAAGACCAATATAAGACTTCATTTATTACTCCCTAGGGTACCTTCTACTATCGAGTTATGCCTTTTGGCCTAAAGAATGCATGAGCCACCTATCAAAGAGCCATGACTCATATCTTTCATGATATCATCCATAAAATTATTGAGATTTATGTGGATAATATCCTTAATAATTCTAATTTATGAAAATACCATCTTTTGATGCTGAAAGTAATCTTCACTCATTTAATCCAATTTTATGTTTGTCTAAATTCTAAGAAATGTATTTTTAGAGTTTTGACAGGTAGGATTTTAGGCTTTATTATCTATATTCAAGGGATAGAAGTCAACCCCACTAATATCAAACCCATTTTATAAATTCCACCCCTATCTAACCTTTAGAAGCTCCATAGTCTGCAAGGAAAATTATAGTCTATTCATCATTTTATCTCCCAACTATCTGGTTGATGTCAACCATTCCATCACCTCTTAAGGAAAGATATTCATTTTAATTGGGGATCTAGTTTTCAGAAAGCCTTTGATGCTCTTAAGAGCTAACTTATTTCATCACCAAAATTTCATTCCCCTAAAAGAAGGGAAACCCTTCTTTTATATTTCCACTATGGATCATGCCCTAGGAGCCAATCTTGTCCATCATGATGAGAAACATAATGATCAAGTAGTTTAATATATCAACCACACACTTGTTGAATATAAAATGTGCTATTCACACATAGAAAATTTATGCCTAGCTGTAGTCTTTATAGCTTCCGAGCTTCACCATTATCTACTCAATCATAAAATTATATGGTTACGAACATCGATCCCCTAAATTTTATGTATTCAAAGCATTATCAGAATAAGTGAATGGCCAATTGGATCATGATTTTAGTATAGTTTGATCTTGAGTTTATCCATAAAAAAATAGTTAAAGGTCAAATAATATATGATCATCTTGCTTAGGCATCTCTTTTTGATAATCAACCAGTTAACTATGAATTCCCAAATGAATCCATAGCCTCCACATCTCAAATAGATCCACAATATCAAATGACTTTATTCTTTGATGGATCTAAATATGAGCATGGTGGGGAAGTAGGAATTATCATAATCCCTCTTGGGGGAACATCCATACCTCTATATTTTAATCTTGATTTTGATTACACTAATAATATGATAAAATATGAGGCTTTGATCATAGGTTTACAAACCACTTTAGCCCTAGGTATTAAAACACCTAATTTCTATGATGATTACTAGCTTGTGATCAATTAGGTTAAGGGCATATATCAATGTAAGAATGATACCCTTCAAAAATATAAGACTTGGATGATTAGTTACTATATACTTTTAAGCATTATGCTATCTAAGCTACTCCTCAATCAACTAACAAGTTTATGGATGCCATGGATTATTTAGCCTCATTTATCCCATATCCATCTCAAAAATCTAAGTTATTTATCCTTATCCATAGGATTAATCAACCTTATTTTACCAAAAATGATCTTCTTTCCATCCATAGCGTGGAGGAAAATCTATTAGATCTCTGATACACATAGATATTTGAATACCTATCAAGGGGGATTGTTCTTTTGGATCTATCTAAAAATGGTAAATGATCTTTCCAACATCACATCATGCATTTTGTCATACTAGGGGATGTTATTTATAAACATGGTTTTGATGGTATCCTTCTTTATTATCTTCAAAATCATGAAGCTAACATCACTATTAAATAAACTCATGATGGGTTGTGTGGTGGAAATTTTAGTGGCCGCACCATCTCTAAAATAATCTTATGATAGGGCTATTACTGGCCCACTTTAAATCAATATTATTGTGAGTATGTTAATAAATCCCTACAATTTTAGCAACATGCCAATCTATTGCATGTCCCTAGTTAATAATTACAAGTAACATAAGACTTTGAGATTTTTTCCCAGTGGGGGATCGATCTTATAGGTCATATTAACCTTAAATATTACCAATGTCATGGATTTATGATTTCCACCACTGATTATTTTACTAAGTGGGTAGAGGCCATCCCTCTTATCTTAAGTAAGGCATACAAAATTGTTGAATTCATTAGTCAACATATTATTTATCACTTTGGTGTTCCTCATAAGATCATCACAAATAATGGAAAATATTTTAAAAATAAAAAGGTTCAAGATCTTTGTGATTATTTTTGAATTAGTCTAAGCTTCTCCTCGCCTTACTATCCTCAAGATAATTGACAAGCTAAGGCATCTAATAAAACTCTTGTCAAAATCCTAATTAAAGTTTTTAATGAAGTGGGAAAGAATTGACATCTTCATGTTACCTTTACCTTATGGGATTATCTAACTAGTAGTCAAACCCTTATGGGTGCTACTCCTTTCTCCCTAGTCTATGATACCAAAGCTATACTTCCTCTTGAGGTTTAGATTCCTTCTATTCACATCTCCCTTAAATATATCATTTTTGAGGTTGACTTCCATCAAAACTGATTATCCCAACTCAAAATCTTGGATGAACATTGATTGGCTACCCTTGACCATCTTCATGTATATCAAGAATGAATAAAGTGTGCCTATAATAAGTATCTAAAAGAATTTGAATTTAATATTGGTGACCTTGTCTTAAAATAAAATCAACATGTCACTAATATGGAAAAAAGCAAATGAAGAAAATTTGCTCCAAATTGGCTCAAACCATATATTATCACCCATAAATATGGATCTAGGGCATATCACTTGGCCTCTCTTTATGGAAAATTATAATGAAAGCCTTAATGCATTGCATTTGCCTCCTTTCCACTATTAATAATTCTTAATCACCTTAGATTCTTTTCTTTTAGTTTGATTTGATAAAACCATATCCCTATTATTATTATACCAAATAGTGATATATATAGAAATGTGGTTATATGGAAACATTGTAAATTCTAACCTTGAATATGAATACCACAACTCTATTCATAGCATTCTATAATTGGATAGGCTTCACCTATAATGAGAAAGAGCTCCAAATCATTATTTCTTGAAATCCCTCCCTATCACTAATTCATTTTGAGAATAAGAGTATTATCTTGTGGAACAAAGCTTTGGGAAATTATTCTATAATTCTTAAGTCCAATCCATAAAAAAATAGTAACAATGGGATCAAAATAAAATCAAATAAAAAACATCTACAAAATAAGCAAAAGTAATAGATTGATCCCTTAAAGGACAACTATAAAATCTACAAAATATACAAAAATAAATACATATCAAAAGTGTAAATTACTCCCTCAAAAGACATCTAATTCAAAAAACATATCTAAAAATATATACCACTCCATCGAAGGATGAATATCATGCATAAAATATCCCAAGAAAGCTTCTCATATTGATCAGCTTTCTTTAAATTTGTAGTCTTCCTGCATTGATCAGTCTACATGGATTGGCACAAAAGGATTCTAGGGTTGACCTTAGTTTTGGGTATGCAATATGAAATAATATTATTATTAAATCCATTTTATATCAAAGAAAATCCTTAGAAATTTCCATCTTAAACCAATAATATCTTGAGCTTAGTCAACCTAAGGTTGTTAGGCTATATATTAGCAGTCAGTTAAAGGATACACATGTATTCATTTCAACCAATTTTCTTGGGTTAGTGTATGAACAAATAATGAGAAATAAATCCCTTTGTAAATAAAATTTGTGATAATTAATTAATTTAACATATATTTTCCACATATAGCAAATAATATCCTAATCTAGTAATCCAAAAATCTATAAATCTCATAACATGAAATCTGTAATCTATAATTCACATCCATAGTAATCATAATCCATAAACATTTTTCATAATCCATAATCTAATATAATCAATAATATAAGTCACATCCATACTAACATAATCATTATTTATAAGCATTTTAACATCCCATCAAATTTTCAATTTATAATCACATCACATAAAATCCATAAATCCATAATCAATAATTAAAATTGCATCCATAATAACATAATAATAATCCATAAACATTTTCACATAAAGTCCCATAATGCATAATATAATTAAATAAATAATCACATAATCAAAATTGCATCCATAATAATGTAATCATAAACATTTTAATCACATAGATCCAGACATCAAATAATTAAAATTGCATCCATAATAACATAATCATGATCCATAAACATTTTAAAATTTTATAACATCTAAATCCATCAATTCCATAATCTAAAATCATAATCACATCATGTACAATCCATAAATCCATAATCCATGATCTAATTCACATCCGTAATAATTATAAATCCATAACATGTAAAAACCATATCTATCACATCATTTAATAAGATAAATCCATAATCACATAAATCTAAATACAAGGATCCATGATAACATAATCCATAAACATCCATAAGCCATAAATAAAATCCATATGAGCATCCCAACTCATAATCATGAATATATATATATATATATATATATATAATGATCAAAGTATACATCACAAATATACATATATAAGTTTGTGGCTCTCTAGCCAGTATACTAAATACAATAAAGAGCTACTCAGTAAAATGAATCTTGCTCAAATGGATACTCCCTAGAGATACACCACCATCTCCACTCCCATACACTCCCCCATATCCTTTTCTATCTCTATCCCTCCTCTGATCCCTCTCATGGGATACACTCCCCATACTAACTGATCCTGTGTGAGTCCACCTAGAGGATTTGCCCTATGTGGCTAAATGGGTATCATAGCATGGTATAACTAGATGAAAATCTAAAATTATTTGCTCATAGTACTAAATTTTCACTATTAGCTCACTATATCTATCAATTCTCACTATCCTTTCTTTCCCTATGCTAGGCCCAACCACCCCTACAACCATCTATCTTGAAAATCCTCCATCCCCTCTTTGTAAGATATCCCTCTCTATTTTTTAGTGATCCCAATCCTCCAATAATAAATTGTCGCTCAGCTATAGGGAGTCAAACTCCACCCATAATGTATCTAACCTCATCTACATGGTATCTCACTCAATCTACAATGTGGTAAGATCCCCTTGTGTTACATCCACCTATCCTTGTACTGTGATACTAGGCCCTTAGTGTATCCCTCTCTATGATGATCTCTACTATATCTATCTCCTCATCCACCCTTTTCTCTCCCTCATCCTCTCCTCCCTCTCCATCCTCTCCCATCTCCTACTCTTCTCCTCCATCCTCATTTTCATCCTCCATCTCCTCATTTGCTCTTTCTTATTGAGGTCACACCACCCTCTCCTACCTCACAACCCACTATCCTACCCACCACACTAGAAATGCTAGAGTGCACCTTGAATCTTCCACATCTGACCCTACCACCTCTTCCTCCTACTATAACATCTATGGTGTCTAGATCTAAGAGTGTAAAATCTATCTTATCCTATCTATATGCTTGAGGGGCCTATAGAATGTCCTAAACTAAGTCAAATTGTCTCCTCACCTATAAAAAATAGAAGTACTCCATGTACTCCATCCTCTGTCCTATCACCCACCTCTCCCCCTAGATATCTAAGAGATTTACCTCTAATCTAGGCCATGTAGGAAATTTGGGATAGGGTTTCTAGATAATATCTCCATCTCGTAACCCCTTAAAGACCCTTTGGTAGTAATCTAGGTCTAAAAAACACCATTTGTGAAATCTCAAACTAAATCTACCTTCCATTATAGGAAGTCAACATTGTAATCAATATCATACCATCATATCCATAAGGTACCAATGAGATAATCCACC
Source organism: Torreya grandis (assembly GCA_037957365.1). NCBI lineage: Eukaryota > Viridiplantae > Streptophyta > Pinopsida > Cupressales > Taxaceae > Torreya > Torreya grandis. The sequence goes on from JARHVA010008323.1 coordinate 253,390, forward strand.
TTGATGTGCTCATACACCCAACACTATAAAACCATAATCATATCTATCCCATACCTCCTCTAGGTCCTCCAACCTAATAGCTCCATGTTGACCTATGTCAGTAAAGTAGATACCCAAGAAAACACTATATTTTGTTCTATCATATCTACAACCACACCTATCAGGCTCCATGGGAACTTACCTCTTACTGAGTCTAGGAAGGCATAGCATGAGATATCTAGTAGCATCATAGTTATAACACCCTTCCCATCTACATCAGCCTCATATAGAGGTTCAAACACAAAACCACTAGTAATAAAAGTGATATCCATAATATACCCACCATATAGGTGTGTTAGTGTTATTCCACATCCAAGATCATCCACATATACTATCGCTACTCCATATATAGGAGTATAAAATCCTATATATATCCTACTTTTTAATGGTCATCTCTCCTATGGGTAACCATAATATCCTAATCATCATGGCCCATCACTCCAATAATGTCACCAATAAGCTCACATCTCAATGAATACACCAATAGTATTGTACTCCTCATAGGCTTATAACCTTGAGGTATGCCCAATCATTATCATTGAGCTAGTCCTGTAGTTACTCTAATAAAGGTGGTACTCGATCCCACATCTATAATAGTGTCTTTACCTATTACTAAAAATCCCTATAAGTCTTAATTCACCTAAAATATCTAACCCCAGGTACTCTAATATATCCTCTCACCTTCTTTTAGGAATTAGTGCTGATCTATTATAGATCGGTGCCATTTCAGATGGATCAATGTTGTTTCATATGTATCGACCTCATTTCTATTGAAATAATGTTGATTCCCAATGAATCATTGCTAATTCCTAGGAATTAGTGTCAATTCTTTAGTGCCATAATATCCTAGTCTTAACATCTACCCTAATCTTAAAATGCCAAAAAAAATAATTAAATAAAATAATGAGGTCTAACTCATCTTGCGATTGTTATCATCACCTCAAATCACTATTGTTAACCTTTATTTTATCTCATGCCATAATTGTTATTTGAATTCTCACTCATCATTTTATTTCACATAATAGTAAATGAGCCCTTTTCCATGCCATATTTAATTATATACTCAACTCTAGGTCGATGCTAATCTATTTTGGATTGGCATCAATTTGGTGGGTTGGCACTAATTCATTCTGGATTGGCACCAATTTGCCTATTTTTCACTACTTACAGTTTACATGCATCTAGTATTGCTCCATAACTTCATCCTGGTACCTTACCACACCTACCCTATTATTTGTCTTATACCATTTCATGTTTGTGGATATAGATCCCCCATTGGTCCCATAAATTTCATAAGGCATGTACTTTTTTGGATTTTTACCCTCAATGGGTCTTGAGATTGTATTTTCTCTTGAGAACAACTATCTATAGGTAGCACACACATTATATAACACACTATATGCTTTGATCAGCCAAATCCTATCACTTGTTCTTTTGTTTAGCCTTCATTTAATCCCACCTATTCATAATTATTTCCTTTTATTATAGGATTTACTTTAGGGCATCTTTTCCTATATTACCTTAAATCATGTCTGTACAAAACATATACTTCATGTTATGCATCTAGATTGTTAGATATCATTTGTTATCTACCCATCTCATCCACTATTCTAGTTTTAAAACCCTTCACCTACTCCTCATCCTACACTAGCTTCCAATTTATGGGGGGATACCTCCTCACATAAACTTGGGGCATTGGACCTCTCTCAATTTTTGTCTCATGGCACATATTCCATACCATTCCATAAAAAGGGGAAAATATACACTATAATTTTGTATACTAGATATGATTTATTAGGTGTCATAGGCCCTTATTATTATTTTAACATCCTAAATATCCCTATCCTAAGGTTTAAATTATTTATCATTAGCCACCTTTTGTTTTTACAAATTACCTTTTCACCTCCCTAACCACTTAAATCTATTTGCAACCTGGGGAATCCTGACCTTTTAACCACCTTACCCATGTATAAACCTATCCCCAATAACCTCATGCTCACAAATCCAAATTTACCCATGGTTATAACAAACCAACATGGATAAAAACTTCAACTGACAAATTGGGTGAATCATAGTCAATTCTCCCTCAATCAACATTGATTTTATGGATTGGAATCAATCCATTTATACCCAACCAACCCTTTGGCTCAGGACCATGAGATATATACCTAAAAACACTACGTATATTTTTGGAGAATTGAGGATATTGACACACCACTCTACCAAAATTCTACTGCACCCAGTCCACATCCATCATCTCAAGCCTAAAGGACTACTTGCACCCATGGGAAAGAAATTTATTCTACCTACAACTTAGTTTGATGTAAGTACTTGTCTTATTTATTTCATTTATCATTATTTTATTTATTTTTTTCTTCTTATCTAGCCCTTAGAATACAAACTATATTCCTCTATACCCTTTTATTATTCTCATCATCTTTTAAGTCTCTATTTGTAAGTAAGTATAGTTTCAAATAGAATCAATGCCGATTCATTCTAAATCAACATCAATTCTACATAATCAAAATTTATCTAATAAGATCAACATCGATCCAATATAATTGGTTGTTAAAACCTAAGCCTTTAATATTAGACCCCTATCATTAAATCATTATGATTTTCTATCTTCTTAGCATGACCTTTTTATGTAGATGACTCTACCTGATATTGTGCATGTCATCATTAATATCACTGATCTACCTATATTATCCCAACCCCTTTTCACTGATCAAAGTAACATAGCCTTCAAGTTAGAAGTTTATACCATTAGTTACTCTCACTTGATTGAAGCCACTTTTGACCAACTTGATGTTATACAAGAGGATGTGAATGCTACTATGGTTTATTGGGATGAATAATTTAATTACATTGATAGCTTAAATGAAGATTACATTATAATCATTATTTTTATCACATTTTTATCTTTTGGAATTTTAAGTGTTATTTGTCCTCTTAATTGTGAAAATAGTGAGCTGACATCGACTTGAGGAAGTTCACACCTTCTCAGGACTAGTTCCTAACTAGGCAACTCACCCATCTATCTATTAATCTATTTTTGTCCAAGTTGTTTATTTGTGTACAGTTTATTATTCTAAGCCAAAAATAAATTACCTCATTCACTAGATTTAATTGGTGCACAACCATCTTTGTATCTCTAGGTATTTTTCATAAACCCCATATTTTATTAAGTTCATTAAATTAAAAGGAAAATGAAAAATTACTATAACAATAACATATGTATCTACATCCAAATATGAGAAGTAATCACACATTATGTAAATACTAAAATATGGTATCAATTACTTGAAAATTATAATCTTAACATACATTTATCACACATTACTTTCCAACACAAGTATGGTTCTAACCTACCATTCTGTCACACCTACATGCTACCTTATGAGTTTTAACCCTTTTATTCTACTGTTACACACCTACATGAACATAATTGTCTATTTCAAACCTTCATAATAATATACATAGACATGCTCAGATGCTTAGTTTAATCCTATTATGCACAGGTTGCTAACATTAGGTTACATCAATATCATTGGTTTATATAGACTTAATATTGACATTACGAACCCTCTCCCAACAATAAATACTTATTAAAATAAAATATTTCCATAGGGTTAGCCCATCAACCTAGTATTTTAGTTACATGATAAATTTACCAATTGGAATCCTATATATAAAATCAAGGCATCACTTGATATGGGAATTGGCACTTATTTAGTGCACATGTATACAAAATTACACATTGAACAAAAAGTCACTAGTCCTCCCAATTTGAAATTCAATTACTAGGATCAAGGTACATCCAAGTTTGAATCACACCAAAGTCAAGTCAAAAAAAGAATTTTAAGTATAAAATCCAAATCATTAATTGCATTCATATAGTGGAGGCATGCATTACACAATCACACAAAATGGGAGAACTAGATGTGTCTTGATTTTCATCCTTGGAGTATCAAATATGTAGGTAGTAGTTAATAATCAATGGGGTTAACTAAAGTCATCTTAGCCCATTAAATTTTATATATTTTTGAAGGTTTATATCCCTCAAAATCACACATACAATTTTTTAAAAACACAAAAATTAACATTTAATCTAAAATAATGCACTTATGACCATAATTTTGACACAATTAACTCATGCCTTATATTTGGGCCTTTTGGCCATTTTACTTCAATTTTTGCATAATGACCCACCATTTTAAGCAACCAAAATGATTTAAAAATGTCCCTATATTTCATACAAACCAATATAGGATCATACTTAAACTGTCCCACAAGTTTAGTAAGCCCCATCTAAATAAATTATCAAAATACCACTTTAAAGCCACATTTCAAACCATTTTTCACACAAGAGGCCTCCATAAGGAAAAATAGTAGAATTTTAATTACATAATGAGATAAAGTTCCCTATTTATGCCAATTTTAATTACACATAGCCCTAATAGCCTTAAGCTAAAGTATAAATACAATTACAAGGTCATAAGTTCAACCACTAACACCTTTTTACCTTTTGATTTTTTTTCTTGATCTATTGAGCTAGGGTTTTAAGTGGAGGAAACATACAATGGTTTTTACATCAGATCAAAATCTCCCACATAGTCTTTAGAGTAAACATGCAAAGGTAAAGGTAACCCAAAAATATTAGGTCTCTATCATCTTCTAAGACCCAACACTCCATCAAGATAAAATCACACTTATCTACTATCCAATTAAAGTGATCCTATCCATAAACCATACAAACTCCTATTAATTGTCCATAATTAGTCAACATAGTCAACACATCAATTTCAAATTAAGAAACAATCTACATATCAATTTTTTAGCTAAGTTTTTATTTCTCCTTTGTACTTTCCATATTTAGTATATTTATAGATTCAGTACGTTCAAAATTAATATATGTCATTTATTGAATATCTATAGCAATATGAGTTTACAAAACAATTTTTCCTATTTAAGCAACTAATTCCCTATTTTGCCAAAATCTGATAAAACATATTGGTGAACCTTTCTGTTGATTAAATATTGAAAAACCCTAACCATATATTTTGTGAAGGTTTTATCCTTCTTCTTTATATTTATTGATACTATCCGTAACACCATAATGGCATAACTAGTTGATATATTTGATGACACATAACATAAAATTACAAGGATTTATCTCAAAGAATAGATATATGCAATATGAATTCATACAAATTATTCGAGAGGAAATTGAAAAAGTTTATGAAGGCCAATCCTATAATACTTATAATCCTATGACCCTCATGGATTAAACCTTTGTACCAAAATTTAATATGTGGAAACCATAGGGCTTCATCATATTACTATGTTAATCCTTACTCTATCATTGGGAATACCACTTTTGGTTAGCACACATTATTCTTGTCTTGATGTACAATCTATTATGCATGAGATTCATACTTTACGAGCTAAGATTTTATTTTTTAACCCTAAATTGGATGTGGATCATATTGGGATAGAGTTAAGAATATAAAAATGAATAATAAAAAGGGTGATAAACAGATCTATAACAGGCTAATTAATTACAAAACTCAGATAAAACATATACTACATTTTTTAAATTGAGATATGCTAAAAATGGAAAGATAAACTATGCTAGATATGGAAATAAAAAATAAATAAATCTACGGTTATAATGCTGATATAGATATGGATCTAGAACATGTAGGAATTAATCTAGAAGAGTATTTTAGAATAATTGTCAAATTCTAGATTAAGTGCCTTTGTAACCTCAGATACTTGTATCAACCTAGGATATTTACATTAACACTAGTATCTAGGTTAGATGTATGATTCTATATGAAATACCTACTAAAATAGGATGTGACTACCTAGATGCTTCTTGGTTTTTTATCTCTTTCATTTTGGTGCATTCAGATCTGGGTCATGTATTGTCACTTCTTGTCAAATAGAAAAACCCTAGTTCTTCATCCTCATAATGGCTATGGGGAAAATGGGTTAGTGGGAAAATGGCATCAAGATAACCCAAAGACCATTCTATTAATAATTGTCACCTACATAGCCAAGAATCTGAAGACGGCCTCAGACTTATGTAGTTCTTCCCTATGTGTTGGCTTGTGTGTGAATCATGAAATGTGTGATAAATATGTACAATAATGACCTAGTTTATAAGTTGGAAAAGATATCCGTTAGTTTGATCATTCAATATTTAAGACCTATAGATATGATATCCTTATGAATTATATGGAAATAATATAAAATAGGGAATCTTTCATCGCTTGAATGTTTTGGTAAGTTACTTGGTGAGGAGGTAAGAAGTTTCTAGGTGAGGAATGCATGAGGGTTGATCTTGTATTTATACCAATCTATTTGGAGAATAAATTACATAATAGAACTTAGACTGACCATTAGATGACTTTTATGGCACTAGACAGTTGCATTAGAGAATGACACCTACATCAAAGTAGGCATTTGTCTGGGATGAAAGTGTTGAGGGAGCAAGAAAATAGGTATATGATCATAACTTATAGTGACATAATATAAGTAGGTTTTAATCATTTTAGGAAAGATATAAGGATTGGATCATCGACATATGACTATTCAAACTAAGATATAGGCCAAGGGACATAAGGGAGAGTAGATCTAAGACTTATGAAAGTGAAAAAAGAGTCTCAAAATGAAAGGAAAAACTATGGTCTGAGTTGTTAAAGTGTATAATACCGAGGTGATATTTAATTCATAATTAGTGTCTACATTCCCCTCATTTAATATAATAATGAAATTGATAGTTTAAAGGAAATGAATGCATACCTGGGTATGTATAACACACCTTGTCTTTACTTGAATCCAACTTGAGTGATTTGATGGTGATTGACCTACAATCAAGAGAATGTTATAGTACATAATTTGGGCATACAATCTAAAATTTAAAGCGTTAAAAGGATTGAAATTGAAATAGATCAAAGTTTAGGAGTACACTTATGTATTTATACAACTACCTTGCTTATTGATGACTTGATTTGAAATATGTATCATTATGAATCACTAAAATTAAGATTAAGACAAATATAAATCTAGAAAGTGCTTATATCTAAGGAGATAGAGAGAGAGATATGAGGGCCTATGGACCTATAGATGATATTTATGAATTACATAGCACTTCAGTATTATACAATTGGAAAACTTAGACTATGGATATCTCGATTTTGGACCTTTCCTGCTTCTATAAATCTTACATCAGTTCTATCTTATATCCCTTGGCTAATCTCTTAGTGCAACTAGTCTTATGTTGATGACCCAAGACTTTTATCTTGCCCATAATTTTTAAAATGTACTTATATTCCACCTCTATAATTTCTAAGATTGTATATACTCTCATGCTCCCTAGACACTAACATCTAGGATAGACACTTGCATTAATGCTAGTGTCATGACTTGATGTAAGTGTCTAGTGCCCTTAAGTCATATATTTTACAAATGAAACATATCCTAATAGTCAACTTAAGTGATTTAATGTGAGTTATTTATCTAAAGGGATTTGATATAAATACATGATCAACCCTTATTTATTCCTCACCTAGAAAATACCTGAGGTAACTTATCAAAACATTTTTATCAAGCATTAAATTGAGCAAAACTTCCCTATTTTTTTATATTTCCATATCAATCATAAGGAAAACACATACATAGGTCTAAAGTACTAGAAAAGTATCCCAAAATCTATATTTTCCAAGTTACAAGTTGTGTCACTATTATACTTACTTTCCACATATTACATGATTCACACGCAATCCAACACATAGGGGAAAACTACATCAATTTGAAGCCCTATTTTGAGTATTGTCTATGTAGGCAATGATCATTGATAGAGGGGTCTTTGGGGTTATCTCAACATTTTATTCCCACTAACCCATTTTCCCCAAAGATCACTATAAATATAAATAACTAAGGTTTTGAAAATTCATAAGGAGTGATAGTGCATGACCTAGATTTATATACACCAAAGTGAAGGCAAAGTCAAACTTAGGAGCATCTAGGTGGTTACATATTTTTATAATAAGCATTTCATATAATATTCCTATATCAAACCTAGATAATAGTGTTAATGTAACCATCCTAGGCTAACACAAGTGTTCAGAGCTCTAGAGGCACTTACTCTAGAATTTGGTTACTATTCTAGAATCACCTTGTAGTTTGCTTTCTACTTGTTTTATATCCAACACTATGTTAGCATCAAAACTAGCTAAGTATATTAATTCATTATCATTTCCATACATAACTTAGTTGTACTTTATATATTTATCCTATTCTTAGTTTTTTAAATTTATCATATTTTATATCTGAGTTTAGCACTCAATTCACTTGCTATAAAGATAGTTTATCACCCTTGTGCCCTATGCTATCTCTATCCTAGATAACTCTAGATAACCCCGATCTATATTTTTAGGGTTAAACATTTGGTGAACCAAATTTTTGAACAGAAAAATTGTTAGTGCCCAAAATTGCACTAAAGAAATTGGGTCCTTGTTTATATCAATGTCTATGTCCTTAGCCCAATTACTATTTTAAAGTGTTCTTTCAAAGGTCAAGTTCATGTAAACATTGGCTAAGTCCTTTGTATGGTATTTTCTTGGAAAATTTGTCTTTCCCTTAGAATTTTTGGTATTTTTGCATGAACACAATGTCTAATGGAAATAGATCTTTGGGCCTTTTTATCTTGGATAAAAAGTCCAAATACTTATTTTTATCAAAAATTTTATCTGCTATAAAAGTTTTGAAGGAATTCAATGTTTTATTTATTTTGGGATAATTATTTCACAAAAGATCTAAAGGGTCCTTTGTTTCTGACTTTTTGTCTACACTAAAATCCTGAAGGGTCATTTCCTTTAGACATTTTATCTACACAAAAAGCTCAAAAGAATTAAATGACCTATTTACTTTGGCCAAAGGTACTTCCAAAAATCCCAAAGGGTCATTTTGCCTTTGAATTTTTTTTGAAGAATCATTTCTTTTGGGTATTTTGTCCTTGTAAAATTATTGAAGGGCACTTCCAAAGGGTCATTTTTCCTTTGCAAAATTTTTGAAGGCTCATTTCCTTCATGAATTTTGCCCTTTACAGAATTCCTAAAGGGAGTCTACAAAAAGTCTGAAGGATAAGTATAGATGGTCAAGGACACATGAAAAAATCCTAAAGGGCACTTTCAAAAGATGGAAGACACTTTTAGAAAGCCTGAGAGGCACTTTCAAGAGATCAAAGGACCTTTCCAAAAGGTCAAAGGGAAATTTTTTAGGGTAAGTACCCTTGAAAAAATATCTGAAGGGTATGTTCAAAGGGCCCTAAAAGTTATTTTCTAAAATTTGGTGCAGAGCAGAGGTCTTATTTCCTTTAGACATTTTGCTTGAGAAATTTTTTTGAAAGAATTACATTTCTTTAGGAGAAGTACTAAGGTCATTTTTTGTGGGGAAATTATTTCAGACAAAATGTCCAAAACAATTGTCCTAATGAAGGAAAAAGGAGCTAAGTGTCATTTCTTTTAGAAAAAGTGTAGAGGTTGAAATCCTTTGGCAAAAGTACAAGAGACTATTTTCTTTGGAAAAAACACAACTACTAATTTCTTCAGGGAAATTGTTTTCTACAAAATGTCTAAAACAATTATCTTGATGAAAGGCAAAAGGCTGAAGACTCAATTCTTATAGGAAAGTGTGAAGATAAATCCTTCAAGGAATTTTTCTCAAACATTTTGTCCAAAATAATTATCCTATAGAATGCCCAAAGGAATTATTGCAAGATAATTATGCCAAAGATAAATCCCAAGGTATAATTTTTGAAGCAAATAAGAATGCCAAAGGTAAAGACTCAGACAAAATTTTTGCAAAAAAATTCCCTGAAGAAATATTTCCAAGTTGTAGGTATGATGATCTTGCAGACATGTTTTGACAAGCTCACAGACATCAAATTTAAGGTACATGGACTAGATTTTGGAATTCAATTGCTCCAAGACAGGCTCATAAATGTCAAATTTAAGCCATGATAAGTAGTTGTCAGGATTCAAATGTTCTAATATAGTCATTTGAGCATCAATTTTAGACCCATGAAATATCCATTTATTTTCAAATAGAGGTAGATTCAATGACATGAATTTTCTTAAAGCAAGATGATCTGATGATGCATAATCAATGTTAAAAAGTCAAAGGAACACAGGAAGCCCATGGGCCTACCAAGTGGCATATCCTTGATGCTAGGTAAAAAGTACTATCCAATCATGTCTCACTCCATAGATCATGATCCAATGGAGTAAATTTAATTTCCCTAGCTAAATTTGATGGTGCATAAACAAGGTTGAAAAGTTAGAAATCCCATGATAAAATGTAAAAATGACAAGTGGCACAATTGTGTGCCACTAATTATAGCTCGATCATCTCATTGCAAGATCTATGGATCATGTTTGCTCAAGAAAGGAAAATCCAATAGTGTAAGCCAAGATAGACTTTTTAGAGGGTTTAGATTGTATGAAGAAGTGATAAGTGTTCAGGTTGAGGTTAAATTTGATCGCTCTTCCATGGATGTGGCAATAAGCTAAAGCATAAAAGAAGATCCATGAAGCTATTCCAGAGTGAATATATCCAATCATGATCACATATCATTTTAAGTTCCATGTTATAATCAGATCAAATCTTGAGCCATCATTATAGGTAATGGGTTTTACTTGGTGTGCACTTAAAATAGATTTCCTATCCAAAAGTTTCCATAATTTGAAATTAAGTAACAAGAAAGCATTTCCAAATAAGTTTCACATCAAGAAAAAAAATCTATTTGGATCCTCAAGTGAATATCCTCCTTCCAAGATCATGTGAATGATACTTTTTAACCAAAATATCAAATGATATGCTCCAGGAAGTTATAAGTCCTCATCATTCCTTGTAGAGGTAGTTATAAAAATGATGTCTTGAAAATTGATGAAGATCTGAGGTGTATCAAAAGGATATTTTCTATCTAGGAGCATCTTCTCCGGACTATAAGATTTTGTTATGAAGTTTTTACATATTGAAACCTATAGGTCTAGATTTGAGAAGGATTGAAAAAGTATAAATAGGGTCTTTTCCCTCTATTCTAAGGTTGTTGTTGGCTACTGTAGGTCATTTTAGGCTTCATTTTCTCCAAGTCTAGGTTATGATTTTTTTTTCTAGGATCAACTACTATGTGTAGATCTTATCTTCCTTGCTAAGGTGATTGCATTTGTACAACCATTAACAAGATTTGAGAGAATGCTTCCGTCTCCCTTGTCAATAGATAAATCTCACCATGCTTGTCCCCATAGAAACATTTTTAAGTGTTGATGTTTGTAATATTTCTTTTCAAGTTAGTGGAGAATATGTGTGGTTCTTTACTGTATCCTATTAATGAAATGCAATAATATGTTTTACAAGTTCTACTTATAAGATATTTGGGTTTATTTTTATTATTGATTGTCATTATGACCACGTAATTAGGTTTTAAATCCCTTTCTATAGTTATATTTAGAAATGCATTATTGAATACCTTTTAAGGGTTCCCTAGGTTCATAAAGTTAATAGGAGAAAGTATTTGAGATTCTAGTTTTTAGTGTATGTCTTAGTCTCTTAGGGATCATTTAGTGTTTATCATTGTATTACATTTGAAGTTTTTTTACATCTTCATTAAGGAATGTTGTCATGAAATTTTTCCAGACACCCTGCTATTTGGAAACCACCAACACACCACCTTCCATTTTATAATTAACTATAAACTTGCTCTACCCTATCTTACCCTACAAATAACACACCCTATTACATATTAAGAGTGTTAATTACCTTGAAAATTCATAATATATTGCATATCTAAAATGTGCTTTCAATTTGTGCTTTAAATCTTAGCTTACAATCTTTATTTTATCCCTTTGCTATTGAGGATTTTTCAAAATGAAGATTACAATCAAAATTTCATTTATCTTTAGTAGCTTGTGTATGACACAAAGCATTTGTGTATCTCATATGATAACCCTTCATGGGTGAATTATGAAAAATTGGTTATGCTATGGTCCTATTTGTTCTTTATGCGAAGAATCCCAATGGAGATTGAATTATAAAATCCCTCCATGTGAGAAAGCTACCCCATAGGTTCTCTCACCTTGGTTCAGGTAGAGCCAGAAGTAGCAGGGAGCTAACCATACCCTCTTTAGGTGCCTCTTAGTCATTTTATCATTCTAGTCCACTCGTGATGCCAAACTCTCCCCTAATTACAATGACATTCTAGTGGGTTTACGATCACCATTTTCCATTTTTATTCAAGTGTGCAAGGCCAAATTTGAGAGGTGTATAATTTGGAACCAACAGTTAATTGACACCATTGCTGAGTATTCTTGTAGAGAGTCATGAGTATTTCATCTTGTAAAGTTATCTATTTTTACTACATTGATCTAAATATTTTGGCTATCAATGTTACAAAACTCCATTGGGACATGCTAGGGAGTTTTTAAGGTTTGACAATTTGACTTCTATTAAGACTATTTCAAAGAGTTACTAATATTTCATGTTGAAAGGTGATTTTCCCTTTTGAAAATTATTTTTAAAATTTTAGTGTCTTTTTTCTCTATCTCATTAAGCTTCAACAAGTTTAATTTCAGCATGTATCATAATAGTTTGTAAACTATTCTATTCTAGAATTCTGATTCTAATGGTGACTTCGATTGTATTTTCTAGTTTTAAGAAAGATTGGTGCCTATTATAAATATCTTTGCTAACTTTTAGTTTTGAGTATCTTCTTGTTTGCAAAGCTAAAAGGATTGAGATCATATTTCAAAGGTGACTAGTCAAAGAGACTTGATCCACCCTTAGGTCTTCCTCAAAGAAGGGGACAAGTCTAAAAGCTTGTTAAAGGGCAGAGCTTAGCTACCAAAGGTTGTTTAATTTTTGACAATATTGAGATTTTTGTTGATCCCCCATTATTGAGGACTATCATAGCTATTCTAATGATTCTAAAACACATAGTCCTATTTATTTTCTATCTCTTTATTAACTAGTTAATTCCCTTCCTAGGTCTGATCCACAAAGTCCACCTCATTCACCCCCACATATCCCTGTTCCTTTTGTTCTTAAACATCCTATTGAACCAATCATGAGGCATAAGGATCAGAAGGAGAATGCACATCTTGAATTTAGAATTCCTAGATTTAGACCCATAAATTTTTATGAGATAGAAGGATATCCTAATGAGGTTCTATATGAAGTTAGGAAATGCCTCCCAAAATTTCAAGGGAACAATGCAGTGAATAGTGATGAACATCTGAGGGCCTATTAGAATATCATTGAAGATTATGAGATTGAGTATGAGGATGTGTGAATAATTTTTTTTGTGGACACACTGGAGGAAAACTCTTCTAAATTATTTAATTTCCTTCCCACTGGATGCATTGATTCATGAGAAGAGATAGAAAATGTTTTTAGAATTCAGTATGGTGCTAGGATTCACCCAAGGTTTCTCTTAGCCAAATTTGAAAATATGAAGAATAATCCTAATGAGTGTGTGAAGGAATTCAAAACTTAGCTCAATAAGACCATGATACAACTTCCTAAAAATAGTAGGCCCAATGACACAACATGCTTGATAAAGTACTATGATTATTTTGATAAGAAGAACAAATAATTCTTGAGGGACAAGACTCCCACTAACCTATAGTTGGTGTTAAATATGGCCATCTAAATTGAAAACAACATCAAGGCTATGGGAAATCTATTAAACAAGAGAGATGATGTGAAGCTGGTAAATCTAGAAAAGACACAACCCATGAAGATAACCAACTTAGAGGAAACTATCAAAAATTTGGCCTCTACTATCAAAGAAATGTCATACAAGTTGGATAGAGATGAGAAGGGGGTCCCTCAGGTGTCGACAAGCTATGAAAGATATCCAAATTTGAATCAAGTGCAAAGGAGGCCTGCTTTCCATAATAGAGATAATGATAGAGGAAAGATGCTTGTATGCAAAGATAAGACATATAGAAACTTGAACAAAGGGGCTAGAAAGGAGGTGCCCAATCCTTTAAATGCCAAGGTAAATGTTGTAAATTCTAATTTAGATATTGATTGGTATGATAAGTGCTTCCTTTCACACCCTCTATGTGATACTTTTAAACAAGTTGATGAAGATCCAAATGCACCTAAATATGCATCATTCGATTATGAGATATTTATGTTTGATTGTCAAATACCTCAAGATGAATTGATTGTCTCCACAAAACTATCAACTGATACTAAGTTTGATTAATTTTAGAGAATTATTTAAATGGAGATTGTCCCAAATTTTGACTTTGCTTATGATATTAATATGGCACAGTCATATGAATTGCCTATCCATGATTTTGATCTCTTACACTCTGTGACGATCAAGAAATATCCTAGGGGTAATCCATTAGTTGAGGATAATAAGCTATTAATTAATGTAGTGGCTACCCAAAAGAAAGAATATAACTTGAGAAGCAGGCAACTAGGTGCTTCTCCTCAAGACACTGCCCCTATAAATTCAAAAGCATGAAATGCAAGCAAGAAAGAAAAGAGATCTATAATAGTCTAAAAAGATTCCAAAGTAGCACCTATAACCTAAGCTACTAAGCCTAGAGGTGCTCCTACTAAGAGAAATAGAACACCCATATTATCTATCATGTTTGAGGGTACAAATGAGCTTAATTAAATTCCTCCTTTGAAAGCTACTATCAAAGTTATAAATCCACCTTAGCCTACTACCCTTCAAACATTGAGTGACTATATTCTCCTTGAAGGTGTCATTAACCTTCCAAAAAATACACCTCTTTCTCTATATAGTGTGTATGACATGGCTCAATTATTGAGTAAAATAAACATCATCATACCACTTGTGAAGTTATTATGAATACTTGAACATAAGAAGAGGGCCTTTGGATATTTAGAATTTGGTGAAAAGTTATCTACAAATAAAGTTGAGTTAACCCAAACACCCATAGAAGAAGATGAATAATTAGAAGAGGTTGTTGAACATACTCCACAAGTCTATTTGGGAATTGCATTGGTGGAGAGTCAGCTAAATGTAGATCCTTTTTATACTTCTCGACTAATAAATGGTCTATTCATTCACAACTATATGTTTGATTCTGGTATTTATTTCAATATGATGCCCTTGGGTGTCCTCAATTATCTTAGAGTGAATATCACATCAACCTTTGGCAAGTGTTATTCCATGGACTCATGAGAGGTTCCAATTATTAGACACATTAAAGGGTTGGTGGTACATTTTGTAGTTCATCCTAGTAAGTAATTGAATATGGATGTGGTAGTTGTTGACTACCTACCTAAATAGGGGATGTTGCTATCATGCAAATGGGCTACTAGCATGGGTGGAAGTTTATAGATGGACCTTTCATATGCCACCATGATTTTGGAGGATAAGATGGTTAGAATTTATAGAGAGCCAAAGATGCTACATGTGATTGAATATCCAAAGCATACTCTCAATGAAGTGTTGTACATGGATGTTAAGATTGAAAAATTTGTTTGAAATGTTGATATTAGTGAACAACCTGCTATTCTTGATGTTGAGCCTAAAAAATAAAATGTGGTTTGGAGGATGTGCTTTGATGGAGCTTGCTCCAATCTTGGAAATGGAGATGGGGTTATCTTCTATGCCCCCAATGGTAAAAGCTTTATGTTTTCATTTCAACTTTCATTTGAGTGCACTAACAATAATTTTGATTATGAGGCACTCTTTCTTGGTCTAAGGATTGCTCATGAATATGGAATCAAATTCTTGGTTGTCAAGGATGATTATGAATTAGTGGTAAAGCAAGTCCACAGTGCTTTTTCCATGAAAAATAAAAGGTTGAAATAGTATCAAAATGTTATTTGGGATTTTATGGAGTTCTTTGATGCATTAAATCTATGTTATCATGATAGGAGTTTTAACCAAGAAGTTGACAGACTTATAGGGCTAGGTGATTAATTTAACATTACAACTATGAACCCTCACTATTAATATCAAGTGGAAGTGCTTGTTAGGCCTTCAATCCTAGATAATGTTCTTCATTGGCAAGTTTTTGATGATGAACATATTAAGAGGTTTCTAAAATATAAAGCTAAGTTCCATGATTTTCTCATAGACTTGAAATACATGATTTAGGTTAATGATGGGAAGGATACCTTGTTTGGGAAGGACATTATTTAGCTAAAGACAAACACTATCCCAAGAGGACTAGTTAGTTTAGAAGCACATTTTGATGTAACTGATAGAATAAATCTAAGAGACTCATTCATTTTATAAGATGTAACTGAGTTTAACTTGGGTTATCATAAGAATCCAAGGAAGGTTTGGTTGGGTACTCACCTAAGTGCAATAGAGCAAAAAGCTTACATGTAGCTACTAAGTACTAAGATTGCCTGACATGGTCTTATTTTGAGTTGAAAGCATATAGGGAAGACTTGTTCTAGCACATCATTCCATTAAAGCTTGATAACAAGCCTTTAAGATATAAAAAAAGACCTATTAACCCTATATTAGCCACCAAGATGTGGGAAGAATTAAATAAACTAAGGGATGGTGGTATAATTTAACCCATCAGGTATTCATCATGGGTTGTGAACTTTGTCATTGTAAAGAATAAAAATGGTGACATCCACTTGTATGTGGATTTTATAAATATGAAAAAGCTTCTTTAAGAGATAATTATCCATTTCCCAATATAGAGAACTTACTACAAAGTGTTATTGGATCATAAATGTTATCCACATTGGATGGTTTCTCAAGTTACAACCAAGTTGTGGTAAAGGAATTTGAGAGGTCTAAAACCATGTTCATAATGCCTTAGGGAACTTACGCATATATGATGCTACCTTTCAAGTTGATGAATGTTGGTGCAACATTTAAACAAGCTATGGATGTTGCCTTTGTAGGTCTAATTAACTAGTTCATTACTGTGTATTAGGATGATATCACTATGTACTCGAAAATAAGAGCATTTAGAGCATTTGGAAAAGGTGCTAATAAGATGTAGGGAGTTTGGAATTTCACTAAATCCTAAGAAGTGCCACTTTGGAGTAAAAAAGGCCAAGTTACTAGGACATATAGTTTCCAATAATGGTGTCATGATTTATCCCAAAAGGGTTGAAGCTATTGATAAAGTGTCTATCCCATAGTCCAAGAAAATAATTTAGTCTTTTTTTGGACAAATTAACTTTGTAAGGAGGTTTATTTCTAATGTTGTAAAGATCAATCTACCTATTAATTCCATGTTTAGTAAGGACCATACCATCAAATGAGAGGAAAAGGCTATGCAAGCATTCAATGACATCAAGGGAGATTTAAAGTCTGCCCCTATTTTATCTAGTCCTAATTACACAAAGCCATTCCAAGTATTCTCTTTTACATCATCCAATACTTTGGCTATTATCTTATTGAAAAATAATGAGGAAGGTCATGAATATCCTGTAGGTTTATTTATAAAATCTATGCAAGGTCCTAAACTAAACTATACTATCATGTACAAATAGGCTTTCTCTCTTTTGAAGGCTATTAAAATGTTTAGGCCATATATTTTGAGTTCAAATATTATTGCCTATGTCCCACACACCATGGTGAAGGACATTTTAACTCAAATCTAAGTGTCTAGCAAGAGGTGTAGGTGGGTCAACAAGCTACATGAGCATGACATGGATATCTAGACCACTGAGTTGATAAGGGGGATGGGTCTATCCAATCATATGGTTGAGACCAATTTGTAAGTTGTTGAGGTAAACAATTATATTTTTAATGTTGATGATTATTTGAGTTAGTTTAATGCATCTCAATGATATAGGGACATTTTTTACTACTTGAAAAATATGAACTATCCCCTGGTTTGGATAAGAATCAGAGAATAATTGTAAAGCTTTTGTCCCAAAAATACCTCTTGTCTGAGGATAGACAACATGGAAGAATCTAGATGGGGTTCTCCTAGGGTGTATGCTAGAAGGGAAAAATACTATCCTAATTGAATACTTCCATAGTGGAGTTTGTGGTGGCCATTTTGTACCTAAATTTATAGCTCATAAAATTTTGAGAGCTAGTTATTGGTGGCCATCATTGTTCAAGGATGTTGCTTAGGTAGTCAAAAGATGTGAGAAATGTTAGCACTTTGTTGGGAGGATGAAAGTTTCAAGTTATCTTGCCTTGTAGCCTATGATGATTAAAGGCCCATTAAGATAATGGGGAATGGATTTCATTGGATAAATAATTGATTGATCAAGTACTGGGCATAGGTGGATCCTAGTTATAACTAATTACTTCACCAAATGGGTCAAAGTAATCCCTACAAAGAAAGTAACACACCAGGTAGTCATTAATTTTTTACTAAATTAGATTATTTATAAATTTGGTGTGCCTATTAAATTTTTTGCTAACAATGCTATGAACTTTGAAGCTAGACCTTTGGTAGCATTATGCAAAGACTATGTAATTGCATTGACCTATTCTTCTAAGTACAATCCTTAAGGGAATCAAAAAATTGAATCAAGTAACAAGAACTTTCTCAAGATCATTAGGAGAGCATTATAAATAAATAAGAAGTAGGGTGAGTAAATGAAGTTTGCTTTCTGGGCTAATAAGATCACATCTAAGAAAGATAAAGGTAGAATCCCTTTTGAGCTTGTTTATGGAGCTCAAGTAGTTCTGCCTATGAATTTATAGTTGGTACTTATTAGCTCATGCAATAATTAGGGGATGATGAGTAGATCCACCACTATGGAAGTAATGTTAACCATATTATTAAGATTTATGAACTTGAAGACAAGCTCATGAAAGACATCTTAAGTTTAAGGAGAAGCTGAAGAAAATATTTGATAGAAAGGTCACTCTAAGAACCTTCTAGTTAGGTGATCTAGTTTTACTTTGGGATATCAAGCATGAGGAGAAAGTAAAACATGGTAATTTTGATGCTTGTGGATGGGTCCCTATTTTATTGACTACTAGATTAGGGAGTATACTTTCTTATTGAAAGATCTAGAAAGTGAAATACTAGAGCTGCTAGTCAATGGTAGACATTTATAACACTTCCTTGATTGAGTTCATCTATAGTTGTGTACAATATTATATAGTGTTTTATTGCTTTGCATTTTTATTTTTTATTTCCCCTCTATTTTTGAGCCTTATGTGTATAGTTTCCATTTGTTTTTGGTTGTGTGTTAATTTTTATATCATCCTAATCTATTTTTATACATCTACCATGTTTTGTTGAGCCTTCATGGATGTTTTCTAAAAATTTCTAAGTCTTGACTCTATAACCCAATAGATTGGAACATGGTCTTGTATTATATGGCTCTTTTCACACCCATAGGGGGTATGCATTCTTTGATGAGATCTAGTGTTAGTGTCCAAAATTTCACTAAATCAATTGGGCCCTTGTTTGTATCAATGTCTGTGTCTGTTTCTCTCAATTTTTTTACTTTTCTTAATTTTTTTTAAAAGAAAGAAACTAGGAATAGGTGTGTAAATAAACATGTTGAATTTACATGCGTTGAGTCCAAATGATTATGGATAACTCCTTTTTGGTTTCGGAGGATGACTTGAAAATAAGAAAACACTAAAAAAAAACTTATTTATTAGACAAGTAGATGGGTGGATTGCCTAGCATGAGCTAGATCCTAGAAGCAAAAGATTTCTAGGAGGCTATCAATCCACTTGCTTTTAACACTTAAGTTTGATAGATAAAAATGAAGGAAACATGTATTTACAACAAAAAACTAAAATTAAATATAGTAAATAACCCAAATTTAATTAATTAAAACTAAATGCTTTGCTAAGATGATTAAACTAAAACAAATAGTTTGAATAATTAAAATTGCTGAAAATTAGTTAAAAGTAAGGTTTTGGTTCTTGTTTGGTGAAATGGTAAGGGTCAAAAGAGTGATGTGGTGTTAGAAAATGGTTGATATGGAAAAGTTTTAAGAGATGAAGGTTGAAAAGGATAAGGAAACAAATGATTAATGTGGAAAAAGGGTAAGGGAATAAAGAGAGTGAAGATGGTAAAGAGGGAAATGGGAGAAGAGGTAAATGAATAAAGGGGAAAGGAAAATGAATATGCTAAGGGTAAAAGATATGGAGGCCAAGATAAGAAGAAGGCCAAATAGTGGGTTTGGAACTTAAAAAAAGAATAGGCCAAGAGGGATAAGAAATTAAATTTCAACAAATAAAACCAAGGTTACCTTCCAAGCTTGAAGAAGAATGTTGATGAAGATGTTGGTGTTGATGTTGTTGAAGCAATTTTGATAGAATTTCAATAAAACTCTGATGCTTTGAATCTTTATTCCTCCAAGATAATGATGACCTATAAAATTATTATTCCCTCCAATATGTAACCTTTTTCATAAACTTGTAAAAAAA
The DNA here is from genome assembly GCA_037957365.1 of Torreya grandis. NCBI lineage: Eukaryota > Viridiplantae > Streptophyta > Pinopsida > Cupressales > Taxaceae > Torreya > Torreya grandis. Next base: position 273,824 of record JARHVA010008323.1, read on the forward strand.
TATTGATAACCAAAGAATAACTTCTAACTTAACCTTTCCTGATGGAGAGGGGGGGGGGGTATTTATAGCATTTGATGTTGGGAAACATGCCAAAAGAGTGGAAGAGTGAAGTAATTTTAATTATTCTAAGTGGGTCTCATAAATAAGTCAAGGATGACGATGTTGAGATTCTCATCTTGATCATAATTCTCTCATTTGGGTTGGTGTGTCTCCCACCTTGCACATGAATCTAATTTTGAATGGGAATCATGCACATGGGTTTAAATGAGACCAAATACTTCTCCCCATCCTTTTTTTCTTTCACACAAGAACTTAAAAGGGTGGCACACCAAATGTGGCACAATTTTCTATGTGGGGGATGAAAAGTCCAAGGTGAGGTTGTGGAAGATTCCCATTTGGGTTGAGAAGTCTTCCTTTTTGCCCATAAGTCCAAATTTAGAGGGGGAATTATGCACATGGGTTTTTATGAGGCTTAAAGAATTCTTCCCATATTTTCTTGCTTTCACACAAGAACTTAAAGGGGTGGCACACCAAATGTGGCACCATTTTACATTTGGGGGATGAAAAGTCCAAGGTGAGGTTGTGGAAGATTCCCATTTTGGTTGGAGAGTCTCTAATTTAGGCTAAGAAGTCAAAAATGGGTGCCCTTTATCTTTCCCAAAGTCTTAAAGAGATTGGTATCTCTTTTAAAGTCTAATTTCATGTAGGAAGACAAAATATATTTTTAATTATGACCCCTTAAGGGGAAATTCACCATATTTCAAAGGAGGGAACTTTATGATTCTAAAATGAGGTCATTAGGAACTTTGGAAAAGGTTCCCAAGTGGAGTATGGTGTCCCACATCAAGACATATCACTTTCCATGTCACTTGCCATTTCACATGCCATGTCATTTTCCATGTTATTTTCCATGTCACATTCCATGTCATCATGAATAGTGATAGTGGGTCCCATTGTGAATAATGATAGTGAATAGTACTTTCAAATAGTGATTTTGAATAATATTGTGTGATTAGAAGAATAGTGATTTGGTTAGGTTAAGAGGGGTTTGTTAAGGCTTAAAAAGGTTTAGGGGGTCTTTAAGGGGTCTTGAGGTATTTAGTCATCAAAAATTACAAGTGTGTTATTATCTAGTGTCTACATTTTACCCCTTTTTATTATGCAACTTTTAACAAGTTGCAAAACAAAAATGAATCAATTGGTCAAAGGTCAAGGTGATTTGAGTATGGAAGGCAGTGTTCCCCCTCAAGCTAAAAGTTGATGAGGAAAGGCTAAATTGGGTGTAGGTTTGATAAACAGTTGATGGGGAGGCACTAGGTGGTGCCACAAGGTAGCTAGGTATATGAAATGCCAATGGGTTCACAAAATACAATGAAGTGCAATAGTAAAGATTATGTAGAGACTAAAGGTGCCAATGTTGATAAAAAAAGGTCAACTTCTAAGAAATGCTAGTCGTAGCTGATTAGGTTAGTCCTACTAAGGCTCTTAGATAGGGTTAGTATTGACTTAGGTATCCAGGGTAAGAAGTGCTCCTAAGAAAACATGAATGGTCTAGTTTTGTATAAGGTGGTGTAAACATTTAAAAGTTCAACATGACAAGGTTGGTCATTATGGTCAAAAGCTATTGTAAAAAACACCAATGTTCTAGGTTAAATCAACCAACATCAAGGTGGACGTGGTGAAAGCATGGCTGAATTGGGTATGGGTTGGAAGGGGATGGATGAGATGAATCTAGATGCACGTGGTAAGTGGATGTTGCCTACATAGTTCTATAAATAGGAATTTAAAAATAACATCAAGCAAAATTTAGTTCTTTTGAGGTGAAGGGTGTTGATTAACGTGGTTTCCCTAATTTGATATCATGTAGGTAGGTCTGTGTGAAGGACATTAGAGAAAGAGAAGTGTCAAAAGGTGTAAAAGATGGCTATCAAATAGTTTATGATGGGTGTGGTAGAAATGGAGGATGAGATTACTTATGATGTAATTAGATGATTGTGTCAACTATTCTAAAGGAATATGTAGCCATGGATATGTAGGTTGAAGCATAAAATGGTGGCCACCTTTTTAAATAAAAGAAAAGGGATAAATATGACTTATCAGGCTTTAAAAAATCTAGACTTACTCGAATTACCATAGTGATCCGATGAGTTTTGTCATCACCATCTAAATAAGTTGACATTGTGCACATTCCACAACAATGTCATTGACAAGCTATGAAAGGTTATTATTCAATAGTTTGGGGAAGAAAAGTAGCAGAGTGAGAAGTGGAAAAGATTTAAACCCTTGACTCTTGACTCAGTGGGGCCCAAAAATAAGTAAATGTTGAGTTTTTGAGGGAATTTAAAGAAATATGCTGAGGGGTTTTAGAATATGGAGTGAGGTGAATAATAATAATATTAATTAAATGAGGGAACAGGTTGTGGATTTTGTGCATTAAAACAAGGGCTATTTATTCCATTTGAAGCTGGTTTTAGTTTTGATTCTAACATCTTCGAAGGTCAGAGTAAAAGGGGTTTAAAATAGGCAAGACCAAAAGAGGTGGGAAGGAATTTTCATCCTGATGGCTTAATAATGCTTACATTTTCTGGTTGGTCTCATGAGCCCATGGTCTTGGCCAATCATGTTCTAGATCTGTAAGATTGGTATATATCTCACAGTAAACCAAAATTTAGTGGAAGACCTTTGAGGCTGTAACATGCTTAAAATGGGTAGAGGGTTTAAAAGGAAAAAAGTGATAGGGAGGGTGAAGGGAGGGACAAAAAAGAGAGTTTGAGTGAAACACATAGAGGCATTAAAGGAAGAAAGGGATGCTCCTGAAGTAATGAACTTGACTAGTTTTCATGCATTAAGGCAAGGGTATGGTTAATACAAGGAAGTAGACAATGAGATGTACGTAGAAGTAGTACAACTATTGACCACACTCTAAAAAAGTGAAGGTTGAATTGGAGAACATAAGGGAGATCTAACAAGGGATGAGGTGAAGGTGGACCAAGAGATGGATGAAGAGAAAATAATGAGGTCATATATAAAGATGAAGGTGGAGAAGGATGGAAAAAGATAGGCATGGTCTTATGGGTTAGGAAGAGTAAGGAAGGGCATCAAGGGAGACAAAAAAATGAAATGAAATGGAGAAAAGAGAAAAATAAAAGGTAGAAGATGGGGGGTGAGAGATGCACTAAAGAATGATAGATTGAAGAATTGAAAAGGATGGGGAGAGAAGTGTAATTATCTTGAAGGGTAAGGGGAGGATGGTAAATATGGGAGGCCATGAAGGGTTTGAAAATAAGTCTAAAAATAGACCAAGGAGAAAATAGTTTGGTGATGAAAATAAAAAAAAATAAGGCAATAAATATAAAGAAAATAGGAAGAAAAAGGAGTGAAATGAGGACACAAAAAGGATGATAAGAGAGTGAAGAAGTAGGTGGTATCTGGACCAAATAAACCTAGATGATGATGGATAATGAAGCAAAGCAGATGGTGGTTTTGGAGATGAGATTAGGATGAAAATGGGAAAGGGGTTAAGAAAAACAAGGGGAAGCAAAGGATGGGTGTGTAAAAAGGTGAAGAGAGAAGGTAGGCATTAATCAACTTGTCAGAAGAGATTGAAAATATGAAGGGGTGATTAGAAGAGATTGTCAAACCAAAAAGTGGTGAGGTAGTGAATAAATAGGGGGATGAAATGAAAGGGAGAGAGATGAAACTAAGGGATGAAGATCTTGGATGATAAGGATGAAAAGGAAGAATTGTAGCAGGGATATAAAGCATGGATACTCACACATATACAAAAGATAAGTGAGTATTAAGATGGAAAGAGGAGAAGGGGAATGCAAAGAGAAAAAGGCAAGAAGAGGAGAAGAAAAGAGGAAATTATGGAAGGCTTCTCAAAGGATGAATACCCAGGGAGAAACTAGTTATAGAGGAAAAAAAGGAAGATGAAAAGGATGGAAAAAAGCAAACAAGAAGAATGGAAAATGGGTATAGTGGGAAGAGTGGCAGAATGATAAAGAGTGGTGGTACATGTAAATAAAAAATATAGAAAAAAAAGAAACATAGAGCTTGCAAGATGCACAGTATGATGTGGAATGGGTGAGGAAAAGAGAGTGATAAGGGGGGTACAAAAAATAGTCAAGGGTAAGGGGAGATGATGAGGATGGAGAATGAAGTTGAAGGAGATAAAGGGTAAGGTTGATAATAAGGTGAAAAAGATTCCAAAAATGCAAAATGTGGGTGGGGAAGTGGGATGAGAAGCATGCACAAGGAAAGATGATGGTGAGGCCAACGAAGTAGAGTAGGAGGTGGCTTTATGGGAGGTAAGAGGGGCCAATGGGGAAGGCTATCAACCCTTGTGTTAAAAGAGATTGACAAGCTAATAAAGTGGTTAAAGGAGATTGAAAATCTAAAGGGAGGGAGGTGGTGAGGGGATAGGTAAAGAATTTGAGGAAGAGATTTTAGGTGAGAAGGGAAAACAAAATTACCTACATAGGCCATCTACCTACATATTCCAAAAAGACCTCAGGGTGATGTCGTTCTCCCAACAATGGGGGAAAAACTTAAGAGGAAGTATTAGATGGTATTAAAACATAAGAAAACTTAAGAAAGAGTTCAAATCTTCCTTGATGTAGGATTCCCTAAGCAAGAGGGTGCTGTCAGCAGTGGAAATGAGTGAGAAGAAAAAGGGGATGGGGATTAGTTATTAGTGGCTGAGCTACCCTTAGAAGATGAGCAATGCTTACATAGTTCATGGACATTAGGCCAATGTAGTTCAACAAGGTTTGGGTGATTTGTGTTCAAATTAGGTGCCCTAATTTGATGGACCACATGGGATGGTCTGGGTTGAGGGAGAAGGTTTGGTAAAACAATAGTTTTGGGTTTTGGTGAAGGTGTCGGTGAAAGTGAATGGGGTAGGTTGGTAAATAGTTACCATAATGATCCTAAATTTAGTAGCATGAGAGATATATATGGGAATGGTAGGATAAATTAGAAGGGAACACAATGCTAAATACCATAAATGATTTTCAATGGAGCTAATCCAAAGAAGAGGTGCATTTATTAGGAGGTTACACCTTCTAAAATTGTGCAAAGGTAAGAGTTTGAAGATAGTGTTTTCCACTACAATCTGAGTTTTAGGAGGTGGGGGTCTATCCAGATCTATAGAGTCACTATGGCCAAGGTTCATCACTACTACGAGTTGAGTTTTAAGGGTAGTAGGAAAGTGACGACTTGCAAAGAATTTATTTGATGGTCAAGGAGATTCTATAAGTAAGGAAGTTAGAAGCATGGTGAGAAATAGAGGATGGACCTTCCCTGACCCAAGAGCTGCATGGGTTGGATAAAAAAATGGTGGACATGTTTACATCCTCTGTCTTAGTTTTGTGGAACCAATGACTTATTGGTTCTTCTAGTTTGGGCCTAACCAACATGAAGCTGCATGGTTGGGAGAAGATGGTGGTTCCCTTGCTACAAATGAACATTCAATTGGCACAAAGAAAAGACTGCCTTGTTCGAGTAGACACTACTAATGGTTGGGGTTTGATGCTTAGAGCATGTGGCAATGGGTTGGTAGGAATATGAGGGACAAAGGGGGAATAAGGTGAATGAATTTATGTGAATTCATGGTGGCCTACCTTTGATGGAAGAATTTCTACAATGACTAGGATTTGGGAGTTAACACCACTAGCAATAGTGGTAGTTTTAAAGGAATGATCATTATAGTAGCCCATGGTTGGAAGCCAATTTATGTCAACTAAGGTAATAGTGATAATTATTATAATGACCACTAGGACCACAAGGAGTGTAAGATGAAAAATAAGAAAATACATTAGATGTAGAGTAGATTATAAGGTTAACAAAAAGATATCCTAATGGTACATAATGGATTTATTGAGGTGGCCAATCAGATTGAGGGTGACGTGTCCACATGCAAAGGTAAGTAGACATGACCATTTCAAGTGGGAAGACTTTTCAAAGGAATCAATGACATCATATGACCTTCCCTATCGATGGAATGGTGAATCATGTTGGCAAGGAATGATGGTCAAGTATTCTATTTAAAGAATCATGATAAGGATGAATGTCTATCATTGTGTCATTTGGTTTTGTAGGTCATAAAGGGTGTAGATAACTACACAAGGTTGATGATGGTGAACAATGGAAATAATGGTGGAGATGATCAACAACCCCCATGACCTAAAATAATTAATATGGTGAATGTGTAGATCTATCAAATACTGTAGCATGTAATGGTGATAATGGAAGTAATATTAGATTAGAAACAAGAGGAAAGGCACCCAAAACCTAATATTGATCTTGAACTCTTACATTTACAACAACAAATAAGGTAGGAGATTCACTGTATAAGATGCAAGGTTGGAGAACATGACTATCAACCTATCTATGGAGGGAAACCACACTGTCCAGGGGATGTGTAATGAGGCAACAACCAATGGTACTAATGTGAGAAGAATAACTAGAGTAGAGGGATGTAATGGTTGTGATAGGTGAGCATGGTGAAAGACCTAGAGTGGAATATGATTCTCATCTTATGGGGATGAATGTGGGAGAGGAAAATAGAGTATACCCTTTAATGGTTGCTAAGATAGGGAATACTATAGATGTTAGTTTAGGGAGTAATCAAGTAGAAGGATGGTTGAACACATATCCAAATTTAATAGATAATTGGTCTAATGATTAGGTAGGAAAATAATGTATGCTTATGTATTAGGCAATGTGTGTGTAATCTAATGACTATTTATGTGTCATGCGACTCCTCACACCCTAAATAAAATATTACACAGTTTGCTGTAAACATGTCTAAAATGTGTTGGATATCACTGGTTGAATGTTTTCATGCTTCAAATTGTGTGGATATTTATGAATGTTATGGTTATGGTTATGATTGGTATGGTGATGGTTTTTGGAATCTTTCTTAATGTAAAAAGGATGATTAAGGTTGTTGCAATATTGGATGGTAAAATTTGTGATAAAACATCAACCGAGAACATTAAGATGAGAAAAGGGAATGATGATTTATTTTTGACAAGGATTGAAAATAGAACTGAAGTGGGATCAAATTAATGAATATAAGCCCTTCAAATGCTATGCATGATTGGGCGTTAGTTGATAAAAAAAGGTTTCTTGATCATAGGGTGTCAAGTAAGCTCTAAATCCCTTGATTTATAGATATTCTAAAAGGAAGATGGGTGATAGGTGGTGTGAAGGGTAATAGGTGATATGTATGATAAACTCATGTGAATTAGTTTACCCCTTCTATAGGTGGCCTAATAATGGTAATAGACAAGTATATATCATATGCTAGATGAAAAATTTTCAATGTGGGAAGTCTACATGTGAAAGCCGATTGTGGCTTTAGATTTTTTTGTGATAGTGGGTCTTTTAATTTATTACTATACATGGGAAGTTGATTGATGCAAGAAGCTTCCATGAAATTGTTCTACTTTTGACAAAGTTAACTCAACCATCTTTCAAGGGATTAGTCTAAGCTTATTGGCTTTGTTTTAACGTTTAGTATATCTATCCTTTAAGGGAGCAGTCTACCTTACATGTGGTAATTTTTATTTTGTTTTTGGGCAACTGTCCTTTGAGGGAGTAGTCTATAATGCTTAAGATATTGACCTAATTAATTTTTGAAAGATGAAATGTCTTTAGACATTGACCAGTCTAATTAGGTTCAGAGGTTTACCTTTATGAGGGAAAAACTTTACACAAGATGGTCAATGATATGTGAAAGGGTGTCATTTTGAGAGAGAATGACCATGGGATTCCATCTTGTTAGAGATGAAAAGTATCCATGATAACCATGCCATGGGTAGAGACATGGTACCCATATTTAGGATTAGTCCATGACTGTGATGATTAATCACATGGTTCTATGTTGTAATCAATTGTCCTCAAAAGGGGAGGAGGAAGGTGGGTGAAGGTTAAAATCTCATAATCAAGGGATGAGCTTAAGTTAGATAAATAAGTGAGCTTGATCCTTATTTAATAAAAAAATAGATACAGATGTGAAGCATTGAGAGGCTCAAGTTCCAATTTGCCTTTGAGAGAGGACAAATGATAAACTCCTAATCCATACTTATGGGTGATGTTGTAGGGTCCAAGCCAATTAAAAGCAAACTTGCCTCATTTACTCTTCTCCATGTTGGTCACATGTTGGTTTTATTTTAGGATGAGATATTTGATATTGAATTCTCATTGTTTGAGGTGCTTACTCTAAGAACATGTGATACAATCCTAATAGATACAGAGGTGGTAAGAGCTACTAAATGATGCTCTTCAAGTAGCTCAAGTTGAGCTAAATGATGTTGATGAAAATCTTCCTCAGAAATGAGTTCCTTCAAAGATATGCAAAGAGAGGGGATTTGGAATTCAAGAGGCAAGATTGCCTCTACTTCAAAGACTAGAGATAAAGGGGTATCACTAGTGGAGGTTCGAATGTTATAGCAATAAGCCCATAAGGTGAATGGGATGTGCAAGTGCCAATCCCAACCTAAAGCACTAATAACTTTGGTTAATATTTTGGTGAGGGTTTTATTAGAGGCTTCTACTTGTCCATTTTCTTATGGTTAGTAAGGTAAAAAAATCTTCATTCAATACCAAATGCATCACATAAACCTTAGACTTGCCTATTATTGAAGGTTTTGCCATTATCAGTGATGATATTATGTGGAACACCAAAGCAAAAGATGATATGGTGGTTGATAAAGTCAATGATATTTTATACTTTGGTAGAGATTAGAAGAATATATTCCACCCACTTGGTGAAGTATTCAATGGCTATGATGATGGAGCTATGCTTCTATGAAGAATGGGGGTTAATTTCCCCAATGAGATCAAGCCCCCATTGAGAGAAAGGCCAAAAGTCCTTAGATACTTAGAGGCTATTGGATAGAGCATGATGTAAATTAGCATGTTGTTGAAATTTAACACACTTTTTTACATAATCACAATAGTCTTGGTTGAGGGTGGGCCAATAGTAGCCAATGTAAAGGATACATTTAGTGACTGTTAGGCCACTAAAGTATCCCCCATAGATCCTATCATGTGTTTCTTTGATGGCATGGGAAGCTTCATGACTATGTAGGAAAAAAAGAAGGAGACCATTAAAACCACATTTTTAAAGGATTCACCCTAGTATGGTGTAATGAGAAGTACTCTGGATAAAATATCCTTAGGCATTCCTAGAGAGGTTAGTAGTAACAATGCCTAGGTTTAGGTAGTTGAAAGTTTGGTCATACCAAATGTCAAATGGGGATTCCTCTTCATTAAAAATGGTAGGAAGTTTAGATTGGACATAAGAAGGTATGGTAAAATGATGAATGGTGACAAATATTTTGGAATTGGAAGGCTGAGAAGGGATTTGAGAAGCAAGGTAGGCCATTATATCCACAAATTTATTGGTAGATTAGGGAACATATTGGACTAGGTAATGTTTGAATGATTTTAAGATTTTGTCAACTAAAAGTTTATATTTTAACAAGACATCATTATTATATTGATGGGATCCATTGACTTGGTTGACCACAAACTAAGAATCACCAAAGACATGGATTGTCTTAATTCCCAAGCTTTGAGCAGTTTGGTGACCTATAACTAGGGCTTCATACTTAGCCATATTATTAGTGCATTCAAAGTCAAGTTTGAAGGAGAGAGGAAGGGGTTCACCATCAATAGGAATGAGAATAACTCTGGCACCCCCTATTTTTTGGCATTTTGAGTGATCAAATAACATGGTCATTTGGTAGGTTATGTCATCTTCTTGAAAAAAAGTCATGATAGACTCATCTGGAAAGACAAGAGGAGGTGGTTAGTTATTTTCTAAAGGAGATTAGGCTAACTGATTGGAAATGACCTAACCTTTAATCAACTTCTATTGGAGGAATTAAAGGTCAAATTTAGCTAGGAGCATGAGCCACTTAGCCATACATTGATTTTGGTATGGTTTAGAGTGCATGTATTTGAGTAGGTTGGTATTAGTGATGACATAGGTTTTATGGTTAATAAAGTAGTGGTAGAGTTTGGTGGACATGAAGGTCAATGCTAAGTAGAGTTTCTTGATGTGTATACATCGAGTCTCATATTTTATAAACATATGGATAATGTATTATACAACTTGTTCTTTGTGTTGTTCATATTAGTAAGCTAATATTGCCCCTAGTGAATGGTTAGTGGTAGAGATATATAGGTAAAAGGGGTGTTCATCCTTAGGAGGGGTGAGGATAGGTGGTGATAAAAGGTACTATTTGAGTGAATTAAAGGCCTTTTGACAATCACTACTCCATTTGAAATAGACATCCTTCTTTAGAAGGTGATGGAAAGGTTGGCACTAGTTCAAAAGTTGGGAAATGAAATGGTGAATAAATTAAAGTTTTCCCTGAAGGCTACAGAGCTACTTAAGGTTGGTTGGCGAGGCATGTCCAAAATTTATCTAACTTTATCAAAGTCTACTTTGATTCCATGAAGAGAGATACTAAAGCTAAGAAGCTTTCCTGAAAAGACCCCAAAAATGCATTTTTTGGGATTAAAGCAAACATGATAATGGATGAGGTGCTCAGATATGATTGTAAGAATAGTCATGTGATCTGTTTAGAGTTTGGATTTCTTGAGAAGGTCATCCACATAGTCTTTTACAATTTTATGGATGATATCATGGAAGATATAATTCATGGCATGTTGGTAGGTTGCACCAACATTTTTTAACCTAAAAGGTATGACTCTATAGCAAAAGGTCCCCCAAGTGGTGGTAAAGGTAGTTTTATGCTGATCTTCAAGAGCAATCAAGATCTGATTATAACCTAAAAACCCATCCATGAGAGATAAAATCTCATGGTCAGTTTTAAGATCAATAAGCTGGTCAATGCTAGGTAGAGGAAAGTCATCTTTAGGGCAAAAGAGGTTAAGATCATGAAAGTCTACACAAATATAAAGACCAACAGTGGACTTGGTGATAGGGATGATATTTGAGACCCATTACAGGTAGTTAGTGGGTTGAATGAAGTTTATAAATAAGAGATGTTAAAGATCCTCTTTGACAAGAAGGGATATGTAAGGGTGCATGTGTTGAAGCTTATATTTAATAGGCTTGGCATCATGGTGAGTGACTATGTTATGGGTAACAAAGGTAGGGTCAATCTTGGGAATATCATTATAAGACCAAGTGAATGCTATTCTACAATCTTGGAGGAAAGAAGAGAAATCATGAAGTTCCTCAGTATTCAATGATTGGCCCAATTTGACAATGTGGGGGTTATCTAGAGTTCCTAAGTTAATATCAATGGCAGATTCATTCAACATAGTTAGGGATTTAACAAGAAGGGATTTGTGGATAGAAGAATCCCCCACACTGAAGTAGGTAAGAATGGAATCATCATCTTGATGTTGGATGGTGTTGATGGTGGGTGAATCATTCTCTACCATTTTAGGATGTATGAGTGGAAGGACTTTGGTTTGGCCACTCTTTTTGTAGATGAGAGAGTCTAAACTTATAGTATTGATAAAAAAAGTTAGGAGGTATAATATCGAGGTCTTCTAGTGGAAAAAGTGGTTGGGTTGACAAGGATGGGATATCTTCCTCTATGGTGGTAATGGGTTTAGGTGAATAGGTGGATTATTTAGGTGGTTCATACCCAAGGCCAAATGACTCATGAAGCTGCAAAGTTTTGAGATGGGGTAACTTATGAGGCCCTTATTCATAGAGACTAAGGCCAAATCCTTTCCAAGCATATATATGAAGATACAACTTATTGAACATTGGTTTGTGAAGATATGAAAATTTAGAGGTAAATGGTTGGATGGATGATGTAGTTGTAGGAGCTGGAAGTGGCCGATCAAGTCCGCCATAAATGAAATTTGTTTGATGGTTAGGGAGACCAATGGGGATGATGGTTCCAATGTTAGGGTCATAAGAAGGGCCATTTTTGAGATTCCCATATTCTTGGGGGGTAAGGAAGGCATCTAAGGCTAAGAGTCTATATTCCCTAAAAGAAATACATTGGAATGTGGTTGTCACAGGGTCTTATATAAGAATCTAGGAAGAGGGGATACATGAGCTAGTGGAAGCTTCATCAACATTAAGTGTGGAAATTCTATGGGTTTTGGTTGATGAGGTTGTGTTTTTGGTAGATGATTGTGTGGTGCATAAAGAAGGAAGAAGGATGTCATTGGGATGATATGTCATATTGAAAAATGTAAAAGGACTAGGGTCAGCTTGGATAGTCATAACTTGACCTTCATTTTCAAACTTGACACATTGATGTAGGGTGGAAGAGACATAACTCATGGCATGAATCCAAGGGCATCTGAGTAAAATGCTATATTGAAACTCTCCTTATACAACATAAAAGAGTTTGAGAATAGTATGAGGCCCTATACAGATGTGGAAGACAACTTTGCCCAAGGTGGTAGCCATAGTATCATTGAAAGAATGAAGGACTATTGAGCTTTCAAACATGATGTTTTTGGGTAACTTTAGCTGGTCATAAGCATGGGAGGAGATAATATTGATGTCAACTCCCCCATAGATCATCACATTTTTTATGTGGGTTTGATTTATGTATGCTGTAATGAAGAGGGGAGGATCAAGGTCTTCTGAATAAACATATGGTATTTCTTAATTCTTGAAGGTGATAAGGTTGGAAGTTTGAAGGGTACCAATAAAAGTGGCTAGAGGTTGTGGATCATTGGGTTGGACCTTGATGGATTGTAGAGCCTTTATGAGTACTTGATGGTGATGGGGAGAGGTAGAGATTAACTCATACAAGATCATCTTTATAAGAGTTTGGTGAAGTTGCCTGAGGATAGCTTTTTGGATGGATATTGCATATGGGTTAGGGTATGGAGGGTTAGATGGGGAGGCACCTAAGATAGACATCTTGGGCTTGTTTGAAGATGGAGAAGGTTGGGTATTATTTACATGGGAGTTTGGAGAGGGGTAAGTCAAAGGAATTGATGCCTTAGTCTTCCCTTTATCCTTCAATTGGGCCTGATATCAAGTAATCATGTGAATAGTGTGGATAAGGGGGTTCTTTGGATTGGATGGTTACTTCAGTTCCTCCTCTTCACTTTTGAGTAAGATCAAAGATCAGATGGGTTGAGTCGGTGGTTGGATTGGTAATGGGGATGAAGGAGGTTTGTTTGATAATAGATCATCATCTTCATACAAGTTGTGAACAAATTATTGGAGAGATTTATAGTTCTTGGTGCCATGTCCTGGTGCCCTATGATATGCAAATATCAAGTTATCATTAAAATAAGATGGTTTGGTATGTAAAGGGTCAAAGGGTTTGATGGGTGGTAAGTTCAAAGAATAAGTTTGTAATAACCACTAAAGAATAGTTAAGTAAGATTTGGCTAAAGGTGGTAGATGTTTAGTGGTTTTTATTTGGGTGTTGAAGTGGGAGGTTGTGTGGACATAGGTTTGGTGGATAAAGTGGTATACTTGGTTGATGATTTTGGTTTAGGAATGATGGTTGATAGGCTGGTGGCAGAGGAGGTCAAGGTAGGTAACTTAAGAATTGTTCGTGTAGTGGGGAAAGGTGCTTTATAAATCAAGTATGAAGGTGTGACCAATAAAGGTGGTGGGGTTTTGGTAATAATGATAGACTTTATGTTTAAGGTAGAGGGATGGGGACCCAGAATGGAGGGCAAGGATGACGGAGGTAAAATTTGGGGTTTTGGTCCCTTTGGTGATTTTACCTCTTTGGTTGTTTTAGTTGTTAGTTTTGGAGGGGATTTGGTCACTTTAGTTGTCTTGGTGGGTTTAGGTTTTTGAGGGTCAATAAATTTGGAGGAGGTTTTGGTTGGTTAGGTGGAGGTTTTAGTTGGTTTATAAGGGCTAAGTTGGTCTACCAAAGAAGGGGTTATAAGTTCCAGTTTGGTTCCCTTACCTTTATCTTGACCTCTGATAGAAGGTTTTACAATTAGAGGCTGGGTGGATGGAGTCATATTATTTTTTGAGATAGATTCCAAAGAGGGGGTGGATGGTTTTGAAATAGGGGAGGTAGGTGTGGTATTCTCCAATGGAGGTGTGGATATGGTTGCTTCCTTTGTTTGAGTGTCTAAAGGAATAGAAGGCAGTCTTTTTTCTTCCATTAGGGGAATGGGGAGAGAAGCGGTTGAGGTAACATTTCCTTCATCAATGGGTTCATTAGTAACCACATTAATAGTATGTGTCTCATGAGATGATTTGGGTTTATTTTTATGATGAGGGGTAGAAGGAGAATGATTAGGTAAAAGCTTGTAGAATATGTCGAGGGCTTGGTTCGATGGTGCATTAGGATTGTTCAATGTGAGCTCCCCCTTATTAATGAGGGATTGGACAAGGTATTTAAAGGTATTACACCTTTTGATGTCATATCCTATGAATTGGTGAAAAGAATAATGGTCATTCTAATTATACCAACTGGGCACGGGGTGAGAAGCATCAAACTATTGAGGTGGTTTAATTGGTGGAAGTTGGATGATATTGGCTTTTAGTAACTTTTCCAAAATAAAAGGATAAGGTTCCTCAAGTGGAGTTAATGGCTTATGGTTATTCCAAGTTTGGTTCTTTTGGTTTCATTTTGGATATTTGAAGGGGTTGGAGGTTTGGTTCCTTGGGTTTTATTGGTTGGCAGATGGTGGAGGTGTGGCTTTGAGGATAATAACATTGGAAGTGGCTTTGCTCTTGAAATTGGTATTGGTTGGGTTGTTTAGTTTGGAAGAAGAGGGATCATTAGGTTTTTAAGTTGAGATATTGTTCTTCAAATTTAATCTTCCCTCATTAATGGCTCTATTCTCTAGTTTGTGAGCTATGGTCAAAGCTTCATTGAATGTCCAGAAGCTTTAGACAAACAATGCAGATGAAATGTGTTTTGTAATGAAAAATAAAGGTGGTTGATTAGGCTCCTCCAATGATCCATAAAATTAGTAATAGATTCATCTTATAATTGTCAAATGGAGTAGAGGTTGGTAATAGAAACTTTCTTGGATATATTGATTGAAAAGTGATCCATAAAAGTTTGGGCTAGTTGGATGAAGGAGAAGATGGAGTGTTTTAGGATGGCACTATACCAATCTAATGCTGGTCTAAAAAAGGACATAAGAAAGGTACAGAGGAGAAGAGCATCATAATGGGCAATCAAGTAACATGCATGCCTAAATTCTCTTAAATGTTGTTGGGGGTATTCTTTGCTTTGAAATTTAGAGAATTTTGGCAATTCCCATTGTGGAGGATATGGTTAGAGAAGGACAAATGGATAGATGGGTTCATTGAAAATTTGGTCATAAGAGATAAGGTTATGTGATCTTGAGATGGATGACTCAAGGGTAGTCATTTTCTCCATTAGCATCTTAACCAAGCCTATTTAGGGTTATTAGGTTTGATAGGTATATGACACATTTTGTTGGGGCTAGGTGACATGGGAATAACTAGTGGATGGTTGGGATGATGTCACGTGTGTGTGTGAGGTTACATAAGATTAGGTGGAAGGTGAAGTTATGTATACTTGTGTGTTAGGAATATATTAATAAGATCTCATGGGTATGTGTTGGAGGGTTGATGTTGGAGGGTTTATGTTGGATGGTTTATGTATGGCATCGAAGTGATTGGTGGGTTAGTTAGTTAAAGGTGGGTAGTGACCAAAGTGCTTATAGGGGGAAGTGTTTGTGGTATGGAGAGTACTAAGTTTTGAAAGGGGGTTGAATATTAGTATATTGGTTAAGTTGAAGGGAGTGGTAGAAATGGGTGTGGAAGACATCATGCTAGAAAAAGGGGTAGAAGTGAAAAGGGGTAAAGTTGAACCAATGTTAGAGGTATTGGTTGGGGTAACATGTGTTTGGGTGGTGGTGGTAGATAAACCAATGATAGAATATGAAGCTTAGATAATAGAAGGGTGGGATGATGTAACACCAACCATAAGTTGGTGTGGCATACCATAGGGTAGATCTATAGGAGGAATTAAAGCCATCAAAGTATGATAGGCTAAGGTATTAAGATAGTGTTGTAAAGTAATCATATTGTTTTCTAGAAAGGTGGAAAAATTTGAATCACCTTTAGGGACAATTGTAGGCACCATAGGTAGGGGAGAATGATGTGATAAAGCATGGGGTGATCTATCAATGTTTGAGGTATAATCCATGGATGAGGATAAAGAAGAAGATGGTGGTGGGTTATTTTGGTCTTTCACTTGTTGCTTGGTTAAGAATATATGATAAATTAAAAAATGGATAACAAACCTCTTTCCTCACACAATGAGCAAACAAAGAAAAATCCAAAGCAAACAAAGCACATAGTAAAATCACAATTAATCTTAGGATTTATTTTAAATCAGTTTTGGCTTATAACTTAAAGAATGTGAAAGGTGAAATTGTCTTTTAAGTTAGGTACTATAAATTCACCTAAGGATGGTTTTGGGTGAAATTTTTGTGCTCAAATAATCTGCACTAGATCAAGAACGTAGTCTAGTACTAAGGGCTTACTCCCTCACTTCAAAATCCTACAGCTAGTGTGGGTACTTAGCCAATATATACCATTTATCTAGAGTTTATACTTTGCCAGAGAATTGAGTGGGTCCTCCCCTTGGTGATGAAATCCAAGTGGGATCACCAGGTAGGGTAAGGTGATCTAAAGGGTGATGAAATCCTAATGGGCCTTATCTCAAATAAGTTTTGATGTTTAGTTTGTGTTGATGATTAGAATTGTGTTGTTTTCAACACCAACAATGGGAAGTTTTAGGAATGTGGGACTTGTGCCCTAAAATGATGTCCAGATTTTAAAGAAGCTGGCTCTTCTTTATCTCAGATGTATTGTGAGAAAAGGGATAGAAATTAAATGGAAAGCACCAATACAATGAGAGAAAACTTAACTATGGCAATGTGCCTGAGTTTAATTCAATCCTTAATACTAAGCATAGTGAAGCTATATTTAGGATTCAATTACATTAAAGAGCAAAAAATGCATGATCAATGTAAAAGATGAAAATAATAAAATCAAAGGCTCACAACTTAGACTATTTTTGTAATAACATGGAAAATATCAACAAAGGCACAAAACTTAGTCTTCTTATTAATTTTCTAGTCACATAAAAGGCACATATACATGCACAGTTATACAAACTTTCTAACTCAAGAAAATAGAACAAAGGCAAATGATATTCTTGGCCACAACAAGAAAGTCTAAAACTTCTTAATAATAATCTCTCATAGAAAATTCTCTCTATCTTCTGATGATGATTTTTGATGATCCCTGCACCCATATTTATAGCATTAGACTTGCTCTAGATTGCCCACACGTTCCTAACCCAATGGTCTAGCTGAACTCTAACTGAACTGGAAGTGTTTAACATAAGATATTCTTTGGATCTGAAATGTTTAGTCTCTTGCACGATCAAATCCTAATGGCCTAACAGAATTGGAACTTAACTGGAAGTGTTTAACAGAAGATATTCTTTAGATCTAAAATGTTTAGTCTCCCTACAAGTTCATTGGCTAAATTAGATACACATGACACTTTTCACTATGAAATAGGTGAGGACACTTGGTGGCTTTCACTTGCCTCACTTGAAAACTATCTCATTATTTAGGAGGCACCAAAAAATGACACTTGGTAGCTTCTATGGCACTTACAAAAAATAGACGACACTTTCCATTGCATTATACTCTTTACTATGTCTTTATATCAAGAGTGCTCCATTTTTTTACATCTGTCATAGTCCACTACTCTGAAACTTTATCAACTTAAAGAAAATAGGACCCACAACACTTCTTTCCCAAGCAGTTTCAAAAGGGGAATGGGGACAGGTGTCACTTTCCATGTATCTTTAACAGATGATACATGTCAGCTTCTGCTTGTCTATAGAAGATTTTAGATACTTTTTGAGAGTCTTGTGGAAGGTGACACGTGGTGGTCTCCACTGAGCTTTAGCTACACTATAGAAACATTTTGGACTCATTTTAGATTCACACAGATAGTGACACTTTGTGGCTTCTGTTGACTTTAGAAACAAAGCCCAGGGTCCACCACAGTCTTTACTTAAAAGTGAAATAAAATGAAGAAACTGTAGATGTTGACACTTGGTAGCTTTTATTGAGCTTTAGCTAGGGACACATGGTGGCTTCCATTAAGCTTTAGCTATGGACATGTGGTAGCTTCCATTGAGATTTAGCTAGGGACACGTGGTAGCTTCTATTACTTTTAGAAAAACATATTAAAACCTTTTACAGTTTCCACTTGGCATCTTCCACGTGCACTAAGAAAAGCTTATTGAAAGAAGCTTTTGAAACTCATAAGAAACTTGAAACATGGATATCGACACTTGTCACACTCCACTGAGTTATAACGGGACACATGGCACATTCCATGCAACTTATAGAAATTATAATGTGTCCCAGCTGATGACACTTGGCAGCTTCTGCTCAACTTTGATATTTAGACAAAATTTAGGCAACATGAAACTTGTGCCCATGCTCTATGTCAAAAACTTCACTACCTTGAAACCAAAACATGCAGGGACAAAATTTGGAGCACACAATTGAAACTCAAAAATAAAATGTAGAGTATTTTACTCTACAATTCTTGGCGACCCTGAGGACTTTTGAGCCTACTCAAAAAAGAATCCACAATCTCGCGCATGATCAAATGTGACAAAAATCACAACTTCAGTAAGGCCATCTGATAAACAGACCACTCAACATCAGATAATCCCTACTTATTTTATGATTTTTGGAAGGCTAAATCAAGGTTGATGATGTCCTTATGCCAAAAAATCTACAAAATATGAAATGTAGCCTTCAATTAGAATTCAATCTGGGACATGGGAATCAAGATAGATTCTGCTTTTGGTACTAATGAATCATCTATTAAACCTTAGAAAATTGACTGATCATTTTGCTTGGCTAACAACAAATGTTTAATCTCATCAACCATCAATATAGTGTTGCCATCAAGAAAAGGGGAGGGAAGACACAATTACACCATATCTTCAATATGTTGCTTCATGTCTTTGATTCCCTCTTTCACCACATCTAGAAGCTCTTTGCAATTTATTGCTATGGAGTTGCAACTGAGAACTTCATTCACCCTTTTTGTAGCAATCATTCTATCACTAATCCCTATTATTGAGAATGTTCCATCAGTTACATCATATAGCTTTTTCAGCAGCATTTGAGAATCAAACACTCTAAAAGAGATTTTGGATAGAGTGGCTTCAACTAAAGTCTCTACCTTTTGGCACAATTTTTGTGCATTTAGTAGGAAAGTTAGAGAGGGTCTGAGCTAAGTAATCTCCTCAGAGATTCTTTTCCATACTGATATATATAGCTCCTCGACTAGATTCAAAAAACCTACATTCTTTGGCCTATTAGCCAACTCAAGTGTCAATTGTTTTGTTATTCATTGCTCAGCTTGAAGTTGGGCCTGTATGGAAATGGTATTATTCTGCTCATTCAGTAGCTTCTATTAGAACTGAGTGACTTGTTGCAGGTTTTCCTCACATTTTTCCTATAATGTTGCCTTTTCCCACCTTAAGGCTATCACTGCAACTTTCTCTTGTATCAGCTCTTCTTTCAAAGAAGCATTTTGGGCCTAAATGGCCTGGTGAGTCTGAAAAGAAACAATATCTTACAACTGTTTGTTGAGACTCTCTATTTCATTATTCTTGGTTTTGATTTCTGTAGTTAGACCGCTATAGTTTGCCTTCTCTTGAGCTAGATAAGCCACCATCTTCTATAGCTTCTTTGATACTTTCAAATAATCAGTAGCTATCATAAAAGTGGATTCATTTAGTAGCTCAACCCTATCTTGTGGTTTGAAAAGTGACATATCCATAGCCACTGCATTCATTGTATAATCTTTGAGCTACATCTGCTCATTTGGCTTGACTACATTAGGTGACAAATGGGTCACCATTAGTTACTACTAGATTGGGTTAAATTATGACCTCATATGTGGTGTAGCTAGGGATTTATTATCTTTCATCCTCTTTATCTCCATCTGGGCTTCCCTAGCCTTGTTAGCAGTGTCTGCTTGAGTTTAGAAGGTAGAGGGAGAGGTAATGTGCCCACTCGTAAAAGGATAACCCTGTGGCAAGCCATAGGGAATAGATAAATGTTGGCTAGGGGGAATCTGAGGAGGTATTCACTTTGGGATAGAGGGGGAAAAATGAGGCAATGATGTGGCCTTAGTATTAATAGGTAGGGCAAATTGGGAAATGGGCATAACAGAGGTGGCAGGGGATATTATTTGGCCAGATGGGATTGTCACCCCTATAAAAGAAGAGAGAGAATGAGAAGAAGAAAGAGAAACAACATGTACTTGAGGAGTAACCAATGTACTCAGTGGTTGGTGTTGTGAGGGTTCTACCTCCTCCTCTGAATCAGGCTAAAGTTTTAGCCTTTTATGTTTCCTTGGCATTTCTTCTTCTGGCTATGCTTCCTTCTCTTCAACATTTACCACTACTACTAGTGGTGAATGTACAAAACTAGGAACCTCAAAGGCTGACACTAATGGAGAAGCTTTGGATGGTGAGGATACCACACTCTTTTGTTTTTCAATGGCACTGAGAGATTGGGGCCAGATAGTTACAACGACTATAAATGAGGTTTACCCTGGGGCCTACACTGTATCAGGGCTAGAGACCAGAGATAGATGACATTCATCCCAAATTTGCTCCCATTTCTCATCTAAATCTACATTTCCAAAAGAGTGAGTTGTCTCACAAATCTCCTACCTATACTTCCAATAGGCTTCTATTTTCTCAAATTTTTAGTCTTTGTTCTTCAATGCCCTTCTTAAACAAAAAGTCATTCTGATTTTAAGATCAAAATCCTTTTGCTTAACATAAAAAAATTCCCATGGCTTGGCCTCCTAAAGGGGAAAATCCATTTATTCCACATACCAATCAGGAATATTTTCCTAAGGGTTTCTTCTATTTTCCCAAAATGGACGGCCCTCTTGCATAATTCTAGTGGTGACCTTGTTATTCTTGACCCATGAGGTTATGAAACTACTTGGGTAATATCCCCATTTATCTTTAATAAAAAAGAAGCCCAGGAAAGCTAGCTTTCTCAGCAACACGTGCTCAACATCTCTAACTTCTAGGGCCATGTTGTTTGTTACCCATGGAATATCATACATTTTCTTCTTCTTCTTCTTCTTCTTCCCAGTGCCATATTCATTATCAACTGTAGACACTTGCTGGGTGACCTCTAAGAATGCTAACCTAATGGTCAAAATCTTAGGTAGCAACACTGGTTCTCCATTAAAACCATGGACCCTAATGATAGTATGATGGGACCCAAAAAAATAATCACAAGGAATAGTGCAATTTGTCATGAAGTCTCTAACACTTGGAGTCAATTATGTTCAATAGGCTCTAGGCTCAGGTGAAAAAAGTAGGGGCAACAAAAAATTCCCAAAATTCATATGGGTCAGATGCTTTAGACAAGATATGTGTCCATACAGACACAAGAATGGTCCTATTATGACCAAAACTGGGGTCATACATATTCAAATGCATGTATTTGGAAAAGATGCCAGAGTTTTGATACAACATGAGGTGAAATAGATAAGAAGAATACTTGAAAACCTCTTTAGATTTGAAATGGATGAGCTGGTCAACCATTGAATATGCAATCTACTCAAAGAAATCTAGTCGATACTCTTGTGACTTGTCAACAGTTTTTAACCCGAAGAGAATGGCCATTTGTTCTTCATAGACAGTTATATCTTCTTTCATTCCAAAAATGAATGCCATCATGGAAAGTACCTCTTGACTAGCCTATCCAAATTGTGCTCTTCCTGTCGGTAGTACTGGCATAGTGGTATCATCATCCCCTAATTGCAATTCTGATTTCATAAAACTCAATTGATTATTGACATTTGCCCACATTTTTTGCATTTCGGCAATGGTGGGAAACATGGCTGTCTTATCATGATATAGGGCCAACATGTCCCTGATGGCCTTTGATGTAATTTGAACCATGAATTGACCTTGTTGTATGGTATTTGAGGGTACATGAAATAATTTAGTGCATATTTAAACCAAGTCAGGGCATGGATGTACACTTGGGACAATAAATTATGCCAGTTGGGATGTCCATATCCTCATTGTGAATATTTCATATTGTCCAACCTTGGCCCTCTGAATACATATTTGGTGTGCCCCTTCCCTTAAATCCTTGCTAGACATTTGAAGTATTGGTTCCATTATTCCATCTACAAAATCTTTCACCTTTGCTGGGTCATTTGCATAGCCAACTTCAGGGACTCTAGTCTGCGGATAGGTCTTTAAGGGTTGTGTAGGGGCCAAAGCATATGATTTTCTTGTGAGAAGCTTATCAACAGATTTCTAAATCCTAGACCCTTATTGTGAAGACTGTGCCTCCTCCATATCTATGTCTATACTAGTAATTAGTGAGCTTATGTAACAAGTATGGAGCTTTGCAATAGGGAAGGCACTTTCACTAAGTAGGTTTTGCTATGAATTGAAATTTGTAGATAATAGAGATTTTCAAGTAGACATAGGAATGTTTGAGACACTATTAATATTTAAATCTTGTTATGGGGTATTTAATGACCCATCAAGTCTAAAAAATGGCATTAAAATTGGATAACCATTACTAAATCTTATTAAATCTTCATGGGATAGCGAGTCAGACACGTCATGAAAGTGGCTGCATAAGAGTACTTTGGAGAATGTTGGAGATTTGAGAGAGATTTAATGTGTCAAAAATTTTGAAAATTTTGAAAAAGGTTCTAAGCCATGGCCACGTGTTTAAAGAACACTTATTTAAAAGAAAGGGTGGGAAAGAAAAATAGGAAAATAAAGCAACAAAGAAAGGGAAACTATCTAATTATAATACATAAGAGATATAGGTTAACTGAAATGTTTCAAGTAGATCCCATGTAGATATTGTATTTAGAGTCAAAGATATATACCATTCTAGAGCCTTCCCTTTAAAAGAAGCTACTAACAATCTTATAGCCACATTCTGGTATGTGACCACATGTATTGCACAAATATCAGACACATTCTGTAGATGTTCTTCAGGTGTTTTGAAATCTTGCCCACTAAATTTGGGCAGAGCTTTTAGGGCATTTATTGGAATAGGATCCCAAGTGGCTGGTGGTACTGGGAGAATCAAAGGACTGCCAGTGTTCCAACTTGCATAATTCCTTGGGGGTATAGGTACTCCCATGTTTGCTCTTGGTATTGCTATAAACTGATTGACTCTTCTTCTTGCATTAATTATCAATGGTGGTAAAAGAATACCTAGATTTATAGCAGATTGAGATCTTGTTACTAGTCCATCACTCTGACTCCTTATAGGTCTCTATTTCATATGGTCTTGAAAGAAACTTCAAGATTGTCATCCCACCGAGCGTGCCAAAAATTATTGATGATTAGAATTGCATTGTTTCCAACACCAACAATGGGAAGTTTTAGGAATGTGGGACTTGCGACCTAAAATGACCTCCAAATTTTAAAGAAGCTAGATCTTCTTTATCTTAGATGTATTGTGAGAAAAGAGATATAAATTAAATGGAAAGCACCAATGCAATGAAAGAAAACTTAACTATGGTGATGCGCCTGAGTTTAATTGGATCCTTAATACTAAGCACAGTGAAGCTATATTTAGGATTCAATTACATTAAAGAGCAAAAAATGCATGATCAATGTAAAAGATGAAAACAATAGAATCAAAGGCTCAAAACTTAGACTATTTTTGTAGTAACACAAAAAATATCAACAAAGGCACAGAACTCAGTCTTCTTATTAATTTTCTAGTCACATAAAAGGCACAGATACATGCATAGTTATAAAAACTTTCTAACTGAAGAAAACAAAACAAAGGCAAATGATATTCCTAGCCACAACAAGAAAGTCTAAAACTTCTTGATAACAATCTCTCACAAAAAATTATCTCTCTTTTGATGATGATTTTTGATGATCCCTGCACCCATATTTATAGCATCAAACTAGCTCTAGATTACCCACATGTTCCCAACCCAATGGTCTAACTGAACTCTAACTGAACTAGAAGTGTTTAACAAAAGATATTCTTTAGATCTAAAATGTTTAGTCTCTTACACAATAAAATCCCAATGGCCCAACAGAATTGGAACTTAACTGGAAGTGTTTAACAAAAGATATTCTTTGGATCTAAAATGTTAAGTCTCCTTGCAAGTTCCTTGGATGAATTAGATACATGTGACACTTTTCACTGTGAAATAGGTGAGGACACTTGGCAGCTTCCACTTGCCTCACTTGAAAACCATCTCATTATTTAGGAAGCACTAGAAAATGACACTTGGCAACTTCTGTGGCACTTACTGAAAACACATGGCACTTTTCGCTACATTATACTCTTTACTATGTATTTGTATCGAGAGTGCTCCATTTTTTTACATCTGTCACAATCCACTACTCTAAAACTTTATCAACTTACAGAAAATAGGACCCACAACACTTCTTGCCTGAGCAACCTTAAAAGGGGAATGGGGATAGTTGTCACTTTCCACGTATCTTTAACAAATGATATGTGTCAACTTCTACTTGTCTATAGAAGATTTTAGATACTTTTTGAGAGTCTTGTAGAAGGTGACATGTGGCAGTCTTCACTGAGATTTAGCTATACTATAGAAACATTTGAGACTCATTTTAGATTCACACGAATAGTGACACTTGGTGGCTTCTGCTAACTTTAGAAATAAAACCTAGGGCCCACCACAGTATTTACTTAACAATGAAACAAAATGGAGAAACTGTGGATGTTGACACTTGGTAGCTTCTACTGAGCTTTATCTAGGGACACGTAGCAGCTTCTTTTGAGATTTAGCTAGGGACATGTGGTGGCTTCTGTTGAGCTTTAGTTAGGGACACGTGGTGGCTTCAGCTACTTTTAGAAAAACATATTGAAACCTTCCATAGTTGCCACTTGGCATCCTCTATGCATACTAATAAAATATTATCAAAAGAAGCTTTTGAAACTCATAAGAAACTTGAAACATGGATGCTGACACTTATCATGCTCTGCTGAGTTATAACGGGACATGTGGCACATTTTCCACAACCTATAGAAATTATAATGTGTCCCAGCTGATGACACTTGGAAGCTTCCACTCAAATTTTATACTTAGACAAAATTTAGGCAAAATGAAACTTGTGCCTGTGCTCTGTGTTAAAAACTTCACTACCTCAAAACTGAAACGCGTAGGGACAAAACTTGGAGTGCACAACTGAAACTAAAAAATAAAATGTAGAGTATTTTACTCTACAATTTGTACATATGGTTTCATAGTGTAACATATGTGTGATATGATTAATTCATAATGCATTTAACTAATCTAGGTGAGATAATAATTAAGCATGCAATACCATGAATTCACTCAATTTTAACCCAAAAAAAGAGTTTGGTGTCTTTTCATACAAACAAGGAATAGCTAAAATGCACTTAAATGCAAGATGTAAAATGAAACCTATCCCTAGGATGATTTTTTTTTTAAATTTTCAATAAAGATAATAAAACTTAATTTTCTAAAAAATGAAACAAAAAATGCAACTAAGAATGCAAGAAAGTATGCAACTAAGAATGTAAGTAAACATGCAATTAAAAATGCAACTAAATGATTTTTTTTTAATAATGCAACTAAATGAACTATTATTTAATGCATTTATAAATTTATTAAAACAACTATTGGATCCAAGAAAACTCAAGGGTCCCTCTGGGTATGCCAAAATGTTTCTCTCAATTTTTTTGCTTTTCTTAATTTTTTTGAAAAGAAAGAAACTAGAAATAGGTGTGTAGAAAAACCTATTGAATGTGTGCACATTGAGTCCAAATTATTGTGGATAAATCTTATTTGGCTTGGGAGGATGACCTAAAAATAATAAAATACTAAAAAAAACTTGTTTGTGAGACAAGTAGATGGGTGGATTACTTAGCGTGAGCTAGATCTTAGAAGCGAAAGCTTTCTAGGAGGATGTCAATCCACTTGCTTTTAACACTTAAGTTTGATAAATAAAAATGAAGTAAACATGTATTTAAAAAAGAAAACTGAAATTAAATACAACAAATAACCCAAATTTAATTAATTAAAAATAAATACTTTTCTAAGGTGATTAAACTAAAGCAAATAGTTTGAATAATTAAAATTGCTAAAAATTAGTTAAAAGCAAGGTTTTGGTTCTTGGTTTGGTGAAATGGAAAGGGTCAAAAGAGTGATGTGGTTTGGGTTGGAAAATGTTTGATATGGAAAAGGTTTAAGGGATTAAGGTTGAAGAGGATAAGGCAATAATTTATTAAGGTGGCAAAAGGGTAAGGGGATAAAGAGAGTGAAGATGGTAAAGAGGTAAATGGATAAAGGGGAAAGGAAAATGAAGAGGCTAAGGGGAAAATATATGGAGGCCAAGATAAGAAGAAGGCCAAAGGGTGGGTTTTAAAGTTAAAAGAATAATAGGCCAAGAGGGATAAGAAATTAAATTACAATAAATAAAACCAAGGTTACCTTCCAAGCTTGAAGAAGAATGTTGATGAAGATGTCAGTGTTAATGTTGTTGAAGCAATTTCGATAAAACTTTAGCATAACTCTGATGTTTTGAATCTTTCTTATTCCAAGATGATGATGAACTCCAAGATGATAAGTTTCTTCACAAACCTACAAAAAAGTATTGATAACCAAAGACTAACTTCCAACTTAACCTTTGGTGAAGGAGAGGGGGGTATTTATAGCATTTGATGTTGGAAAACATGCCAAAAGAGAAGAATAGTGAAGTAATTTGAATTCTTCCAAGTGGGGATCATAAATAAGTCAAGGATGAGGTTTTTGGGATTCTCACCTTGATTATAATTCTCCCATTTGGGTTGGTGTGGATCCCATCTTGCACATGAATCTAATTTTGATTGGGAATCATGTACATTGGTTTAAATGAGACCAAAGTCTTCTCCCCATCCTTTCTTGATTTCACACAAGCACTTTGGTGGTACACCAAATTTGGCACCAATTTCCATGTGGAGGATGAAAAGTCCAAGGTGAGGTTGTGGAAAATTCCCATTTGGGTTGAGAAGTCTTCCTCTTTGCTTGTAAGTCAAACTTTGAATGGAGAATTATACACATGGGTTTGAATGAGGCTAAAAGACTTCTCCCCATATTTTCTTTCTTTCACACAAGCACTTAAAGGGGTGGTACACCAAATGTGTCACCATTTTCCATGTGGGGGATGAAAAGCCCAAGGTGAGTTTGTGGAAGATTCCCATTTGGGTTGGAGAGTCTCTAATTTGGGCTAAGAAGTCAAAAATGGGTGCCCTTTATCTTTCTCAAAGTATTAAATAGGTGGGTATCTATTTTGAAGTCTAATTTCGTGTGTGAAGACAAAATATATGTTTAATGATGACCCTTGAAGGGGAAATTCACCACATTTCAAAAGGGGGAACTTTGTGATGCTGAAATGAGGTCATTAGGCACTTTAGGAAAGGGTCCCAAGTGGCGTATGGTGTCCCACATCAAGCCATGTCACTTTCCATGTCACATATCATGTCACTTTCCATGTCACATGCCATGTCATTTTCCATGTCACATGTCATGTCATTGTGAATAGTGATAGTGGGTCCCACTATGATTAGTGATGGTGAATAGTACTTTAAAATAGTGATTTTAAATAATATTTTGTGACTAGAATAATAGTGATTTTGTTAGGTTAAGAGGGGTTTGTTAAGGCTTAAAAAGGTTTAGGGGGTCTTGAGGTATTTATTCATAAAATAATGTAATGTGTAGTTTTCTAGTGTGTACAATGTCCTTAGCCTAATTACTATTTCAATGTGTTCCTTCAAAGGTCAAAGTCATGTAAACATTGGCTAAGTACTTTGTATGGTATTTTCTTGGTAAATTTGTCTTTGCCTTAGAATTTTTGGGCTTTTTTCATGAATCCAATGTTCTATGGAAATAGGTCTTTGGGCCTTTTTGTCTTGGACAAAAAGTCTAAAGACTTATTTCCATTAGACATTTTGTCTGATATAAAAGTTTTGAAGGAATTACATGTTTTGTTTGTTTTGGGCTAAGTGTTTCACAAAATATCTGAAGGGTCATTTGTTTCAAAATTTTTATCTACACAAAAAACTTGAAGGGTTATTTCCTTCGGTCATATTTTCTACACAAAAAGCTTATATGAGTTAAAGGACCTATTTACTTTGGCCAAAAGTACTTCCAAAAATCTCTAAGGGTTATTTTTCCTTTGAATTTTTTTTGAAGGATCATTTCTTTTAGGAAATTTTCTCTTAAAAATTTATCAAAGGGCACTTTCAAAGGGTCATTTTGCCTTTGTGAAAGTTTTGAAGAATCATTTCCTTTAGGCATTTTTCCCTTTAAAAAATTCCTGAAGGGAATCTACAAAAATTCTAAAGGATAAGTCTGAATGGTGAAAGACACTTGCAAAAATCTTGAAGGGCACTTTTAGAAGATGGAGGATACTTTCAGAAAGCTTGAGAGGCACTTTCAAGATATCAAAGAACCTTTCCAAAAGGCCGAAGTGAAATTTTATAGGGAAAGTGCCCTTGATGAAATTTATGAAGGGTATTTTAAAAGGGCCCTAAAGGTTATTTTGGAAAAGTTATTGTAGAGTAGAGGTCTTATTTCTTTAGAACATTTTGTATGAGAAGAAAGTCTAAAAGAATTGCATTTCTTTAGAAGTACTAAGGTCAATTTTTATGAGGAAATTGTTTTAGACAAAATGTCCAAAATAATTATCCTAACGAAGGTAAAAGAAGCTAAGTGTCATTTATTTTGGTGAAAGTACAAAGGTCTAATTCATTGGATAAAAGTGAAAGAGACTATTTTCTTTAGGAAAAGTGTAACTGCTAATTTCTTCTAGGAAATTATTTTGAACAAAATGTCTGAAACAATTATCTTGAGGAAAGACAAAAGGCCAAAAACTCAATTTTTGTGGGAAAAGTGTGAAGACAAATCCTTCAGGGAACCTATCTCAAACATTTTATTTGAAACAATTATCCTAATAGAATGCTCAAAAGAATTATTGTGTAATAATTGTTCCAAAGAGAAAGCACAAGGTAGAACTTTTGAAGCAAACACGAATGCCAAAGACAAAGATCTAGACAAAATTTCCATGTAACAAAGTCCCCAAAGAAATATTTCCAAATTGTAGGTATGATGGTCTTATGGACATCTTTTGACAGGCTTGAAGATGTCAAATTTAAGCTTTAGGGACTAGTCATTAGAATTCAAATGCTCCAAGATAGGCTCACAAACTTCAACTTTAAGCTGCACAAAGTAGCCATTAGGATTCAAATGTTCTATAATGGTCACACAAGCATCAATTTTAGACCCCATAAAATATCCATTTGTTTTCAAATGGAGATAAACATAACAACACATGCTTTCTCCAAGTAGGATGATTTGATGATGCACGATCAATGTTAAAAAGTCAAAGGAATATAAGAAGCTCATGGGGATGCTAAATGGTATATCCTTAGGGCTAGGTAAAAGGCACTATCCAATCATACCTCACTCCTTAGATCATGATCTAATAGAGAAAATTTTATTGCCTCAACTAGATTAGATGGTGCATAAATAATTTTAAAAAGTCAAAGATCCTATAGGCAAATATAAAAATGTTAAGTGGCATAATTGCATACCACTAATTATATTCCGAGCATCTCATTGCAAGATCTATAGTTTGCATTTGATCGAGGAAGGAAGATCCAATGGTGTGAGCCAAGATAGAATTTTTAGAGGGCTTGGATTGCATAAGGAAGTGACAAGTGTTTAGGTTGAGGTTAAACTTGATGGATCTTCAATGGCCATGGAAATAAGTTGAAGCACAAAAGAAGATCCATGAAGCTGTTCTAGAGCAAATATTTCCAATCATGATCATAGATCATTTTTAGTTCCATGTTACAATTAGATCAAATCCTAAGCCATCATTATAGGTAATGAGTTTTCCTTGGCATGTAATAAAAAAAATTTCCTATCCATAAGTTTCCATAATTAATAATTGAGTAATAGGAATACATTTCCAAATAATTTTCACATCAAGACAAAAATTTGTTTAGCTCCTCAAACAAAAATACTCATTCCAAGATTGTGTGAAAGACACTTTTTAGCAAAAAGATAAAATGATATGCTCTAGGTGGTTTTAAGTCCTTATCATTCCTTGTAAAGGTAGTTTAAAAAATGATTTGTCTTGAAAATTGATGAATATCTCAAGTGAAGCAAAAGGGCATTTTTTAGTTGGGAACATCTTGATGAGACTAGAAAAGTTTGTTATGATTTTTTTGTAAATTGCAACCTATAGGTCCAGATTTGAGAAGGATTGAAAAATTATAAATAGGGGATTTACCCTCTATTCTAAGGTTTTTGGTTGCTATTGGCTACTGTAGGTCATTTTTAGGCTTCATTTTTTCCAAGTCTAGGTTCAATACAATTTTTTTTGAGATCAACTGCTATGTGTAGATCTTGTCTCCCTTACTAAGGTGGTTGTATCTGTACAACCATTAGAAAGCTTTGAGATCATGCTTATGTCTCCATTTTCAATAGATAAATCTCACATGCTTGTCCCCATGGCAACATTTTTAAGTGTTGATGTTTGTAATATTTATTTTCAAGTTAGTGGAAAATATGTGTGGTTCTTTACTGTATCCTATTAATGAAATTCAATAATATGTTTTACAAGTTCTACTGATAAGATATTTGAGTTTGTGTTCATTATTGATTGCCATTTTGAGCATGTAATTAGGTTATAAAACCTTTTCTATAGTTATATTTAGAAATGCATTATTTAATACCTTTTAAGGGCTCTCTGGGCTCATGAAGTTAGCAGGAGAAAGTATTTGAGATTCTAGTTTTTAGTGTATGTCTTAGTCTCTCATGGTTAATTTAGTGTTTATCATTGTCTTGCATTTGAAGTCTTTTTTGCACTTCATTAAGGAATGTTGTCATGAAATTCTACAGACACCCTACTATTTCAAAACTACTAGAATGCCACCTTCTATTTCATAATTAACTATAAACTTGTTCTACCCTATCTTACCCTATAAATAAAAAAACCCTATTACATATTAAGAGTGTTACTTGACTTATAAATGCATAATATCTTGTATATTTTAAATGTGTTTGTAGTTTGTGCTTCAAATCCTAGTTTGTAGTCTTTATTTTGTCCCTTTGCTATTGAAGATTCTTCAAAATAAAGATTGAAATCATAATTTCATCTATATTTAATAGTTTGTGTATAACATAGAGCATTTGTACATCTCATGTGATAATCCTTCATGGGTGAAGTGTGAAAAATTGGTTATGCTTTGGTCCTATTTTTTCCTTGTGCCAAGAATCCCCATGGAGGTTGAATTGTAAAATCCCTCCATATGAGCAAGCTACCCCATTTGTCCTCCCACCTTGGTTCAAGTAGAGCCATAAGTATTAGGGAGCTAAACATACCCTATAGAGGTGCCTCTTAGTAATTTTATCAATTTTATCCACTCGTGATGCCAAACCCTACCCTAGATACAACAACATTCTAGTGGGTTTCTCACCACTATTTGACATTTTTCTTCAAGTGTGCAAGGACAAACTAGAGAGGTGTACAATTGGAAACTAATAAAACCCTAAGAAAATTAGGGTTTTTTTAATTTTTGTTTCATGTTTTCTTGATTACTGTACTTTGTTGAAAATTCTAAATTTTTCATTTTTGAAGCAATGGAAAATGTAAATCCAAAAACTCATTTTCAAATGGAGGATAAAGAATCATTGATTACTCATATGAATAATAACTAAAGCTTAAGTGGATGAATTTTTGTATGTTACAAGATGTGAAATAAGTAAATAAGATAAAAATAAGGATTCCTCACCTACGAATGGTGAATCCTTAGAAGGTAATATAATTCATTCCATAGCTATCAATCCACCTACATCTAGTGGAGGCATATATTATGTTTTATAACCTTTGTTTCCTAAAAACTAAAAAAATATTTCTATATCTACTATGGAATTACCAATTGTTTCAATATAAATACAAGTTTTAATGCCTATCACTACTCAAACCATGTTTACATCCCCCTTGGTGGCTACTCAACTTTATAATATAAAACCCAATGGGTCTACCATTCAAATACCCCTTCAAGTTATAAAGAAATTGAAGGAAAAGGTTACAAACATTGAATAAAATGCTTTGAAAATCTTCTCATGCTATTGATTCATAAGATGTGTTGCATAACCCTATTACACTTGAGATATATTTTTACCATTTGCCAACTAGTTTTGTTGCCCCTAAGTTTCCATTTTATGAGGGCAAAGGTGATCCTAAACAAAATATTCAATATTTTTATATGACATGACTTGAATATGACTCAAATGATAAAATTTTAACAAATTTATTTACAATAAGTCTCAAGGACTATGCTTTGAGGTTATTCTATGATTTACCTCTCTAATTCTTGAAAGCATTCAAACATATTATAGATCAATTTTTAGCACACTTTTCCATTATTATTTCTGAAAAAGTTTACTATGCTCAAATTACCAAAATCAAATAAGGAACCAATGAACCTATAAATGAATATGTCTGAGATATAAGACAATGCTAGCTAAAATTACTAATCCTATGGTAGATAAAGAGTTGTAAGACATATTAAATTACAGTTTGCTTCTCCTTTACATGAGTCCATTATTTTTAAGAATTTTAAATCTTTTGATGATTTTGCCATGTTGTATGTGACCATTAAATGAAATTTATTTCATTAAATAGGCTCAAGTATGTAGAAAACACACCAAATACATATACATATAGTACCAAGTTAAAAATCAAACCAAATTATAGGGTAAAACCTCATGAGCCTAAAAAAGAAAAAACCACCATGGTTAACATAGTTTCACAATAGACTAATCAACTTATTTTATTCAATGCCCCAAGGAGATAGTTATACAATTTACTTGAGTCCTCAAATTCATTACTCCTATAATTATTAGATTTTCATCTTATATCTCTCCCTTATACTATAGAGGTTGATATGAATAGACCTCTAACCAAAGGATATGATGCAAATGCTTATTATGATTATCATTAGAGAATAGGGCATTATAAAAATAAATGATTTACTTTAAAAAACAAGATCCAAGATCTTATTAATGACTAAAATCTAATATTTGATGATCCTACAAAGGATCAAGTTCGTAACCTAGTGATCTCCAAACATAGAAAACATTTAACAATCCTTTATAAAACCATTCTAAAAAGGAAACACAAGTGCAAATGGAATATAATTCACATCCTTCTCCATCAAATTATGGAAACCCACTAGATGGGATTATTGTTACTTACATGTGGTATACACATCTTATGATTTAGAGGACTTATATTACTTTCGATGATAGTGAGATTAAGGATAATGAATTTGATCTTCATTATTTATTCATTCAAGCATTCCTTGATAAACAACCTATACATATTTTTATGATTGATAATGATACACATGAGAAAATTTTCACCATGACATTACTTATGCACTGGGGTTATACTCATCATGATTTGAATTCTTGTACGAGACCAATTAGAACATTCTATGGGACCTATTGGTCAATTTCTAGGATTAGAAATTGGCCAACCCTAGAGCTTAAGGGGTCATAGCCTATGATTAAAATTTGATTGTTAGTCATGTTGAAGGCACTCAAAGCATGTATAGTCAGTTCCTTGTATGGTCATATTTTAATCTTGTCTTGGCAACCCTTGAGTGAATTATTACATGAAAAATATGTTTTTTGTGTTATCTTTACTCTGAAGATTTGGTACCTTGGCATATTTTTTGTCTACAGATACAAACTTTGAAAAATGATTTAGTAGTGCATGATGTGCCTAGGGATTTCAAAATTAAGCTATGACAAATAATTTTTTGGGTTTAAATTATCCTAAGGTTGAATGTAGATATAATGGCACATGTTCAATCATGTCGTGAAGATCTAATAGTGCAAGTGAAAGTCAAAAAGTGCCTAGAGTAAGATCAATGGCATGTGTTCCTATGTACAAGTTTAGATCAGTGATCCATGTTTAAATATTGGGACACAATATAAATGATACATATTAAGCCATGTAGATAAAATCCAATAGAGTGAATTTAATCATGTACTCAAAGATCAATGATGAGTAAAGGTCAAAGAGTCAAATTATCCCAAAGATGAATGAGTTCTTACCAAGTGTCATAACCACAACTATTAGGTAAATGAATGGTACACATTAGAGCCATGCAAAGGAAGATCAACAATACATAGGTTAAGGAGCTCAAGACAAATGTGAGGCTACCACATGGAACAAGCATAGGAGTAGATAAAGCTGATTGAAAATCCATAAAAAACACTCAATGGTGACAAATGTCTCAATTTGTGAAGCCCAAGTTAAGGATCAATGGCCAATGTTGAAAGAAAACCTTTGGTAGAAAATCTAAAATATCTAGTATGATTGAGCTTCTAGTAAAGAGTGTATTTTGTAAAGGATCTTGATCAGTTAATAACTATTAAAAGAGCATCAATGCAAGAAGAAGTGGGAGAAGGAATGGTGTGACTTTTGCAACTATTTTTTAAAGTGACCCTAATCTATTAAGGGGTTTTTAAGGAACATAAATGCATGGTGGTTTTAACTACTATTCTAAGTGGAATTGAGCTCATTAATGACCCCTTTAGTGCCAAAATTTCTCTCCTTGAATTTTCTTTGTTCTTATAAATATAGGCATTGAGATCTTGATTTTCATCCCTTAATTGGGTATATTAAACCTTTGATAAAATCACTTTGTAAACTCTTTGAAGAAATATAATACAATTTTAGATTCTAGTTTAATGCTAAGTGTACTTTATTAAAGTTTTATTTATAGAATGTATGTTGTCTATTCATCATTTTTAGGTCCTTCATGTACCTTACTTTAAGACTATTAGTTTCTTGCATGTTGTGTAAAGAGTTAGCTAGTGAGGTTTCTCTTGAAGTGTCATAAGTCCATAGTGTCTAACATAGACCTATCTCTTTATATCATTTAAGTTGTAGTTCTCTTTTCAACCTTTATACAAAACACTTATGTTTAGAACCTTGCCATAGAATCTGATCAATCCTTATCCCCTTCGAATTCATTAGTAGTCATGAAAGTACCCAAGTTGAGGTTGGATCATTGAATATTTAGTGCATCACCACACTTAAAGTAGGTTTTCATTCATGTATTTTATCCCCATTTCATCCTAATAGATTAAGTTTTAAGAAGAGAGATCAAATTGTCATATTTGAGGAGCTAGCCTCATTAAAAAAACCTTAGAGGTTTGACCCAAAATTAGGTATCCCATAGCCTAGGGTAATTCCCATGTTGGAATAGGTTTGAGAGTAGGACTTGAACACTTCTACTTTTTGCTAGGGTATAACCTAGTTCTCCAACAATTTTGGCATACTCGATGGGACCTTAATCAAGGCATTTGGACATCAACTTGAGATATATTGATAGCATGGAAGGAAATTTAAAAGTCTTGGAGCAATCATCAATAGATTAAAGGACAAATTCATGAACCAAATCTCCACCAGGTCTACTTCAAAAGGTAATCAAGTTCAATTTATTGAATTGCCTTTAGATTTTACAAAGAGGAAAAGGGTACCAATTTCAAACCCCAACCTAATGCCCCCTAATTCTCTCACATCTCCAAAATTTATAAATTTTAACTATATTTAATCCAATAAATGTAAACTAAATAAAATGATGGAAAGGCCTATATTTCAAGATTTTGTACCCTTTAATGGTGGTATCCCTCTTAATCTTTATAAACATGATGATATCTCTATTGCATCTTTGAAGAGTCTACTATAATTTATAGGAAAAAACTCTACCACTCTTATAGAGCACATAGATGACATTGCAAACCTTTACTCAATGCATAACATTACACAAGAGAATATAGCCATGAGACTACTAGCCACATCTTTGAAAGGTAAAGCCATGCAATGGTACAGGGGTTTAGATCTTACCTCAATCAATATATGGGATGAGTTTGGTGAGTGCCTATGTAAATATTTTGAGAATAGAAGTGACCATGTGTCACTTGTTGAATAACTCACCTCAATTAGAAGGACATCCCAAGAATATATGGTTGATTTTAACTATAGATTCCAAAAAACTTGGGATAGGATCCATGTAATCACTAAGCCCACACCCAATTATACTTTTCTTTACTATTTATGAGCATTAAATTTAGACATTGTAGTCATGATCCAATATATGGGTGGGACAACTCTACATGAGGCTTATGAGATATATATAAGGGATAAAAACTATTTGATACAAGTAGGGAACCTCATGCCACTTTTTCTTAAGATTTAACCAACCCCACCTACCATTGATCCATTTCCCTCCAAAAAATCAAGCTCAACCTGATGATAGTCAAGTGGATAAATTTGCAATGATTAAGATCTTATTAAAGGCACAAAACAACAAGCTAGTGGCTATAGAGAGACAAACATAGACTTAATATAGGCCATACCAAGGTCCCTTCCAAACCCAATACCCTACTCAATCCTAAAATAGACCCCCTTATCCATTAAATCAAGAACCCCAAGGCCAAATTACTCAAAGTATATCTCATAATAGATACAATCCTATAGCTACAAGTAGTTCAATAGAATTAATCCCCACATAAAATAACCTTGCATAAGAGGGTCAATGGTAATCATGGGGGCAGTCCAATGAGATGGTAATGACTAAAAGTGGATAAATGTATCAATATCTTAGTTGGCAACATGCTTCTTCATTCCAAGGCCATAAAATAATGCCTCCTCTACCACAAGGCCCTCTAATGAATCAAGATAATAGGCCTATCATGCCATCATCAAAATCTCAAATTCAACATCAAGGGAGCATTGGTAAGGTACTAGCTAACACCATATGCATAAACTTTCAAGAAGGAGAGCATATGTTTAAGCATGTAGCAGTAAACATGGGGTAGACTACACAAAGGGCATATGAACCAATTGTAGTCAATACAAGGGCTAAGAGGAGGATGTTGGATGATAATTTGGGATAACCTAAGGCTTATTCAACTCCTCCACATGTTAGTCAGTAGCCTACCACTTCAAATATAGTTGTTAAATCTCTTAAAACTCAATAAATACCTCAACATCATGGAAAATAACAAAAGTCTCTTCTTGTTCCTCATGACACTCAAGTACCAAATGTTACTTCTACTTCCAAGGTGAAATTCAAAGGTACTAGTATTCCTTCAATATTGTGGATCATATGAAAAAGGTTAATGTCAATATGTCTATGTATGATTCTTTGTCTATTCTAGGACAGAAAGAGATCTTTTAGCAAGAGCTCTCTAAGCTTTCTCATACGGATAAGACAACTAATAAGGTGAACATTATTTTTATAATAAGAAGTCTGCCTAGTCAAATTCAAGTTCCAAGTCAAGGTCCTAATCAAGGTCAAGTTAATAATGTTGTTCATCCCCCTAAGGTTGTCAATCCCCCTTCATTCTATTTGTTGGTCATCATAGGGGACTATTTAGTGCATAATTATATGATAGATATAAGTTATTCAACCTTATTTATGCTTAAAGCCATAGTAGATAAACTCAAGCTTAAATATATACCTAATGAAAATGGTGTTCTTAAGTTGCATGGTTCCCCCACTAAAACAATAGGTATATTGAAAGATCTTAAGATCACATTGGTAGCTTGACCAAATTGTGTCATCACTTAGGATGTAATGGTTGTAGGCCTACCCCCATATTTTCCCCTATGCCTATCTAGGGAATTTGATAAAAAAATTGGGGATTATTTGTCCTTTGACTAGTCATACATGGTTTTTAGGACCAGATATGGGACTAAGGTCACTATTAGGTCAGAACTTATCTCTAGGTTTGATCTAGAGCATTATATACCTAACATTGTAAATGTCAATTATACCATATTTGATGAAGATGAACATGATAGTGAACAAGAGCCTCATGAACATCTTGAAGGAATTTTAGACATGTACTTAGATGAATGGGTAGCTAAAAATCATGGATTTGATTCCTATAACAATATTGAAGAAGTAGATTTAGGGGTGTATTGTATGCATGAGGAGGGTGATACTAAACTAACACCACTCAAGAGGAAGATGGTCTATGGAATTTATTATTTGATGGATTAAAGTCAAAGAATGGTTGTGTTGATAGGGTCATGTTAGTTTCACCCTTAGATCAGAAGTACTATTCAACTGCAATATTTCAATTTAGTTGCACTTCAAACACAATTAAATATGAAAACCTTCTACATGGTTTTAAAGATGTAAGAAGAAGAGGTGTCAAACTTTTTAAAGTCAAGGGTGATAGTGATATTTTTACGTAACAAGTGAGAGGCATAAGTGTAGTCAAGAACCATCATTTGCAAGCTTAAAATCATTATGTATTGGATCTCATAGAGGACTTCTTAGAATTCAATATACAATCCATATCAAGAGAGACAAATAAACATTCAGATAGGCTTGCAACCATTAGAGATCAATGTGAGATTATGGAAAAAATTAAAGGAAACCAATGTTAAGACAAGATCAAGGTCATATGTAGGCTAGCTATACCTGATAATGAGGTGAGTTGGTAGTTGTTTGATAATGATGATCAAATTATATATTTCTAATGTAGGAGGCATAATTCTACAACAGGAATAAAAAAAATTCAAACATTAGTATGATGATAAAATAGTGTAGCTAAGATCTAATAAATTACCTAAGGGGCTTGTGACATTGTAAAGCATATTCAATGAAGATGACTAAGTGAGAAGAGGCAAGGCATGTATCTCAACTAAGGAGGAACATTATGAAAGGATAAAGATCTTGAAAGGTAAATAATTGAAGTTAGGAAAAATCAACATAATAAAAGAGAGAGATGAATTTATTGCTTTATGCTAAGAATTATCTAATTATTTACATGTGAACACAATAATTTGAAGGGTTTTGATCCCAAAATTGCACAACATACCATTGAACTAGAGAGCAATGCAAAGCCAATTAGGCAAAAACAAAGGCCTCTCAATCTAAAAGTGGAGTTGATGAGAAGGGAGATATTTAAGTTGATTTAATCAAACATAATATTCACCATTAAATGTTCCTCATGGGTGGCAAACCTTGTGCTAGTGAGGAAGAAGAATGGGGAAATATGATTGTGTGTTGAATTTAGGGACCTCAATAAGGTATCCCTAAAAGACCATTACCCACTACCCTCAATGGATCAGATTCTTCAAAAGGTGGCAAGTTATTAAAGGTTCTCATTATTTGATGGCTACTCTGGTTATAATCAGATTATGGTCAAGGAATAAGATAGGCTTAAGACTACATTCACCATAAAGTGGGGCACTTATGCATATATGAAAATGCCCTTTGGACTATCCAATGCTGGACCACATTTTTAGAGGGCAATGGATGTTACCTTTGAAGTTTTTATCAATGACATGGTGCTCATATACCTATATGATGTCACTATTTTCTCAAAAGACCCAACTAATCACATTACTCACTTGAGGTTAGTATTTAAAAGATGCAAGAATTTCATGTATCATTGAATTCTAAAAATGTATATTTGGTGTTTATGAGGGTAGGTTATTGGGTCATGTAGTGTCCAAGGATGGTCTTTAAATATACCCTAAAATATTTGAGTCCATCTTATCCTTACCCTTGCCCAAGCATAAGAAGGGTCTGTAGAGTTTCTTGGGAAAGATTAACTTTATAAGAAGGTTTATCCTAGGCTTTGTAGATCTAGTCAAGCATCTTACTCACATGTTAAGAAAACGTAAAAAGTTTACATGGACCAAATAAGGTAAGAGGAGTTTTGAGGCCATCAAAGAGGCCATATCTCATGACCCTACACTTCTTAATCATGATTTTAAAAAATAGTTCTACTTTTATGCCTTCTCTACATTAGATTCAATCTTTGCCATGTTGATGCAATAGAATGAGCAAGGTCTAGAATAATCTATTGCTTTATTTAGTTAGGTCTTAGAGGGGTATAAGGAGAGGTATACATCTATATAGAAACATGTTATTGCATTAGTGAGAAGTTTTAAGAAGTTTAGGCACATGGTATCCAATAGTAATATCATACTCATGGTGGTACACCTAAGTATGAAAGAGTTTATACTCAACATATACCTCAATGATAAAAGAGCTAGATGGGTGAAAAAATGCATGGAGTATGACATAGTGGTTAAAGTCACAAATATTTTAAGGGGTAGAGGGTTATGTGATCACATTAAAATAGAGGTAAAATAAGGTAAACACCAAGTGTTAGTAGTCCATGACAATCAATAGGCAGCTGTAGATAACACACCTTTCAGTTGGACACATGATATAGTTAGATTTATTAAGTCAAGCCAATGTCCTATGGTGATAGATATATCCAATAGAAGGTAATTAAAGTTTAAAATTATACCTTATGTCCTGATAAATGGAGTAATTTTCAAGAGAGACATAGGAGACATGCTTTTGAGGGGTGTGGAATCATGCTAAGTAGATAAGCTGCTTGAACAGTTCCATGATGGTCTAGCTGGTGGGAATTTTGATGCCAAGACCATAGCCTCTAATATCATTAGAGTTGGATAATTTTTACCTAAAGTGTTTATATATGTACACTCTTGGGTAAGTAAATTCCCAAAATGTGTAATGTTTTTTGGCAAGTAGAAACTGGCTACCCTTTCCTTACAACCCATACAAGTAAAATAACCCTTCATGCAATGGGGCTTAGATTTAATAAGAATGATATAACCCATTAAAGTAAAGGAAATAAATGGATAATTATAGATATATACTAATTTAAAACATGGGTTGAAGCAACTTCCCTCAAGGAAGCTAATGAAGATTCTATTTTGGACTTTTATGATAGCCTTGTGACCAGATTCGGTGTGCCTTCTACAATCATTTTTGAAAATGCATTGGACTTTAGTAGAAACAAGGTATGTGGGTAGGATATTTTACATGGAATTTATCTCAAGGCATCCTATAAATATTATGCATAAGGAAATGGACTAGTAGATTCCATAAATAAGAATTTGTTGAGGATTATCAAGAGAATTATGGAGGTTAGTCAGAGGGAGCGGCATACTAGATTGAGGACTACCCTATAGGTAGATAAAGTGAGACATAATAAAGATAATATAAACTCCCCATACCTTATTATCTATGGGAAAAAATACAAGCTTCCTATTTCTCTTGAATTACCTACATTAGAGCTTGAACATCAACTTGAGCTCCTAGAGGATGATACTATGTAGATAAGGTTGAATGAGCTAAGATATCTGGAGGACACAAGGGACACTACTATGTATATCATGTGGTCCAATAAAAACCAATTAAATAAGTCATTTAACAATAGATATTCCTTAAAAACCTTCTAATAAGGTGATATAGTTATCAAATGGGATGAGGACCATGCAAAACCAAGAAAGCACTCCAAGTTTGATAGTCTTTGGAGTGGGCCTTATGTTATCATAGGTTCCAAGGAGAGTAATGACTTTGAGCTTTATAGGTTGAATGGAGAGAGCCTTAACATCCCTATAAATAGGAGGTATCTTAAATTTTTCTACTAGTGTTGTCTCATGATCTTTTTACATATGTTGATAGGTCTATCTTTACCTCCAAGTGCTCTTGCACATTGCTATGTTTATTTATTTTTCTATTATTTAGGTATTTGTTTGGTGTGTTTTTTTATTTAATATTGTTTTTATGTTTCTCATTATTTTAAAGTGTTTCTAAGAGTCAAGAAAGATCCTTATTATAAGTAATACTTCATTTGTCTAGTCATCATGAGTAAGCTTGATCAAATTCTACGTTCAATGACCAGTAAGCTAGTCAAGCTAGTCGAGTCACCAAAAATGTTGGTCAATTTATAAGATTGGAAATTGGCCAACCCTATAGCTTAAGGGGTAAAATCCTATGTTTAAAATTTTTTTTTTAGTCATGTTGAAGGCACTCAAAGCATGTATAGTTAGTTCTTTGTATGGTCATATTTCAATCTTGTCTTAGCAACCCTTGAGTGAAGTATTACATGAAAAGGATGTTTTTCATGATATGTCTTTACTCTACAAATTTAGTGCTTTGACACATTTTCTATCTATAGATATGAGATTTTAAAAATGATTTAGTAGTATAAGATGTGCATGGGGATGCCAAAATGAAGGTAAGATAAATAACCATTTGGGTTCAAATGATCCTAAGGTTGAACAAAGATCCAAAAACATACATTCAATCATGTCATGAAGATATAACAATGTAAGTGAAAGTAAAAAAGTGCCCATACCAAGATCGATGGTGAACATTCCTACGTACAAGTAAAGATCAATGATTTGCATTTAAATACTAGACATAGGATCAATGCCACACATTAAGCCATGTAAATAAGATCTAACAAAATGCATTGAATCATGCACTCAAAGATCAATGATGATCAAAGGTCAAAGAGTCAAAATATCTCAAAGATGAATGAGTTCTTACCAAGTGCCATAACCATGACAACTATTAGGTAAATCAATAATACACATTTGAGCCATGTAAAGGAAGATCAATAATGCATAGGTCAAGGAGCTTAGGATGAATGTGAGGCTACCATAGTGTAAGCATAGGAACAAATGAAGCTAATTGAGAAACCATAAAAAATCACATGATGGTGACAAATGTCTCAATCTATGAAGCCCAGGTGAAGGATCAATAGTCAACATTGAAATCAAACCTCTGAGAGCAAATCCAAAATATATAGTGTGATCAAGATTTTGGTAAAGAGTGTATTTTGTAAATATCTTGATCAGCTATGAACTATTAAAAGAGCATAAATATAAGAAGTGGGAGAAGGAATGGTGCAACTATTACAACTCTTTTTTAGGTGGCCTTGATTAATTAAGAGTTTTTTAAAGAGCATAAACATAGGGTGATTATAACTACTATTTTGAGTGGAATTGAGCTCACTAATGACCCCTTCAATGCCAAAATTTCTCTCCCCAACTTTTATTTCTTCTTATAAATGTAGGCATTGAGATACTTATTTTCATACCTCTACTGGGTATAGTAAACCTCTGCCAAAATCACTTTTTAAACTCTTTGAAGCAATATAAGATAGTTTCATATTCTAGTTTAATGCTAAGTGTACTTTATATAAGTTTGATTTACAAAATGTATGTTGTTTATTCATCATCTATAGGTCCTTAATGTACCTTTATTTAATACTATTAATTTATTGTAGGTTGTTTGAAGTCTTAGATAATGAGGTTCCTCTTGAAGTGTCATAAGTCTATAGTGTCTTACATAGACCTATCTCTTTCTATCCTTCAATTTGTAGGTCCATTTTCAAACTTTATAAAAAATACTCATGTTCAGAACCTTGTCATAGAATCTAATCAATCCTTGTCCCCATTGGATTCATTAAAAATCATGAAAGTGTCCAGGTTGAGAGTGGATCATTGAACATTTGGTGCATCACCACACTTAAAGTAGGTTTTCATTTTTTGATTTTCTCCCCTTTTCATCCAAATAGATTATGTTTTAATAAGAGAATAAAATTGTCATATCTAAGTAGCTAGCCACATTAAGAAACCATAGAGGTATAACCCAAAATTAGGTATCCCACGACCTAGGGTCATTCCCATGTTGGACTAGGTTTGAGATTAGGACTTGAACACTTCTAATTTTTGATAGGGTGTAGCCTAGTTATCCAACAATTCTAGTGATATTGGCCTACCTTTAGATATTGGTCCCATATATTTGGTTAGTACCTTTTAATTTATACCTTCCACAAGCATATTTGATATGTTATTGGGAATACCTTGGATCCATACATTTTGATAAATACCTTAAACAATGCATGGGGGTGTTAAATACATTCATGCCAATTGGGTAGTTATAATTGATAGAATTCCATATGAGCATGTTATTGAACAAGAGAAACTTATACCCAAAAAATTAATTACTAAGCCTACTAAGGCTAATTGATTTCAAAAGGGTAAAAAAAATCAAACCCCTTTACTAGGTGGTCAATACTTGAGAGACCATTACATCAGAGACATATAGTGGATTACATGGAATCCCCATCTACTATGCATCATGGTAAAATATCTAGAGTACCTACACATGTTATTATTATGATTATTAGAAACAAACCATAGATCACTCAATGATGAGTTCTTTTAACCCTATGCCTATAACTCTTACTACTATCTCACAACCATAGAGTCATATTTTTCATACATAGAGCATCATCGATAGT
Organism: Torreya grandis; assembly: GCA_037957365.1. NCBI lineage: Eukaryota > Viridiplantae > Streptophyta > Pinopsida > Cupressales > Taxaceae > Torreya > Torreya grandis. The sequence continues at coordinate 318,063 of JARHVA010008323.1, forward strand.
ACCATGATAGATAATCAACCTATACATACTCCTCACCAACATCACAAGTTTATTATACTTGGTTCATATTGGGGAGATATCTATGACCATCCATTGGATGAAATAATAGGATGATCTTTTCTTTTCAAACAATCAAAAATTCAAAAAAATAAAAAAGTTCAAAAATTCAAGAATATTTTTTGGCACGTACATATTCTATTAGCTATTTGGTAGCTATGTGTTAGTTCCATGTTTTTAGATGGCATATTTAGTTGTTTCTACATACACATATGAGTCACACTTATATTTTAGTATGATACAAGTATACACAAATACATGATATATTCCTATTTTGGATGTTGGGCCTTCCCTCTACTCATGTAATATGGACATTGGGGGCATCTGCGTCCTCGATCTTGATACACATATGTTATATGGTTCAATGATCAAATTTAAATATCATGTTTGAGCTTACATATGTACTTATAAATTCCTTTAACCGTGATTATATATTACACAAGTTACTTGATATGTTATACACTTGACATTTTTTCCTAACGAATTTGATCCATGGGATACTATGACATGTTTATGCTAGTTTATTATGATTTAATCTATGCGCTTGCTTGAGTGTCTTTCCTTGATATTATATTAATTATTTAAGAATTTGATTATTCTACTTTTATTGTAACCCACATACCTATGTATTCTTTATTTATAATTTACATATTGTTTGGTTTCTAGTTTGAACCCTTATTGAGGAGATGATTGTTCATGTCTACCTCAAACCAAGACCAACATTGGAATGACCTATAGACTATGGGATGCCTAATATGTAGGTATAAGCTCTAGATTTTATGGGGATAGATCACCTAATTTTTAAATTAAAATCACTCTATGACCTTATCTTATCATAATGAAAAGGGAAAAGAGATAAAACTGATGAAATAACCTACTCTAAGTGGTGATGCTCCAATTGATTAAAGATTCACTCTTGATCATATATTTTGAAACAACAAATGAACCTGATGGATACTATGATTGATCAAATTTATTATTGGTATTCTAAGCATGAATGTTTCATATTGAGGTTGAGTATTATTCTAAAACTTGAAGGACTAAATCTTAGATCTACATAAGATACTATTGACCTATGACACTTCAAGAAACACTTCTACTTCCTAACACTTAATACAACTTGAAATAGACTAAAAAATAAATTTAGATACATGAAAATAACTAAAAATGATAACATAATTCATACATTTTTCAATCAAACTTTCATAGAGCACACTAGCATTCAACAAGAAATTTGTAAATGTCTTCTCTTGATTCAAAAGAGTACAAGGTAATTTTGGCAAAGCTTTGCTACACCTAACTGAGAGATCCAAAGAAAGATATCAATGTATTCTTAAATAGAAAGTTTGAAAGAGAAGAGGGAATATTCAAAGCATAGGAGAGTCCATGAATGAGGCTAATGTGGTGTATGGTAGTTATAACAAGCCCATTCCTCATCCTCAAGTGTTGAAATGCTTTCAATGAGTTCACTTTCACATTTTGGGAAGGTATGGAGCCTATAAATCCCAGGTTTTAATTTTTATAGGCCTTAACCATGATTAAAATATCCTAATATTCCATCCAATGGTAGTTACATGATGTAAAATGGAGTGTGGATAGGCCTCCAAGAGGCATTGGATAATCTTCCTTTAATGTGCATGTAAAATGGTCCTTGAAATTGCCTCTAACCTATCATAATGGCCTTAATTTTAGGGAATGATCTCATGGGTGATAGTTACCAATGCCTGAAGATGATTCATAAATTTTACCACACTATTATTTTCCTGTTAGAGTCTTCTAATTGTAATACAAGTAGAGCTATTTGCTTATCCTTTGACCTTCTGCTCATATCCATTGCTTGAATGATCAAATAGATGAACAAGGATATTGATTCATTTGAAAATAATTAGATCATTCTTAGGTTAATAAATTATGCATTTTAATTTGGATCTCTCAAGTATTCTTCACCTTTAAAGTCATTAGCCTTGCATGACTAAGCCACTTGAAGTACTTCACAGACTAATAGTTTAGTAAGAGCTAACAAAGAAACCTTCAATCAGTTCCATGGATCAAATTGCCATTTAATGAGTATAATAAGTCTTGAATTTACCCCTTACATATTTTATATCTTCTAGTTAGGCTATGCAATCATATTATTCCCAAAACCCTACAAAATTTCATTTTTAGGAAGTGATCGTATAGTTTCCATATCATCAAGAGCCATGGATATGAGCCCCTCTGAGCTAGAAACATGATCCAAGTGTTAGATAAGCAAGTAATAAGCATTTGAATGCACATTTTACTAAAACTCTCTTTTTGAGTCATTATTAGGGTTCAAAGGAGGTTTATGAGTGTTTGGGAGTCTTAGGGGTTGATCATAGAGATAAGAGCTTGGATCTCTGAATGAGTTACACTAAATTCAAGTTAATGGACCTCCCTACCTTATACAAAATGTTGGAATCCCCATGCATAACATACAAGTTGTGATGAGAATTTGAATATGCTCTTTATGAGAAGAACATACCTTTTGAGTGACTTTGATGTGTCTACAGGTAGAATGGTCTACTATTCTATGGGTTTAAACTAGATAAAGGGATCTAAAACACTATGATGGCCTTCAAAATTTTGCTTAAAAACATTCACACTTCCCAAATTGTTCTTTACTTCACTTCTTGATAGTACATTCATAGTGGAGGTTATGGATTGGTCTATTTACAAACCTAAATCATTAATAATAGCCTAAACCTTATGGTTTCAAGGCACCAATGTATCACATATAACTTTAACATAACCTTAGATACCTCAAGAAGTAACAACATTAGATTTATTATATCATTTTTCCTATGCATTCCAACACTTGTACCTTTTTGATTAATGAACTAGTCATGGAGGTTACCATGGAGGCTGCTATAGGGCTTGATAAGATGATCTAAGACTTATTCTCCCTCTCCAACTTTATTATGCACACAAATAATCCCAATTTCTTTGCTTTTGAGTTCAAACTATCACTTCTAGGCCCATACCAAACAATTTAACCCTTGTATGTGTCAACTTATGGGTCATTGTGATGCTTAGAGGACCTTAGGAAACCTTAAATGTCATTTCATGGTCAAATTATCTCATTTTGATGGGCTTTGAGGTCAAACTCCATCATTGGGTCACTTTTGGGGTTTGTGAAGGGTTTAAGATGTCCAACATCTTAACGATGGCTCATAGAGTATGGACATCCAAACCAAGAACAAATTTCATGAATGTATAGGGAACTAACCCCTTTATCTTTCATGAATGGGATGGGTTTCCATGCAGAGGGTGCTTAGAGATATGAAAGTTAGAAGGTGGCATTAAGGTTGTTTATAGGTAGTTCTAAGTGCTTAATTTATTAAGGTTAATTCATAAAGGTTAGCCCCTAATTTATAACCAATCTTTCATGAATTTTTGGTCCATAGGGAGAATTAAACTTTCTTAGGATATTTGGCCTTGAGTATGTATGTGGTGGAGTGGGTTAGCATTTGAATATGGTCTTCAAATTCCTTGTGTATAGGTTGATTGACTCAAACAACATTTAAAGACACTTTGATCAAGGTTATCACCTATTAGCACTTGAAACATTCTTAACAAGTCATAATCATATTCATTCACCTCACATTGGCCATTCAACTTGTTATAATAGCTTGAAGGAACCTTAAGATGGCACTAGGGTCTATAAGCAGGCTTATATGCTTGACTGTGTTGTCATATCTCCAAGGATATTGACTATAGATATAGGTTTTATACCTTTATGTGAGGTTTGGGAACACTTAACCATCATACATCATTGAAAAAAAACCTTTTGGGGGTCCTAAACTACTTGTAAAGCCTTCATGGCATGAATGCACCCTTTTAACCCATAGATAACTATCATAGATAGGGTTTGGTTTGAGACAAAACATTGGGTATACCCATTATTTTTATAGACCAAGTTAATACATGAGTGACTTTAATGTGTCATCATGACCAATTTTACTAATTTTTGGGGCTTGGCCATGCCCATAAATGTCTCAAATCACCATTTTGGCTCATATTAGTAATTTAGATGCCTGTTAACTATGTGCTTAAATATGAACACTTTGAGTATGGACTTCTTCATTTTATCTTGAGTTATTTGGGGTCATAAAGGTATCCATCATGTGATTAGGGTTAGTATCATTCTCAGGTGATGACTTACCAATGCCCTTTTCTTTGTATCATGTGATTAGGGTTAGTATCATTCTTCATGTTTAGGGCTCAAGTCTACATATGCCTATATAATCTTAAGCTTGTGTAGATGTTATTGTTGACCAAATTTTTCCCATAGGAAATTTTTTTGGTCCCCTTCCTTGCTATTCTATGCTAGTCATTTTTAGGTTACACAAGTTCATGCCATGGTTCTTCAACACTTGGTTCATCAGTCTTCAAGTTCAATGAGTTTGGTTCATGGCCTGGTTCAAGTGGTTCAACGACCTTTGGTTCAAAGAGTCGATCTTCAAGTTAAACATATCAATTTGCATGGTTAAACCATTGAACTATTGAACCATCTTTAGTTCAACGGGCTTGGTTCAATGGGCTTGGTTCAAAGCAAGAAGTTCATCGGCCTTGGTTTACTAGTCCATCGATGTGTAAGGGTTGAACCCTTGAACCGTTGAACCATTTTTGGTTCAATGGCTTGGTTCAAGGGTATGCCCTTGGATAAAGGGGAGTCTTCAAGTTCAAATGCCCTAGCAGAAGGTAGGCACTTCAAAGGCAAAGGATCAGGTAGGTCCCAATTTGTTTAAGTTTTATTTTTTTCAAATTTGACTAAGTTTTGAATTCCTTTAGACTTTTTGCCTGAAGGAATTCCTTCAGACAAAAAGTCTGAAAGAATTTGGGCCACATATATAAAGCTAAAGCAAAGAGCTGGGAGAATTTCCATGGACTTTTTGTCTATAGGAAAATGTCAGCGAACAAAAGTCCGCAGAAAATACACAAAGCAAGCAACCCGTCGAAGGACTCCGAAGGGCAGGTGCCCATGCAAGGGACTCTCGGACAAGTGCAAAGGGATACTTCCAATTGCTGAAGGGTCACCTTCCCTTTAGGAAGGTGATAGAGACAAAGGAAATAAAGCTGCAGAGAAGCCATGAAGACCCAATGATGTTATGATGAGGACAGTGACGTCTCAGAGGATGTCAAGTTTAACATAGCAAGTTAGCTATTTGTTTTTGACCAATGATGGTCTCATGAATGTCAACTTTCATGAAATGAAATGGCCATTTGTTTTCAACTAGTAGAGCACTAACCAAGGGCCCAAAATATAGTGACCCACTAGAATGTTCACCCCTAAGGGATGAAGGACCCAAAAGAGACAAAATGGAGAAAAGACAAAGTGACAAGTGTAGAGTGAGCAAGCAGTTAGTCCAAGTGGTGAAAGGAAGCACCAATTTGAGAAGTGACTCTAGCAGGTGAAATAGTTCTTGTGAATTGATCATGAGAGGATGCAAATAGCTAGCAATGTAGCCGATTTCTCCATTTTACATTTAATGGGTAGACAAACCGTGTATTGACCTTGAAAAAAGCAGATAACAAATAGACAAAGTGCACAACTCATTAATGTTTTGAGCAACTTGTTCTTCCCAATGAAGGGATGTGATAGGCCACTTGTAAAAAAGGAGAGCCAAATGGGCCTCCTTGTTTTCTCCTATATATTGAAGACTTGTCATTTTAAGAAGCATCTTTTTCACATTTGTAAGGCATAGCCCTGGCAAAATTTCCACCTAAATCAATAAATGTAGTTTTACCTCCATTTTGGATAGATTTTCTGTGTATGTCTTGAGTGTTTGTTTGTGTTTAGTCATTTGTTTCTTGATGCTTTCATAGGCCCAACACTAGCATACCTATTGTCTACAAGGTGCCATCTCTGCAGCTGATAGGAGGAGAGAAATATTTGAGAAGTTCATAATAGAGGAGATTAATTACAGTGTGTATTCCATAGCACCTTGGTGAAATCTCTATTTTTTTGTGTTTTCATGAAAACCCCCTGCCAATTTCTTACTGCCTAGTCCTTTTGCCAAGAGTGAAGTGTATGTATGTTTTTACCTAATTTTATGTGTAGATGTGAGAAGGTTGACTTATTTTGGTGTATCACCTCTTTAGAGTAGTTTGTATTCCTACAATCTCTCTCCCTTTTCATCCCCCCCATTTTATATCTATATATATGTATGTGTTTGCACTTGATGGAATGAACATGATGCATCAAAGGGAGCTAGCCCTTATCTAGAGACTCTCCCCTCTAGCTTCACTAGTCCCATAGGTGAGAGGGGAGTTTCCATAGTTGCGAGGAGAAGGCAGGAGCTCAAACTCCTGCCAAGGGTGCAATTTCCTACGTCAACAATTTTGGCATGCCTGGTGGGACATAGTTTGACAACTTATTAAGGTTTCAGGATTGATGCTAGTCTTGTCATAATAAATTTAAGTTTTCTAGCATCTCGTGACTCCACTGGTAAGAGCTTCAATTTTCAAATTAAGACCAGTTTCTTAACTTTTTATGCCTAAAGTCACCACAAGGTCTGCTTCAAAAGGGGTTCCTTTCAATTTCATTGAGTTGCCTTTGAACTCTGCTAAAAGACTATGATTTGAGAGGACCCATCCTTATCCAATAAACAATCCTCCTAGACCTATTGTAAGGGATGCATACGTGGCCAAACCCCAGTTACAGCCCATCCCAGCAATGGCACTGCCTTTTACGGCTTTTCATGGTCAGAGCCCCTTGAATCTCCCACACTATGATCCAATTCTAGGAACAACTCTAAAAAATGTGCCTTCTTTCAATGGAGAAGGGCCCATTATAGTCATTGAGCATATTAGGAATATTGCTAACCTCTATGATATTCATAATGTAATAGAAGAAAATATCACCATCAGACTGCTAGCATTGTTTCTCAAGGGTAAGGCTCTTGACTTGTATAGAGCTTTACCTATAAATTCAATACATTCTTGGAATGAATTGGGAACTCAGTTGACAAATCATTTTGGGGAAAAGAGTGATGGCCTCTCACTTTCTGAATAATTGACGACCATAAAGAGATCTCCACACGAGTATATACAGGATTTCAACACGCAGTTTGAAACGACTTGGGATAGAATTACCATCCTGGTAAGGCTGACTCCCAACTATGCTTTCTTATACTATTTAAGAGCAATAAATAGTGATATTGTGGTGATGATACAATCCATGGGAGGGCATATACTACCAGCTGCTTATGACATAGCCATAGCAACTAAAAATTGCTTAGTACAGGCTGGGAAAATAACCCCTAGGCCTCACATGCCACTTTTCCTAGAAATGATGCCTCCAATACAGACCGTTGCTCCCACATTAGCTCCTCTATCTACCATATAGAAATTAGCTACTGCTCCATCAAATAAACTTCATGAGGTTAAAGGTCTATTGCAGAGCATGTCAAATGAACTTGTAGCTCTTAAAAGGTAGCAAGCTCAAAGCAACAGGCCGAACCAAGGATATCAGCATTATGGTCAAGCCCCTAGACCCCCTTTTCAAGGCTATAATCAAGGACAAGGTCAGCTCACTCAAACTAGGCTATTTCAAAATTATAACTTAGGCCCCCTTTCATCATCTAAAGTCATGGTGCTAATTCAGAACAATCTAGTACAGGAGTAGACAAGTAGTTCGACCATGGGATATGGTCAAGAATAGACTATTTACACAAATGTGATGATGAATTATTTCCAAAATGTAGACAATTAGGTAGCTACTCATTCCTAGATTTTTGAGGCTCTAACTCAACCTAACACGAGTAGCAATAACGGCCATCCTGATTCTACCTTAATGAATGATCTAGAAGGGGAATTTTATTCAGTGAATTATGTGGGTGTTGTTGACAATCAAGCTGACTATGTTGCAGCCAACACAAGATTTAAGATAAGAGCAATGGGAGAAGTCTAGGCTACCACCCAAGTGGCAACAAAACCTTCTCCATCACACTCATGAGAATTTGAAGGCCCCAAATTTTAGATAGCCATTTGCACCTTCAGCCCCTCAGCCTGCAACTCAAATTGGAATCAGCCCCAAAGAAAGCTTGAAGGGAGGCAATCCCCATGTCAATATAGTGGACTAGATGAAGAAGCTACATATGAACATCTCTTTATGGGATTCATTGTCTCTTTTAGGATAGAAGGACGTATTGAAGAAGGAATTGTAAGAGTTAGATCATCAAGCTATCCCAGCAAGCACTAATAATGTCTTGATGACAAATGGACAACCTTCCACTTTAGGTCAGGTAAAGAAAGAAGAGAAAATTTCCCCTTTCTATGTATCCTTGGTCATAGGGGATTTCTTGGTACATGAATACATAATTGATAGTGGGGCTAGCACCTCAGTGATGCCCAAGTGCATAGCTGACAAGATGGGATTGAAGTATGAGGAGATGAACAAAGGAGTCCTACAGCTAGATGGGACACCTGTAAAAATAGTTGGGATTGTGAAGGGTTTAGGATTGACATTGCATGCTTGCCCAACCTTCTCAATTCCCCATGATATAGCGGTACCAGATGTTCCTCCTTTTTTTGCAATTTTCTTGTCCAGGGACTTCACATCAAAGATAGGTGGCTATCTAGTAGCAAATTGGTCCTATTTGGTTTTTAGAACCAAGTATGGGACCAAGGTAAAAATTAAATCTGAGCCACTCTATAAGGACCATCTATAACCATACTCACCCAAGGTAGTAAACATCAGTTACACCCTTATCAACCCAGAAGAGTCCCAGATAGACCAATCTCTGTCCTTTACTCTTAAAGGAGTTGCAGACCTACTCTTAGATGAGTGGGGAAATGATAAATTCAAACATGATCCTTACAAGTTCATTGAGGAGGTAGACCTTGGAGTCTACTATATGCATGAAGAGGGTGCCTTCATTCCAAATATAATGAAGGCCAGCTAGGACAACCTTGGTCTATGGCAACTGTACTTTGATGGTTCCAAAAGTAAGCTAGGCACTGATGGTGGGGTGATGTTGGTCTCCCCTTCAAAGGATAGATACTTTTCAGCATTCTATTTCCATTTTTCTTGCACAAGCAATGTTTTAGAATATGAGTCCCTTATCCATGGGCTGGAATGGGCAAGAAAAAGAGGGATTAAGGAGTTACAAGTTTTGGGAGATAGTGAGTTGATTGTAAATCAGGTGAGAGGCCTGAATCTAACCAAGAATTCTTTGCTAAAGTCTTACAAGCATAGGGTCTGGGACTTGGTGGAAGATTTCCTCGCTTTCAATATCACCTCCATCCCAGAGAGAAAAACAAATAGGTAGATAGGTTGATAGCAATTGGTACTTAGTTTGATGTTTCCAAGGAAATAAGTTGAGACTGTGGTTTGTGCCACTTGAAAGTGGTGGTTTGGCCCTCTATCCCAGACAACATTGCAAATTGGCAAGTTTTTGAAAGTGACCAGCAAATAGATTTCTTCCTAAAGGAGGAAGCTGAGTTTGCAACACAGAATCAGGCAAAATTGTAGTAGCAATATGGCAATCAAATTTTTTAATTAAAGAACAATAAGCTCCCTAAGGGTTTGGTTACTCTCGAGAGCATCTTTAATCGAGATGACCAATTAAAGAAAGATAAGGTATGCATCACAACTAAAGAGGAGAATTATGAAAAGGTTGAGATCTTTAAGGACAAGCTGCTTGTGCTTGGAAAAGTCTACACTATTCAAGAAAGGTAGGATTTCATTTTGCTGTGTCAGGAGTTCTCTGATGTCTTTGCTTGGGATTACAGTGACTTGAAGGAATTTGACCTAAGACTTGCCTAGCACACCATCGAATTAGAAGAAGGTGCTAGGCTAGTCATGCAGAAGTAGAGACCTATCAATCTGACAATTGAGCCCTTCATGTAGAGGGAACTGGCTAAATTGATTGAGTCCAAAATTATATTTCCAATCAAACATTCCTCCTAGTTGGCCAACCTTGTTCTTGTTAGAAAGAAGAATGGGGAGATCAGGCTATGTGTCGACTTTAGAGACCTTAATAAAGTCTCTTTAAAGGATCATTATCCCCTCCCAAGCATGGAGTGGATCCTTCAGAAGGTAATAGGTAGTGAGCATTTCTCCCTCCTAGATGGTTATTCAGGGTATAATCAAATTTTGGTGCAAGGCTGTGACCAGCACAAAATGGCCTTCACCACTAAATGGGGAACATTTGCCTACAAGAAGATGCCATTCAAGATATCCAATGCTGGTGCTACCTTTCAGCGAGCCATGGACATGGATTTTGGACGCTTTATAAACAATAACATGCTGGTCTACCTTGATGATGTGACAGTATTCTCTAGGGAGGAAGCCAACACATAGAACACCTCAGGTAGATTTTTGGAAGGTATAGGGAGTTTGGCATCTCTCTTAATCCAAAGAAGTGCATGTTTGTTATTCATGAGGGGAAAATCCTTGGCCACATCATGTCTAAGGAAGGATTATCCATTGACCCTAAGAGAGTTCATTCTATCCTGGAGATGTCCCTACCAAAGCATAAGAAAGGCCTACAAAGCTTCTTTGGTAGGATAAATTTCATTCAGAGATTCATTTCGAATTTCACAGAGATAGTCAAGCCCCTAACCTCTATGCTAAGGAAGGGTGAGGAATTAAAGTGGATATCACAAAGAAAAGATAGCTTTGAAGCCATCAAGTAGGCCATAACCCAGGCTCCTACTTTGATCAGCCCCAACTTCAATAAAGACTTCAACCTCTACACTTTCAGCAATGAAAAGGTGATCTCCGCCATGCTTACCCAAGTAAATGGTGATGACCTCAAGCAACCACTTGCCTTTTTTAGCAAAGGGTTAGAGGATTTTGAAGTCAGGTATACGTATGTAAAAAAGCAAGTCCTAGTAGTAGTGTGAAGCTTGAGGAAATTTAGGCATATGTTGTCTAACAACATGATTCACCTCATGGTCCCACATCCTGGCATCAAGGATTTCTTGACCAATCAAGACTTAAATGAGAAGAGAGCAGGGTGGATCACCAAAGAGATGGAATATGACGTAGACATCAAGATCACCAAGTTGGTGAGGGGAAGAGGCCTATGTGAATAGCTTGCTGCAGACTTCAAGCAAAAAAGGGAGGATAGCTTGCTAATTCATGATGTAGCCACTGCAACAAAACCAGCTATCATAAAGGATTAGACGTTGGACTTAAGGCATTTCCTTCTCACTGGTGAGTGCCCACAGAGTCTTGATAAGACTGGCAGAAGGTATTTCAAACTCCAGTCTCTCCCTTATGTCTTGGTTGATGAAGTATTGTTTAAGAAGGATCTCTCTGGGGTCCTTCTAAGATGCATCAATGAAAACTAGGCTGATAAGGTACTAGCTGGGTTCCATGATGGGCCAACAGGCAGTCATTTCACTCCTAGAACTATTGTAGCAAGGATAATGAGAGCTGGCTATTTTTGGCCTACTCTTTTCAAGGACACCCATGCCTGGGTAAGAAAGTGCTAGAAGTGTGCACTTTTTGATGGGAAATAACGGCTATAGCCTATTCAGGGGGAGCAACCATTCATGCAGTGGGGCCTAGATTTCATAGGTATGATTAATCCTCCCTCTAGTGCTGGGTATAAGTGGGTCCTGACTACTATAGACTATTTCACAAGGTGGGTGGAGGCTATTGCTCTGAAAGAGGCAAATGAAAGCATAGTCCTAGAGTTTTATGAGGACCTGGTAACACGATTTGGAGTCCCAGCCACCACAATCTCAGATAACACCTTGGATTTTTTAGGGACTAAAACAAGTGAAAGGGTGCTAAGGTATGGCATATACCTCGGCACTTCATCCAATTACTACCCACAGGGGAATGGGCTAGCTGAGTCCACCAACAAAAATTTGATCAGAATCATAAAGAGGACCATGGAAGAAAATTAGAGGACTTGGCATGCCAAGCTGAAGACCGCTTTGTGGGCCAATTGGATCACTCTGAAGAGGGCAATCAGAAATTCTCCATATATGCTCATATATGGAAGGGAAGCTAGGCTTCCCATCTCACTTGAATTGCCAGCATTAGACCTTGCTCGCTAGCTGTAATCAGAAGAAGGAAGTAGTATGGAGGCTAGGCTGTGCGAGCTGATGGAGCTCCAAGAGATAAGGGACCAGGCTATGGCTTCTATGACCAGTCACCAATAGCAAGTAAAGAGAGAATTTGATAAGAAATATTTGTCAAAATATTTCTCTGAAGGAGACATTGTCCTAAAATGGGATGAAGACCAAGCCAAGCCTAGAAATCATGCAAAATTTGATGCCTTATGGAGTGGTCCTTATTTAATCACTCAGTGCAAGTAGCATAATGCATTCCAACTCTCTAGGTTAGACAGTGAAGAACTGTGTATCATAGTTAATGGGATACATCTAAAGCATTTCCACTGAGTCTCTTTTTAGCTGTATATACTTTCCTTTGTTTTCTTTCCCCATTTTCCCTAAGTGCTATTACACAAGTAGTAGTTTTCTTAGTCTTGTGTGTGTTTTCATTTCCTTGGAGGTTGATCTATGTGATTGGTTATAAGATTTATCAGAGCTATTTCTGGTTCTTAAAGTTACCATCTGACTCCGTGCCCAATCGACTGCAAGGCAACTAGTCTGTAAGCATATCAGGTATGCTTCCCTAGGGAGTCACCAATTTGTTGACCAAATTTTGCCCATAGGAATTTTTTTTGGTCCCCTTCCTTGCTATTCTATGCCAGTCATTTTCAGGTTGCACAAGTTCATGCCATGGTTCTTTGGCACTTGGTTCATCAGTCTTCAAGTTCAATGAGTTTGGTTCATGGCCTAGTTTAAGTGGTTTAGTGACCTTTGGTTCAAAGAGTCCATCTTCAAGTTCAACATCTTGATTCACATGGTTGAACCATTAAACCATCTTTGGTTCAACGGGCTTGGTTCAAAGTAAGAAGTTCATCGGCCTTGGTTCAATAGTCCATCAACGCACAATGGTTGAACCCTTAAACCATTTTTGGTTCAATGGCTTGGTTCAAGGTTATGCCCTTGGCCGAAGGGGAGTCTTCAAGTTTAAATGCCCTAGCCGAGGGCAGACACTTCAAAGGCAAAGGATCAGGTAGGTCCCAATTTGTTTAAGTTCAATTTTTTTCAAATTTGACTAAGTCCCAAATTCCTTCAGACTTTTTGCCTGAAGGAATTCCTTCAGACAAAAAGTCTGAAAGAAGCAGATAACAAACAGACAAAGTGCACAACTCATTAATGTTTTGAGTGACTTGTTCTTCCCAATGGAGGGATGTGATAGGCCACTTGTAAAAAAGGAGTGCCAAATGGGCCTCCTTGTTTTATCCTATATATTGAAGACTTGTCATTTTAAGAAGCATCTTTTTCACATTTGTAAGGCATAGCCCTGGCAAAATTTCCACCTGAATCAATAAACACAGTTTTACCTCCATCTTGGATAGATTTTCTGTGTATGTCTTGAGTGTTTATTTGTGTTCAGTCATTTATTTCTTGATGCTTTCACAGGCCCAACACCAACATACCTGTTGTCTACAAGGTGCCATCTCTATAGCTGACAGGAGAGTAATATTTGAGAAGTTCAGAATAGAGGAGATTACTTATAGTGTGTATTCCACAACACCTTGGTGAAATCTCTATTTTTTTGTGTTTTCATGAAAGCCTCCCTCCCAATTTATTGTAGCCTAGTCCTTCTACCAAGAGTGAAGTGTATGTATGTTTTTACCTAATTTTAAGTGTGGATGTGAGAAGGTTGACTTATTTTGGTGTATCACCTCTTTAGAGTAGTTTTTATTCTTGCAATCTCTCTCCCTTTTCATCCCCCCCATTTTATATCTATATATATGTATGTGTTTGCACTTTCTAGAATGAACATGATGCAACAAAGGGAGCTAGCCCTTATCTAGAGACTCTCCTCTACAGCTTCGCTAGTCCCACAGGTGAGAGGAGAGTTTCCATAGTTGCAAGGAGAAGGCAGGAGCTCAGCCTCCTACCAAGGGTGCAATTTCCTACATCAACAGTTATTATGCCTTCGTAGAGGTGATAACCATCAAGTGTTACCTTTTTAATTGATATGAAACTTTATATTCCTTGTATAAATATTTACTTTTAGCTCAGGTAAGATGAAGGCACCAGTATGCCTCAGTAATGTCACATGTAACTACCTACTAGTATTATTATCTATAGGGCTTGAAGATCAAGCCTATGTAAGAATAAGGTGGTCTACATAGTATTTAAAACTTTGATGTGACATGTTCATATCATCATTAACTTATTTAGGATGCATATTATTTGATACTCACATCAATCCCCATGCCTTGAATAGTCTACATAGTGTCTCTCAGGGAACCTACTATAGTAAGCGTAAAAGGGTTAGCTGTAGGTGTACATTTGAATTATCAGTTCAATATATGACCATATGGGTCCAAAATCTTGTGGTTTCACTATTTTATATGGTTCTATTGGAATATGGAGGTTTATAACATGGTCTAGACTTAGATTAAAGGGTAGATGAATGGAGGAGGATGGCAGTGAGGAGATATGGGGTGTAAGACACGAAAATAGGGGTAACATAGTGTAAATGGTAGTGACAACATAATGAAATAATAGGAGAATGAAAATGACATGAAATGGGGAATAATAACTATTAGCTATCTAGATTACACCCTAGCTAAAAGGAGGAATGTTCAAGTCCTACTGTCAAACCTGGACTAACATGGGAATGGTCTAAGGCCATGGGTTGCCTATGATTAGAACAAACCTCTAGGATTTTTTATGAGGCTAGCTCCTCAGATTTTATAAGTTAGACCTTTGACTCTAAAACCTAAGACTAGTTGGGGTGAAAAGAGTTAAGAATTTGTATCAAATAAAACCTATTTTAATAAATGGTGATACACTAAAAACTTATCAGATCCACTCTTTAACTTGGTCTCTTTAACACACTAATGGACTATGACAAAAGCTAATGCAATGATTCCTATAGTTTCTATGAAACAATATTTCATATAGAGTTTAGTCTGATACACTCAGACTAGGAAGTAATGAAAATAAGGTATGGTTAAAGACACTTAAATTTGGTTGTCCACTATATCTTTGAGAGATGAACACTAAGACACATTATATGGCCTGTAAAGAAAGTATCTGACACTTAGGATGAGTTTAGACATGCAAGAAGAAGATGACATTCACATTTTCATATTAAACAAACACATAACACTAAATATATATTATCAAATGACTAGAAAATACTCCATTCACTACTCCAAGAGGTGTTGAATATGTTAAGTTATGGAGCTAAAATCTTCACCAAAGGAGCGCTTTGCAGTAGTTGCAAGTTTACACAGTCACTGGCATCGATCAGAAGTGACCGACGTTGGTTAGGAGTAGTTCAGGAGATGCTGGCATCAACAGGGATCGGCCGATGTCGGTCATAAGAAAGCAGGCAAGAACTGACATCAGTTACCTGTGCGTCCAGAGAGCTATTTCCATGGATAGAACTGAGTGTTTGCATGATGGGATTAAGTCATAGTCTTAAGTTCGCATCTCTATTATTAGTAAGACTGTTTTAGAGCCCTTGTTTAAGAGGCATAACTATTGGTTGTAAATGCATGCTCAAGTTTCCTAATTCTATATGTAAGATTAGATCTTCTTAGCTTAGTATTGTAGAATGTTTAAGAACAATACAAAATTGTATATGTGAATCAATCCAGGTTGTTGGAGTTGATTGTACTTGAGAGAGAGAGCTCTTGAGGGAAAGAGATCTAGAGAGAGATCTGTACATCTGAGAGAGGTGTGGAAGAAAGAAGTTTCTTCAATTGTATTCCTTCTATAAAGAGTTTAATACAAGTTTTCAGGGTGGTTTCTTGTATCTCTTATTCTTTGCTATTTATCATTCTAGTTACTTATCATTCTGATTTAATTCTGTGTTTATTGCTTTCATAAGTGTAATCAAATTGTTGGTTGATCCCCAACAAGTGGCATTAGAGCCAGGTTACAAGTTTTAGAGCTTGATACCAACAAGTGGTATTAGAGCCTTGGTTGTAGGTTTCAGAGCTTGATATCCAACAATTGGTATCAAAGCTCAGTTCACTAACAGGTGGTTCAGATCTGTGTAATGTGTATTGATTACAGATTACTCACAGGTGTTTCTGCAGGGATTTGTATTTGAGTGGGAGAAGCAATGGCAGAAGAAAGTAAACTGAGAATGGAGAAGTTTAATGGAAAAAAATATCAACATTGGAGAATGCAGATAGAGGATTATCTGTATCAAAAAGATCTATACTTACCATTAGGTGGGATTGCAAAGAAGCCCACATACATGGATGATGAAGAATGGGAAGTTCTTGATAGAAAGGCTCTGGGGTCTATAAGACTGAGTCTGGCATCTACTGTGATATCTAATTTATCACAGGCAAAGACAACGGTAGAGTTGATGACTACTTTAGCAAATTTGTATGAAAAAACCTCAACTTCTAATAAGGTATATCTTATGAAGCAGTTATTTAATTTGCATATGCAGGAAGGTGGATCTGTATCTAATCATCTAAATTATTTCCATGGAATTGTAAATCAATTAAGTTTAGTCAATATTATGTTTGATGATGAAATTAAATCTCTTTTAATATTATGTTCTTTGCCTGAAAGCTAGCATAGCTTAGTAATGGTAGTTAGTAATACTGCATCTGCTTCAAATATTTTAAAAGTAGAGGATGTTGTTAGTGTTATCTTGAATGAGGAAATTCGCAGGAAAAGCACAGAGGAAACTTCAGGGAACACTTTAAGTTTTGAGAGCAGGGGAAGGAAAAAAGAGAAGAGCAAGAAAGGGAGATCAAGGTCTAAGTCTAAGGTGAGAGGTAGATCCAAATCCAGAAATGGTAGGAAGCCACAATGCTGGAATTGTGGAAAGATTGGGCACATAAGCAGAGATTGCTGGTCAAAGCCTAAGGAGGACAATCAGCACAAAGGAAAGGAAGAAGCAAAGGTTGCAGGTATTGCACAAGATGCTTTAATATTCTCTTTGCATAATAATATAGAATCTTGGGTGTTAGATTCTGGTGCATCTTTTCATGCTACCCCTAATAGAGAATATTTTAGTGACTATATCCATGGAGATTTTGGAATAGTGTATTTAGGGGATGATGAGCCTTGTAAAATTATTGGCAAAGGTAAAGTGCAGCTGAAAATGCAGAATGGCAACACATGGGTGTTGAGAGATGTTATGCATGTTCCTAGCTTGAGGAATTTGATTTCTGCAAGAAAGTTAGGGGATGAGGGTTGTATAGTAACTCTCACAGCTGAATCTTAAAAGGTGACCAAGGGTGCACTTGTAATGGCCAGAGGTAAGAGAGTAGGTACTCTCTATTTATGTAATTGTGTTACTAATAATTCTCCTTCTGTATTATCTACTTCAGATGTGGATGCAAAATTGTGGCACTCAAGGCTTGGCCACATGAGTGAGAAGGGAATGTCAATTCTTAAGTCTAAAGGTAAGCTTTCAGATTTGAAAAGCATAGATTTGGATTTTTGTGAGCACTGTGTTTTTGGGAAATAGAAGAGAGTGAGTTTTCTCAAGACTAGATCAACAAAGAAGAAGCATAAGTTGCAGCTTGCTCACATAGACGTGTGGGGACTGACTCAGGTTGCTTCTATTGGAGGATCACAGTATTATGTTACGTTCATAGATGATGCTACAAGAAAGGTATGGGTCTATTGTATTAAGAAGAAATTTGATGTATTTGAGACTTTTAAGATTTGGAAAGCTATGGTTGAGAATGAAACACACAGAAGATTGAAGTGCCTGAGATCTGACAATGGTGGTGAGTTCTACAGCTGTAAGTTCAACTGGTATTGTTATATGCATGGAATCCATAGGCAAAGGATGGTTCTAAGGACACCTCAATAAAATGGAGTTGCTGAAAGGATGAACAAAACAATCATGGAGCGTGCAAGGTGTATGAGATTGCATGTTGGTTTGCTGTTAGAGTTTTGGGTAGAAGCTGTTGACACTGCAGTGTACTTGATTAATAGAGGACCCTCTACAGCTCTGGATGGTGGAATTCCAGAAGAGGCATGGATAGGTAAAAAGGTAGATCTCTCATTTTTCAAACTTTTTGGTTGTGAAGCCTTTGTGCACATTGATAAGGAAAATAGAAAGAAGCTAGATGTTAAGTCTGTGAGGTGCACATTTATTGGCTATGGCTCTGATGATTTTAGATTCAGGTTTTGGAATCTAGGAACTAACAAGATAATTAGGAGCTGTGATGTTGTTTTCAATGGAAAACTGATGTATAGTGATCAGCTGAAGAAGGTAAATCAATCTGGGTAGAGCAATAGAGAATTGGATGAGGTGATGGTCCAAAATGAGCTCATGGGAAAAATTAATCACAAAAAGGAAAACACAAATACCGACGTCAGTAGAATAGAAACTGATGTCAATCAGACAGTGACTGACGTTGGTAGGATAGGAATCAATGTCAGTTAGGAAGAACTGGCATCGGCCAGTTACAGGCCTGAAAGTGATCGAGGTCGGTCACTGTCAGAGAATTTGGGTTGACAGGTGTTGTGGATGAGTCTTAGATGCCCATCAGGAGGTCAAAAAGGGTTAGTAAACCTCTAATTCGATATTCCCCTTCATTATTATATTTATTGCTAACTGATGGTGGAGAACCAGAGAGTTTTCAAGAAGCAATACAGGTGGAATCTAAGAATCAGTGGGAGCGTGGCATGGTTGAGGAAATAGAGTCCTTGAGAGAGAACCAAACATGGGATTTGGTTGAGTTACTAGCTGGTAAGAGGGCACTGAAGAATAGATGGACCTACAGATTGAAGGAAGGTGAGAATGGATAGATGAGATATAAGGCCAGATTGGTAGTGAAAGGATTTGCACAAAAGCCAGGTATTGATTTTGGTGAGATTTTTTCTCCTATTGTTAAAATGACTTCTATACAGACTGTACTGTCTTTAGTTGCTATTGAGGATTTGCATCTTGATCAGCTTGATGTTAAGACAACATTTATTCATGGAGATTTGGATGAGGAAATATATATGGATCAGCCAGAAGGATTTGAGGTCAAAGGTAAGGAGAAGTTAGTGTGCAGATTGAAGAAAAGCTTGTATGGCCTCAAGCAAGATCCTAGATAGTGGTATTTGAGATTTGACAGGTTTATGACTGAGCATGGCTACAGTAGGTGTCAATCTAACCATTGTGTGTATTTTAAGAGATTGAATAATGGTAGATATATTATTCTATTATTGTATGTAGATGATATGCTGGTTGCAGGATCACACATGTGGGATATCTCTAAGCTTAAGGTGAAATTAGCTCACACGTTTGCCATGAAGGATTTGGGAGCAACAAAGAAAATTCTTGGCATGAACATTAAGAGAGACAAGAAAAATCATAGGTTGATTTTATCTCAAGAGGATTATGTGAACAAGGTGTTGAAACGGTTCAATATGCAGGATGCAAAACCGGTAAGCACACCTTTGGCTGGACATTTTAAGTTGAGTAAAGAACAATGTCCTAATTCACATGATGAGGTAGAGTACATGAGTAGAGTTCCATATTCTTCCGCAGTAGAGAGTTTAATGTATGCAATGGTGTGTATTAAACCAAATATTGCCCAAGTAGTGGGAGTTGTAAGTATATGGCCAATCCAGGAAAGGAACACTGGAAACTAGTTCAGTGGATCCTTAGATATCTGAGAGGAACCAACAGTAGGCATTTATGCTATGGAGGTTCAGATACTTCTCTACATGGTTATGTAGATTCAGATATGGTAGGTGATTTTGATGGTAGGAAAAGCACCACAAGATATGTTTTCACTATTGGTGGAAAGGCGGTTAGCTAGATATCAAAGTTGTAGAAGGTTGTTGCCTTGTCAACTATAGAAGCAGAGTATATTGCAGTCACAGAGGCTAGCAAAGAGATGATATGGATGACACGGTTCATGGAAGAGCTTGGAAAGGAGTAAGAGAGTTGCAGATTATACAGTGATAGTCAGAGTGTAATTCATTTGGCTAAGAATTCAGCCTTTCATTCAAGAACAAAGCATATACAGCTTAGGTACCACTTCATAAGACATGTATTGGAGGATGGTGAGTTGAAGCTAGAGAAGATCCATACAAATAAGAATCCTGCTGATATGTTAACCAAGCCAGTAACAAAGGAGAAGTTGAATCTTTATTCAACTTTTGTTGGTCTTCATGATTGAGTTGAAGATGGAGGAGCTAGAAGATGTTGCTATACAGGTAATGGTGCAACTGTTTATCTCCAAGTGGGAGATTGTTAAGGTGTGGAGCTAAAAGCTTCACCAAAGGAGCACTTTGCAGTAGTTATAAGTTTACACAATCATTAGTGTTGGTCAAGAGCAACCGACGTCGATCAAGAGCAGTTCAGGAGATGCCAGTGTCTGTAGGGATCAACCGACGTCAGTCATAGGCAAGTAGGCAAGAACCGACATCGGTTACCTGTGCATCCAGAGAGCTATTTCTATGAACAAAATTGAGTGTTTGCATGATGGGATTAAGTCATAGTCTTAAGTCTACATCTCTATTATTAGTAAGACTGTTTTAGAGCCCTTATTTAAGAGGCATAACTATTGGTTGTAAATGCATGCTCAAGTTTCCTAATTCTATATGTAGGATTAGATCTTCTTAGCTTAGTATTGTAGAATGTTGAAGAACAATATAGAATTATATATGTGAATCAATCCAGGTTGTTGGAGTTGATTGTACTTGAGAGAGAGAGCTCTTGAGGGAAAGAGATCTAGAGAGAGATTTGTACATCTAAGAGAGGTGTGGAAGAAAGAAGTTTTTTCAATTGTATTCCTTCTGTAAAGAGTTTAATACAAGTTTTCAGGGTGGTTTCTTGTATCTCTTGTTCTTTACTATTTATCATTCTAGTTACTTATCATTCTGATTTAATTCCACGTTTATTGCTTTCATAAGTGTAATCAAATTGTTGGACTCTTTAACACACTAATGGACTATGACAGAAGCTAATGCAATGATTCCTATAGTTTTTATGCAACAATATTTCATATAGAGTTCAGTCTGATACACTCAGACTAGGAAGCAATGAAAATAAGGTATGGTTAAAGACACTTAAATTTGGTTGTCCACTATATCTTTGAGAGATGAACACTAAGACACATTAAATGGCCTGTAAAGAAAGTATCTAACACTTAGGCTGAGTTTAGACATGCAAGAAGAAGATGACATTCACATTTTCATATTAAACAAACACATAACACTAAATATATATTATCAAATGACTAGAAAATACTCCATTCACTACTCCAAGAGGTGTTGAATATAATTCTGGCAGAGTCTAGTCGTACCAACCTTAAGGATGTAAAATAATAGCTCAAAGGATATATTTATAGTATAAAGGAATCAAGAGAGAGGGAGTTTTAGAACTCAAAAATGGAATCAAATGAGCTTAAATCCATTTTAAAATTTATTACAACTACTTTCATGAATCAAGATCAATCAAACCCTTCTTAATTAATCCAAGCTACTTTAGTCTATTGCATCATTACAATATCCTCTTTGTGATGCTCCATGATGGCTACAATGATGGTATCAAGTCATTTTCATTTTATCCTAATGCAAAATTACTCATTATTGGTTTGTTGATGTATGATAAAGTGGGGAGAAGGGTCATTTTCATGTAGTTGGATTTAGAAATGAAGTAGTTAGAGTCTATGTGTTTACCTTTATAGGTTCTCAATGGCACCGTTTGATCTTGAAATATCCACTCCTAGCCCAAAATAGATCATGCTCAAGCTTGGATCCATTTATAATTTCTCACTTTGGTTAATAATTGACCTTTCAACCTTCACTAAGTCATTTGGGCTCACCTTCATTTGATTGGTCATCAAGAACTAGATCGGATCATTGACCCCTTGAATCATCTTACTCCATTGATCTACCTGATGCATGTGAACGTGGCACATAGATCTTCTGTCAGGACTCACATACTTGTGCCACTTATCGATCACACCTTTTATACTCAATTTTTGCTAACTCTTTGACCTACTCATGTGCCATTAACCTTGAACCCACAATTAAATTCACACTGTTGATTTGATCTGGGCCCACTATCCTATCTTTACCTATTCTCTATTAGATTTATTCTAGGCATTTGAGGTTTAGACACTTGGCAAGCTTGCATTTTAGTCAGGGACCCTTTTGACAAATTTTGAATGTAAATAACTATTTCATGAGGCTCAAACTTGATGTCTACAGGGCCACCAATGAGAAATTTAAACTTCAATGATCATTTTCCAAGGATTGAATTTGACATCTATACGGGCATCTTATGTTGTAGGTCCAAATTTTACAGCTTCTAACTTGAACTAAAAAGTTCATGTGGGCCTAATTTTTTTTGAAGATGATCCTAACATGTAAATCTACAATTGCACTTATTATTTTAGTGGTATGAGGCTTCTTTAATAAAATATTAAACACATAAGTTGGCTTATCCACTTATTTTTCCATGACATCCTGGTGATGGTCGAGCTCATTTTGCTAAGTATGGAAAACTTAGTAAAATCTGACTAAAGAACCAAATTTGATCATGTGTAACTTCATTCATGCTTTGGCAAAGGATCTGGAACTTAGTACATAGCAACTAGGGACTAAGATGAATAAACCCATCTAACTCATTTCCCCTATAACTACTACATGTGAGAGATATAGCTTTATGAATATTCTCACTCAGTTCTGCTGGAACTTCTTGAAAATGGCTATGTATGGGAAAACACGTAGAATGTGACTAAAGATCTAACTTTGCACATGGATAAATTCATTCTTACTTTGTCAAAGGAGAGGACCCAAAACTTAGCACATATGTTCCAAGCTCAAAACTAAACAAACCCATTTGATAAATTCCTCTAGATGCTTATGTGAGATGGCTATGCAAATCTGGTCCTATCTTTATAAAATGGTAATTTACACTTTAAGTGAACCCAAAGTGTCTTAAACAGCCTTGAGAATAATTTGAGACCCTGGACTCCTTCCATTCAGAACCTTGTCTTCGTGCTTGGTGTCTCAGCCACTTCCTCAGTTTTCCATATCTTTGCCTTGAGAAATTATTTTAGATAAAATGTTTGAAATAATTCATGTCTTTAAAGTCTCTATCTTGGATAAAATGTCTGAAATAATTCTACCTTAGTCTTTTGATTCGAGACAAAATCTCTAAGAGAAATTTACCTTGGGAAATTTGTCTTTGACAATTTTACTAAAGGAATTATGTCCCTAGAATGGCCCTTCATCCTTTTTTAAATAGTCTTTCACCCCTTTGAAAAGTTCCATTCAGAACTTCTGCATTGGTCACTTTTTTGAAAGAAAAATATCCTTTGGGAACCTTAAACTGGACCATTTTTTTGAGAAAAGATCCTTTAGGGAAATTGCACTAGACCTTTTGGAGAAGAAAATTACCCTTCAAAAAAAGTGTTTACGATAATTTCCCAAGAAAATAACCTTCAAGGAAATTGTCATGGCCATTTTTCTTGAAAAATATATCCTTCAGGATTTTTGTAAAGGTCCACTTTGAAGAAATGACCCTTTGGGGAAATTATTTCAGATGAAATATCCAGAACAATTCCTGACACTTATCCAAATAGACCAAAACAAAACTCTCAAAAGAATTATATCACTTAGACAAATAAAGTGGAACAAAACTCTTGAAAGAATTAATCCTTGTACTTTTGTTATGGGCTTTATGTGGAACACTTCCTTTGAAGGAAATCTAAATGCTATACTTGGCCAAAAGTTAGAAAAGTGTAAACTTAGGCTTCTTCTAGATTTGTTTCTACAACTATTCAGCACCATGAAAACTTTCTTGGATCCCTCCACTTACAATGTTGAGCCTGCTTCTAAGCCACCTAATCATTTCATCAATTAGGACCTTGTTCATTTGTTTAAACCAGGTAGAAGCTTGGTATGTGGGCCAAAATGGCCAATAAGAACCTTTCTAAAACCATCCACATGAAGTTTACATACCCTTTACACATATCCTTAAGAAAATACATATATTTGGAGGAAAAAATGAAGCATATATAGACTTAAATTAAAACCTCAAAAACTCAAAAAACCTTAATTTTCATAAAAGACCTTAAACTTTTATAAAAGGGACTATGTGGGTTTACAAACAAGGGAGATGGTTTCCAAGCCTGTGAAGCCACCATGAAAGTTGGGAGAATTACTTTGAAGGCTATGACAATACTCCACTATGATTTCAACACCTTATTACATGTTTTGAGATATATTTGAGACTTTGTAGATGCTATTGAACCACCCACAATGCTCACTACATAATGACATTCAAGTATGCACAAGACCTTCCCCCTTGAGATCTTCTGAGGTAACAAGGCTCCATTGGACATTCCACTTGAGAAAGAAGGCATTGGAAGCCTTGAAACAACATCCATAATTATTTGAGTAGACAAGGCAAAAATCTCTAAAAACTATTTAGTCTAAATTGGCCTATGCAGATGAGAAGGGCATGAAAATTCCTTAACTTCTTAAGGAATGTTCATAAAGATTATGAAACCAATCCCCAAAAAAATGACCATGGGTGGAAGCTTTTTGGGTGTAGTTTCTATGGTTATGAATTTGGGCCCCCATTCTCTCTTTTGTATAGTATAATCATGAACTTGAGGAGCTGTATGAGTTTACTAATGAGCTCAGGGGAGAGATGGTATGGTTTTGAGCTTCTATGGCACTAACAAACACTACTTTCTCATCCACTTGACATTACTAACCTCCTTATACTAATCCATGACTCCATCTGAGTTGGTTTATACTATATGAATCTATACTATGTAAGAAACCTCTACAACCTACCATTTTCATTGCAATTCCTCTTATTTATAGCCTAAAACATTATTAATAGGTGTTGTGGAGGGGAAATAAGAGTTATATGACACTTTGAACTGGATGGTACAAATTGAGGGAGTTGAAAAGTCACTATTTAACACATATGGGGCCCATTTGGGGGGAATTAGGCATTGACCATGATGGTAATGGATTCAATAAGGTATGAAATGGTCTAGTGATGGCCTGATGAGGTCCATTAGAGGCATGTGGGGTAATTTAGTGGTCTATCAAGGCCAAATTGAGCCTCATTATGAAAAAACATTGACTTTGCACACATATATGACTTTTCAAAAGTATATCAACTAAGTTATTATATCAAAACATATAGAAGACCCTTATGACCTATGAAAAACCTCAAATGCACCTTAATGTACCTAATTTTGTTAAATAAATCAGGGGTGATCATGAATTATCACTAGACTACCTTTTCCATTTGCCTTCACCATGGAATTTTTTGACTATTGGGACTCCATAAAAGTGATCAAGGACCATCAAATCATGTTTTATCATCATGAAAATAATTGACTCAAGCTGAAAGGGAGGTATAAACACTGATAAGGCAAAGTTGTAGCATGACAAAACTATGGACTATTTGAACAACCCTCACAAACTCATGACATGAATGATAACCATGGTACCAATGATGAATCAAGATTCAAGGAATTAGGTTGACCCCTTTTTAGGTCTAAGACTAGAAAGTGGTTAACATTTTTGGTGACTCAGTTGGCTTGACCAGATTGCACATCAAAGAACTCAAAATATTTTTGAAACTACTATTGGTGGCTTAGAAAATGGAATATAAATGTACATTGAGTTTGCCTTATACCTTGCATACTTTGAAATAATGAGACATAACAAATCAATAAAGAAGAACAATAAATACAACACAACACTAACAAACAACAAGACTAAGAAACAAACATAACACATGTGCAGAAACACTTAGAGGGAGATGATAAACTCTAGTTAATTATATATAAGGGGACCATGATGAAGACTAATAACAAAAATTTAGGAACCTCCCATTAATAGGGATGGGGATTTCCTCACCATTTTATCTAGAAATTTGAAAGGCATTACTTTCCTTCTAGATGGTGATGATGTAAGGTCCACTCTAAAGGCTATCAAATTTGGAGTGTTTTCTTAGATTTGCACGGTCCTCATACC
Source organism: Torreya grandis (assembly GCA_037957365.1). Lineage (NCBI taxonomy): Eukaryota > Viridiplantae > Streptophyta > Pinopsida > Cupressales > Taxaceae > Torreya > Torreya grandis. Next base: position 344,139 of record JARHVA010008323.1, read on the forward strand.
ACTTAAGGACTACATATCCTTATTAGAATGTCCTAGATAAATCCCTTTTTTCAAATTAATTCTAGACTTGATGCTGATTAGACCAAATGGTATGCATGGCACTATCCATTATCTCCTCTAACCATCTCAGCTCATTCAAACTCACTTATAATGCATCATCTTCCAAGAGCTCAAGTTGATGAACAAGCTCTAAGGTAGGTAGTTTAAGGGAAATAAGAAATATTACCTCTCTACCATAGAGAAGGAGTTATGGAGAATGTATAGTATACATATTAAGTGTAACTCTATTTTCCCATAAGCCAATTCTTAACCTTGTATGCCACTCTGATTGTCCACCATGGTTATTTTGATGGTCCTTATCAAAATTTTGTTTATGGACTTTGCTAGTCTATTGCCCTATGGGTAATAGTTTTAAGATGACTTGAGGTCGATTACATGGCTAAGGGACCACTCACATACCTTAATACTACTAAAGTCCAAGGCATTATCAGAGATGATTGTTGAAGGCACACCAAATTTGGTCACAAGATTATCATATAAATCTAATACTGAGTTCTCATTTGCCTCCTTAAGTGTATATGCCTCCATATACCTTGTGAAGTAGTCAATGGCTATGATGAACCAATTATTTATATCACTAAAAGGGGGATGGATCATTATTATGAAATCAAGCCCCATTACATGAAGGGCTACTCAATTTGGATTGGTTGTAATGGAAGGGTAGGTAACTTTTGTTTGCTAGTGAACATGACACACTTTGAGAACTTTCTTACCCAAGTATGTGAATAATTAAATAATGTAGACCAAAATTATCTAGATCTAATGATTTTTTAGGTTGTGATATTGGTAGAAAAGTGCCCACCAATAGACCCATCATAAAATTGCTTAAGCAACTTGTCAACTTGGTTTGATCAACACATCTCAAAAACATGCCTCCTATGTCTTTCTTGAATAACACTATATCTATCAAGACATAAGGTATTTTATAAAATATAAAGTGCCTTATTTTAGTCTTATCCAAGCCCATAGGACATTGTCCTATTTTAAGGAACTTGACCACATCATTGGTCTAGTTGAGGGGAGTGGTACTTGTAGTTGCCTGCTAACTGTCATAGACAATCAACACTTTATATTTGTCTTCCTTTACCTTTACTGAAATATTCTCACATAAACCTTTACCTCTAATTAATTTTATCACTCTCACCTCAATTTCATATTCCATGAACTTTGTTACCCACCCAAATCTATTCTCACTTAGATCTCTATTGAGTGTAAATTATTTGATGCTTAGGTGTTCCACCATAACTATGACCTTTTTGTTACACATCATGTGCCTAAAATTATTCAATCCCCTCATAAAAACAAGAACATGATTCTCCATAAAGATATAAATTTCCTCATATCCTTCTAAGGCTTGACTAAAGAAGGCAATTAGTTGTTCTAAGCCTTCATCATTCTTTTTCATAAGCATAACAAAAGTTGTATTTGATGTAGAGAATGCATATAAGAAAAAATATTTATCAAATTTAGGATTAAGGAGTGTTGGGGCTTGAGATATGGCCTCTTTGATAGCATAAAATATCCTCTTTCCTTCCTTGCTCCATATGAATTCTTTGTGCTTCCTAAGCATGTGGGTAATAGGCTTAACCAATTATGCAAACCTTGGGATTAACCCCCTTATAAAGTTGATCCTTCCTAAGAATCTCTATAAACCTTTATTGTGTTTGGGTAGGGGTGAGGCCAAGATTGGGTAGGGGTGAGGCCAAGATTGATTCAACCCTCTTAGGGTATATATAAAGACCATCCTTTGAAACCATATGTACCAATAATCTACCCTCATGAACAATAAAATATGCATTTTTTGGGATTTAAGGATACTCCAAACTACCTACACCTATCAAAGACTAACTTCAAATGTGTCATGTGGTCTACTAGATCCTTTGAGAACATAATGATTTCATTAAGATAAATAGACACCATATCATTAATCAACCCCTCAAATGAAATATCCATTACCCTTTAGAAAATTTCCCCTATATTGGACAATCTTAAGGCCATTTTCATGGATGCATAAGTGCCCCACTTTGTAGTAAAGAAAATCTTATGTCTATCCTCCTCTTTGACCAAGATTTGATTGTAACCAAAGTAACCATAAAGTAAGGAAAACCTATGAGATACTGAAACATTCTAAAGGATTTGATCTATGGAGGGTAGTGGGTAATGGTCCCTCAAAGACACCTTATTAAGGTTTCTAAAGTCAATGCACATGTGTATCTCTCCATTATTATTCCTCATAGGCACAAGGTTGGATACCCATGAGTAATGATTGATGGGGAATATTATCTTGGATTCAATCAATCTGAACAAATCCATTCTCATGAGCTCTTCCACCTTAGGGTTGATTGGCCCTTGCTTCTACCTTATTGGTTTTGCATTGTTTTCCAATTCTATGGTGTGTTTGGAAAGCTTGGGGTCAAAGCCTTTTAGATAATGGTATTCCCATGTAAACACATTATAATATTCTTAACACATGGAAATGAAGATATCTCTCTCTTTTTCTATGTTTACTTCTCCCAACTTAAGTAATTTATCCTTAAAGATGACTATCTTCTCATAATGCTCTTCTTTAGTTGAGAGACTTTATACCTTCTCAACTAATCATATTAATTGAAAATTTTATATAATGTCACTAGTCCATTGGGAAATTTATTATTCCTCAACTACACTATTTGGTCATCAAACTATGCTACAACTTTCCTTGATTCTTATGGCAAAATTATGCGTCTTACATGGGAAAGCACATAATTTGCTCATCACTATCAAAGACCTGCCAAATAACCTCATTGTTAGGTAAAAATGGCCTACATATGACCTTTATTTGTTATTATCCTTGAATTACCTTAAATCCATCTGTAATGCCATATTAGGTACCAATGGTCGCAAGTCTATTTGCATGGTGATTAGACTCCCTTGGTATAGAACACATATAAAATGCTAAGAAGTCCTCTAAGATATCCCATACTCGATGATTATAGGCCTTCAATAGATGATTATTGACTACACTAACACCCCTCACTTGATGCACTACAAGTTTACTATCACCTTTCACTTGTAAAAGTTTGACTCTGCTTCCTACTTCTTATAGCCCATGTATAAGGGCTTCATACTCTATTGTGTTTGAAGTAAAACTAAATTAGAACCTCAATAATAAGTAGTAATTATAATTTGAAGGGGAGATAAGCACCACTCCAACTCGAATTCCATTCTTTGACCTTGATCCATTAAATAAAAAGGTCCATTTACCATCATGCTCTTGAGTTGGGTTTATGAGACTAAGAACAATAAATCCTTCCTCATGCATGTAGTATACCCTTAGGCCTACTTCCTCAATGGTATTGTAGGGGTGAAATACATGGTTATCAATGGCCCATTCATCAAGCAGCATATCTGAGATGCCTTTGAGATGATCCTTGGGTTCTTGCTCATTGACATTCTCATCCTCATCTAGTATAGTGTAGTTTACATTAGATAAGATAGGAATATAATGTTATAAGTGAAACCTAGAAATAAGTTTAGACCTAATAATGACCCTAGTCCCATATCTAGTCCCAAAGACCATGTATGACTAGTCAGATGCAAGGTAACCCCCAATATTTATAGTGAAGTCCCTATATAGGCATAGGGCAAAGTATGGAGGTAGATTAACAACCATGACATCTTGTGAGATAGTGAAATTATAGTAAGATGCTAACACAATTTTGAGATCCTTTAAGACACATACTATCTTTATGGGAGATCTATCTAATTTTAAGACTCCTTTCTCATTGGGCTCATACTTGAGTTCTATCTTATTAGCTATAGCCTTTAACATGATTGAAGTTGAGGCATCACTATATGTCATACAATTATGGACAAGATAATCTCTTCTTATGATTTAAAAGTATAATGGATGTGGATTAACAACCTTGGGAGCTTGGATTTCAATAGGATGACCATAATTATCATAAAATGCACTCACCTTATCAATTTTCTTGTTCATGAGAGAGAGATTGGAGAACTCTTTTTGGAGAATGTCTTTCTACACTAGAATGAGTATAAAATCCCACACAGGAATGATAACATTGGATCTCTTCATGCAGTCCATAATGTTGAATGGAGAATTGGCACTCTTAAGATGAAAATTGGAAGTAGAGACATCATTTGTGACTTAAGTAAGTTATGGAATGAATGGACTCTTATGCTACTACCTATGTGTTTGAGATGTCTGATAAGTTGGAGAGATATTGTTGAATTTAATTTGAGTGGTAGGTTGTTGAGTCACTTAATGTTAGGGTGTGGAGCTAAAAGCTTCAACTGTTGCAGACACGAAGAAGGGAGGTTGCTGAAGATCTAGAAGTACCAGTGTCGGTAGCATGACCGACATCGGTCATTACCAGTACAGAAGGCAACTGGCATCGGCAGGAAGTCAGCTGACGTCAATCAACACCAGACAGACAGGGACCAATGTCGGTCCCCTGTGGTGGTTCCAGAACTACTGTTGATGAACAGTCAGTTAAGTGAAGTGAGTGTTTGCATGTTAAATGACTAATTATAGTCATGAGCTACGTGTCTAATTATTGTAATTAGAGTTCTATTTTTGTATGCATGGGATTCTATTTAAAGACCCATGAGGCATGTATTGTAAATTAAGTAGGTAAGTAAAAGTATTAAAGTAAGGAGCAAGGTCAAGGAGATCTACAGGTGTAAGGTCAAGGAGATCAGCTAAAGCATTCAAGGAGGGGATAACAACTCAAGTTGTTGAGTTGGTTGTGGTTGAGCAAGAGAGAGAGGGAAGAAGGTCTTGAGGTGTGGCAAGCCTTTGAGGTGGAGGAAGAAGTGGCATCTTCCTTATTGTATTTTCTTCTAGTAGTATTTAATACAAGAGTGTGTATTGTCTCTCAAATTATTTACTATCTCAAGTTTCTAGTTACTTAATCATTCTGGTATAATTCTATGTTTAATTGCTTATAAGAAAAGTAATCAATTATGCTTCCATTGGATAAGGGGTTCCTAACAGTTGGTATCAGAGCTACGATTTGCAGGGAGTAGGTTATTGTTTGTTTATTACAGGTCATTCATAGAGTTTCTGATTGAGTGGGGGTTCAACAATGGTAGAAGAAAGTAAGCTACAAATGGAGAAGTTTAACGGCAATAATTATCAATATTAGAGGATGTAGATAGAGGATTATTTGTATCAAAAGGATTTATACTTACCGTTGGGTGGGGTTTCATGTAAGCCCACAGATATGAAGAATGAAGAATGAAGTGTTCTTGATCGAAAGGCTCTGGGTTCCATAAGGTTGAGCCTTGCATCGTTTGTGATTTCTAACTTATCACAGTGTAAGACAATGGAAGAGTTGATAAAATCCTAGGTGAATTTATATGAAAATCCCTTGGCTTCTAATAAGGTATTTTTTATGAAGCAGCTATTTAATTTGCAAATCTAGGAATGTGGATCAATACATACTCATCTTAGTGATTTCCATGGTTTGGTAAACTAGTTAGCTTTAGTCAATATTGTTTTTGATGATGAAGTAAAGGCTCTCTTGATTTTATGTTCTTTACCTAAAAGTTGGGATAGTTTGGTTATGGCAGTAAGTAATTCTGCATCTGCTTCTAAAATCTTAAAAGTTGATGATGTTGTGAGTGTGATTTTGAATGAATAAATATGCAAGAGAAGCACAGGTGAATCATCAGGCAATGCTCTAAGTGCAAAAAGTATGGGAAGGCAAAGAGAGAAGATTGAGCAAAGGAAATCAAGGTCAAAGGTGGGAAGGAGATCCGAGTCTAGAGGTGTTACCTGCTGGTTTTGTGGAAAGAGAGGACACACAAAGAAGGAGTGTTGGTTGAGGGATAAAGAGAATCAACATGAAGGTAATGAAGAAGCAAAGGATGCAAATATTGTGGTATAGGATGCTCTCATACTTTCTTTGGATAGTCAGGTAGGATCATGGGTTTTAGATTCTGGTTCTTCTTTTCATGCATCCCCAAACAGAGATTTGTTCCATGAGTATGAATAGGGAGACTTTGGAGTGCTTTATTTAGGGGATGGTATGCCTTGTCAAATAGTTGGCGAAAGAAAAGTGCAGTTGAGATTGCAGATGGACAACACATGGGTGTTGAAGGAGGTCATGCATGTCCCAGTTCTGAAGTAGAGTTTGGTTTTTGTAGGAAGGTTGGGTGATTAGGGATGCACAATAACCCTCACAGCAGATTCTTGGAAGGTTACCAAGGGAGCACTTGTTTTAGCAAGAGGTAAGAAAGTAGGTACTCTTTATCTATCTACTTGTATTACTGATTCTATTTTTGGTTTATCTACTTCAGCTATAGATTCAAAGATGTGGCTTAATAGGCTTGGTCACATGAATAAGAAGGGAATGGATGTTCTTGATTCAAAAGGTATGTGTTCAAATTTAGAAAGCATAGATAGAGTTCATTGTAGGAAAAGGAAATTTGATGCTTTTGATAGGAACAGAGAAGCCTTGGTGTTTATGGAGGAGATGAAGGATAGAGATCAGTCACAGGGGCTAAATAATTCTGAGCAGGGCAGTATGGATAGGGGTTTGATCCAATATGAGCTTGTGGATGAAGATTTCATCACTTACAAGAACACACAGACACTGACATCGGTCACTTGGAACTGACGTCAGTCAGGCAGATACCGACATCAGTCATGTGCAGACCAGCAGGGTCAGTAGAGTCAGGCAGGAGAAGTTTGACGTTGGTCAGGTAGGGACTGACATCGGTAGAGGGGACACCGGCATCGGCTAGGGAAATGATGTCGGTAGTCAGGGTCAGTGCAGGGAACTAACATCAGTCAGGAGCAGACTGGGAGATGGCTGAGATCGGTCACTAGAATGGATGTTGGGTGGACAACAAGATGTCAAGGAGTCTCAAATGCCCATATGGAGGTCAGAAAAGGTAAGTGAACCTCATATTCATTGTTCACCTTCTTTATATTGCTTATTGATGGTCAAGAACTAGGAAGATGTGAAGAAGCAATGCAGGTAGAATCCAAAAATAGTGGGAGCTTGGCATGGATGAGGAGTGTGAGTCCTTGGAGAAGAACCAAATAGGTATTTGTTGGTGGAGTTGTTAGCTAAAAGAAAGCACTGGATGAGGGATGGATTCCCAAGTTAGAGAAGAGAGTGGATGGACACGTGAGATAGAAGGCTATGGTATATGGTCTTGAGTAGGCTACATGATAATGGATGTTTGACCATTGTATTTATCTTTACCAGGTTGGATAATATTAGCTACATTATCCTATTACTGTATTGTGTTGCTTGTTGCAGGGTTTCATATACAGGGAGTTTTTTGAGCTAAGGGTAAAGTTGGTTCAGAAGTATGTCATGAAGAATTTGGGTGCAACAAAATTCTTTTGGCATAAGTGACAGGTATATCATCACAGGTCTTGTGGTGGTTGGTCTTCAAGAGTGACTTTGAAGAGGGATACAAAGCCAAGGGAACAAAGTAGATGGTGTATAGGTATAGGTACAGTTGTAGCTATTTATCTCCAAGTGCGAGATTGTTAGGGTGTGGAGCTAAAAGCTTCAACTATTACAGACACGAAGAAGGAAGGTTGTTGAAGATCTAGAAGTACCGGCATTGCCAGTATGCTTGACATCGATCATTACTAGTGCAAAAGGCAACCGGTGTCGGTAGGAAGTTGGCCAACGTCAGTCAACACTAGACAGACAGGGACCGACATCAGTCGCCTGTGGCGGTTCCAAAACTGCTATTGATGAATAGTCAGTTAAGTGAAGCAAGTGTTTGCATGTTAAATGACTAATTATATTCACGAGCTGCATGTCTAATTATTGTAATTAGAGTTCTATTTTTATATGCATGGGATTCTATTTAAAGACCCATGAGGCATGTATTGTAAATTAAGTAGGCAAGTAAAAGTATTGAAGTAAGGAGCAAGGTCAAGGAGATCTACAGGTGTAAGGTCAAGGAGATCAGCTAAAGCATTTAAGGAGGGGATAACAACTCAGGTTGTTGAGTTGGTTGTGGTTGAGCAAGAGAGAGAGGGAAGAAGGTCTTGAGGTGTGGCAAGCCTTTGAGGTGGAGGAAGAAGTGGCATCTTCCTTATTGCATTTTCTTTTAGTAGTATTTAATATAAGAGTGTGTATTGTCTCTCAAATTCTTCGCTGTCTCAAGTTTCTAGTTACTTAATCATTCTGGTATAATTCTATATTTAATTACTTATAAGAAAAGTAATCAATTGTGCTTTCGTTAGATAAGGGGTTCCTAACACTTAAGGGTGTGTGGGAGAGACCTTAGACTACCCTAAGTTATCATAAATCATTCTCCTTTTGTCCCTTATGTGGGTTTCCACTAAATTATTTGGCTTTGGTGTATTCTACCCCAAGTTTTTATTAGAGGATTCACCAAGGTCTGAATAACGAGGATGCACGAGTCGTGGTTGCATGGGATGAAGCAAGCGAATACCACAAAATGCTAAAATAAATGAAATCAAACAAGAGACAATTACATAGACAATTTGGAGAAAATCCAATATTCCATTAACATAAGATGGCCAAAGTAAAGAATACATATAGGAGAGCACATAAGTAACTCCTCCACAAAAAGGTGGTCAAGGCACCCCAAGAATAGACTATAACTCCTCCATGAAAGGTGGTGACAGGGTGATAAGAATAGAGAAGTAAATCCCATACCCAGAATATCTAATCAAAGGAGTTACTTATGACATTCTTATGACACCTATGACACATCTATGACACACATCTCCACATAAGCTAGCCTATCCTACAAATTTAGGAAAACTCCATGTATGCACAAATAGATAATTTCCCTAATTAAATAATAGGGAAAAATAAAAACCTACACTAACACCCCCCCATAAGCGCAGCTTAGGTGGACAGTGTGGAAATATAAAATGGGTCCCAAAAACTAGGCCTGATGAGGTACCCATGTACAAATGCAATCTCCCATAATATAGAGAAAAGGAAAAAACCCATAGGAAAAAAATCCCCTCCAAAAGAGAGACAAAAGAAATGAAGAGGCTAGAAGGCCCACCCTGAAGATGATGCTACTACAGATGTAGACTGCACCCCAAGAAGAGCTCGTAGATGAATGAACTTGCTCTTGGTGAAAGGTTTGGTGAAGATGTCTACAACTTGCTCTAAAGACTAGGAAAAGATTAAGTCAATGAACTAACTATGAATAAGCTCCCGAATGAAATGCATGTGAATCTCTATGTGCTTGGTCCATTAGTGCTGAACTAGATTCTTGCAAATTTGATTGGTACTCTAGTTGTCACAATAAATGATGGTGGGCTACCTGATAGGAGTGCCAAACTCAATAAGAATCCCTTGATGCCAAATAACCTCAGTAGCTGCATTAACAACTCCCCTATACTTTACCTCTATGGATGATATAACAATAGCATTCTGCTTCTTGCTAGACCAACTGATAGGCCCAAAACCTAGAGAGAAACTGTAATCAGAAGTGGACTTGCGAGTCTATGAATCACCAACCTAGTCTAAATCTATATATCCAACCAAGTCAACCTCTATGCCAAATCTATAATGAATCCCATATCTATGTGGACCTTGTATGTAATGCAAGATCCTCTTAGCTGCTTTCTAATGCAGCTCATGAGGTTCCTATATAAATCTAGAGACAAGTCCCACTGTATATGATATGTCAAGCCTGGTGTGAGTCAAGTAGATGAGACTGCCAACAAGTTGTTGATACTGAGTGGCATCAACCAATAGTGAAGAATACTCAGCCTCAAGCTTGACTCTTGATAGAAAGGGAGTCAGAGATGGCTTGCAATCAACCATGTGAAACCAAGCCAATAAGTCAAGAGTATACTTAGGCTATGTAAGAGAAATCCTTGAATCTGACTGTGAGATCTCGATGCCAAGGAAGTAGTGCAACAAACCCAAGTCTATCATGTCAAATCTATGCTAGAGAGATGCCTTCACCGCTGTAATAGCTGATGAAGAACTCCTAGTGATCAAAAGGTCATCAACATAAAGAACTAGAATCAAGAGCGAGTCATCTTGCTGTAAAAATTAGACATTAGGATGAAAATGGCACTTAGTGAAACCTGCTGTGAGAAGGAAGGAATCCATCTTGGTGTACCATGCCTGAGGGGCTTGTTTGAGGCCATAAATAGATTTCCTAAGTTTGCATACTAAGGAAGAATCCTGAATAAATCTTGGTGGCTGCTCCATGTAGATCTCCTCCTCTAGGTCTCCATGAGGAAAGGCACTCTTCACATCCATCTAGTGCACATCCCAACCATGTGCTGCGGCAATAGCTAAGGTGAGTTAGATAGAAGCCATCTTTGCAATGGGTGAAAAGGTCTCTGAGTAGTCAATGCCTACCACTTGTGAGAAACCCTTGGAAACCAATCATGCCTTATACTTATCAACTGACCCACCTACTAAAAACTTGGTCCAATATAACCACCTACATTGAACCATCTTCCTTCCCTTAGGAGGTGAAGTCAAATCCCAAGTGTGATTTTTGATTAAAGAAGAATATTCTTCCTCCATAGCACTATCCCACTCAGGTACCCTTGATGCCTCTCAAAAAGTCTGTGGATCCAAAACTAAAGCAAAGAAGGCATGTGAATCTCTCTGAAAATCCCCCTTAGTACATCTATCATCTACAGGATATCCTACCCAATTGCCAACACTCTCAAGTGTCTGTCTAGCCCAAAGTTGCCTGGAAGTGGGCAAGTCAAGTGCTAACTCCTCATCCTCTAACTGACTAGAGGTGGATAACTCTGCATCACTATCTTCACTATCTGAACTCGAAGAAAAAGAAGATGTCTCTAGCTCAGAAACATGCTATGACTGATCTAAATCTGAGGAATCATCATGAAGAAGTAGATCCAATGAGAGAGAAGAAGTGCCAAGTGTTGAGTCTCTAGGACTCTCCTGAAAGTGGACACTTCTCTCAATGAACAACTCATGAATGGTCGGATCTAGAAGGTGATACCCCTTAACACCATCTAGATATCCTATAAAGATGCAAGGCTTGGACTAATGTTCCATAACTTTGTGTTTCTTTTTTGGTATGTGGGCCATGGTTGGGGATCTAAAAACCCTAAGGTGCTCAACATCAGTTTTCCTTTTATGCCAAGCTTCAAAGGGTGTTATTGACCAAATTTTGCCCACATGAATTTTTTTTGGTCCCCTTCCTCCCTTGTTATTCATGTCAGTCACTTTCAGGTTGTTCAAGTTCAATATGTTTGGTTCATGGCTTGGTTCAAGTGTTTCAGCAGCTTTTGGTTCAAAGGGTTCATCATTCAGTTCAAGCATCTCATTTCAATAATGTTGAACCTTTGTATCGTTGAACCGTTGAACCAATTTTTTGGTTCAATGGGCTAGGTTCAACGTACTTGGTTCAAGACATAAGTTCAACAGGTTTAGTTCAATGGAAGTTCATCAGCCTTGGTTCATCGGTGTGCTTGGTTGAACCTTTGAACTGTTGAACCATTTTGGTTCAACAACTTGGTTCAAAGGTATGCCCTTAGCTAAAGGGGAGTCCTCAAATCAAAGTTTCCTAGCAGAGGGTAGGCATTTCAAAAGATAGGGACTGGGTAAGTTCAGTTTTATTCAAAGTTCAAAGTTCAATTCATTCAAAATTGTTAAGACCCCCAAATTCCTTTAGACTTTTGCCCGAAGGAATTTTTGTGGACTTTTTTTCTGCAAGAAAATGTCCATAGACAATTTATTTGCAGAAAATACACAGTCAAAAGTGACTCGGGGAAATTAACCCAGGGAAATTGTTCGTGGGCAATTTGTTCACAGGAGCCTGAGAGGTAGTCCAGAAAATAAAGGGACCCGCCAAAGGACCCCGAAGGGCAGGTGCCCTTGTGGGGGACTTCCAACCAAGTCAAAAGGGGCTTTTTCAAAGAGACTTGTGCTAAGAAATATATAAGGCAAAGAAGATAAGCTGTAGAAAGACAAAACCAGATGGACCTGACTGACATGGCAAAGGACCCAAGGACGTCTCGGAGGATGTCAAAATTAGCAAAATAGTATAGCCATTGGTTTTCAAAGCGGTAACATTTGGGAAGCCATCAAATTTAAGAAGGTGAAATATTCATTGGTGTTCAAAGCATGATGGCCATAGGGATGTCAAAGTTAATGAAATGAAATCACCATTTGCTTTCAAGTGAAAGAGTGTTAACTAGGAGCCAGAATGCAGCGACCCGCTTGAATGTTTGCCCCAAGGGGCCGAAGGAGCCATATGAGACAAAATTGAGAAAAGACAAGGAGATAAGAATGGAATGAGTAAGCAGTTAGTCCAAGTGGTGCCAATTTGAGAAGTGACTCCGGCAGGTGAAATAGTTCCTGTGAATTGATCAAGAGAGGACGCAAATAGCTAGTAAAGCAATCGATTTTCTCCATTTTGCATTTAATGAATGGAAAAACCATGTATTGACCTTGAAAGGGTAGATTTCAAGTAGACAAAGCACACAACTCATTAATGTTTTGATCAACTTGTTCTTCCCAATGAAGGGACATGACATGCCACTTGTAAACAAGGAGCGCCAAATGGGCCTCCTAGCTTCTCATATATATTGTGAACTTGTCATTTTGTAAGGATCTTCCACATTTTACAAGGCATAGCCCTACTAAATTTCCACCTGAATCAAATAAATGTAGTTTTTACCTCTTCTTGGATGGATATTTTGTGTATGTCTTGAGTGTTAATTTTTGTTTAGTCATTGTCTTTTATGCTCTCACAGTTTAACACCAGCACACCAATTATCTACAAGGCACCATTTTCTGCAACTGATAGGAGAAGAGCTCTATTTAGAAGTATAGAATAGAGGAAGTCACTTATAGTATGTATTTCATAGCATCTTGGTGAGTCTCTATTAATGTGTTTTCATAAGAACCTCCCTCACATTTTCTTGCAGCCTGTTCCTTCTACCAAGATTGAAGTGTATGTATGTTGTTTTTGTCTGATTCTGAGTGTGGATGTGAGAAGGTCAACTTATTTTGGTGCATCACCTCTTTAAAATAGTTTATTTGCCTGTATCTTTCTCCCTTTCCCCCATTATATCTATCTATATATATTTATATTTTGCACTTGCTAGAAACAAACATGATGAATCAAAGGGAGCTAGCCCTTATCTAGAGAATCTCCCCTCCAGCTTCGCTAGTCCCACAGGTGAGAGGGGAGTTTCCATGTTACGAGGAGAAGGTAGGAGCTCAACTTCTTGCCACTGGGTGCATTTTCTTGTGTCAATAGTTTTGGCATGCCCGATGGGGCACACAGTTTGACAACTCAGTAAAGTTCAGGATTGATGCTGGTCATGATACAACTAATTCAAGTTTTCCAGCATCTGGCGACTCCACTGGTAAGAGATTCAATTTTACAATCAAGACCAGTTTCTTAATTTTCTATGCCTAAAGTTACCACAAGGTCTGCTTCAAGAGGGGTTCCTTTCAATTTCATTGAGTTGCCTTTGAACTCTGCTAAAAGACTATGATTTGAGAGGACCCATCCTTATCCAATAAACAATCCTCCTAGACCTGTTATAAGGGACATAGTCACAACAAAACCCTAGTTACAGCCAATCCCAGCCATGGCATTGCCTTTTTTGGCTTTTCATGGTGAGAGCCCCTTGAATCTCCCACGTTATGATCCAATTTTGGGAACAGCTCTAAAAAATGTGCCTTCTTTTGATGGAGTGGGACCTATTACAATCATCGGGCATATTAGGAATATTGCTAACCTCTGCAATATTCATAATGTAATAGAAGAAAATATTACCATCAGATTGCTGGTGTTGTCTCTCAAAGGCAAGGCTCTTGACTGGTATGGGACCTTGCCTATGAATTCAGTACACTCTTGGAATGAATTGGGGACTCAGTTGATAGATCATTTTGGGTAAAAAAGTTATGGCCTCTCGCTTGCTGAGCAGCTGACGACCATAAAGAGAGCTCCACATGAGTATATGCAAGACTTCAATATGCAGTTTCAAAAGACTTGGGATATAATTTCCATCCTAGTAAGACCGACTCCCAGCTATGCTTTTTTGTACTATTTAAAGGCTTTAAATAGTGATATTGCTATGATGATACAATCCATGGGAGGGCACATACTACCTACTACTTATGACATTGCCATAGCAGTCAAAAATTGCTTAGTACAGGCTGGGAAAATAGCCCCTAGGCCTCACATGCTACTTTTGCTAGAAATGCTGCCCCCAATTCAAACCATTGCTCCCACAATTGCTCCCCTACCTACCATTGAGAAACCAGCTACTGTTCCATCCAATGAACTTCATGAGGTTAAAATTTTGTTGCAAAGCATGTCAAATGAAATTGTATCTCTTAAAAGGCAGCAAGCTCAAAGCAACAGGCTGAACTAGGGATATCAACATTATGGTCAAGCTCCTAGACCCCCTTTTCAAGGCTATAATCAAGGACAAGGTCAGTTCACTCAGACCAGGCCATTTCAATATTACAATTTAGGCTCCCTTTCATCATCTAAAGTCATGGTGCCAGTTTAGAACAATCTAGTACAAGAGTAGCCAAGCTGTTCAACCATGGGATATGGTCAAGAATAGGCTATTTACACAAATGAGATGATGAATTATTTTTAGAATGTGGACAATTAGATAGCTGCTCATTCCCAGGTCTTCGATCCTTCAACTCAGACCAACGTGAGTAACAATTAGGCCCAACCTGATTCTACCCTCATGAATCATATGGAAGGGGAATTTTATGCAGTGAATTATGTGGGCATTGCAAACAATCAAGCTGACTGTGTTGTAGCCAACACAAGATTTAAGAGAAGAGAAATGGGAGAAGCCTAAGCTACCACTCAAATGGCAACAGTACCTTCTTTGTCACACTCAAATTTGAAGGCCCCAAATTTCAAACAACCATTTGTATCTTCAGTCCCTCAGCCTGTAGCTCATATTGGAATCAGCCCCAAAGAAAACTTAAAGGGAGGCAGTCCTCAGATCAATATAGTGGACTAGATGAAGAAGATGCATATGAACATCTCTTTATGGGATTCATTTTCTCTTCCAGGATAGAAGGATGTATTGAAGAAGGAATTACATGAGTTGGATCGTCAAACTATCCCAACAAGCACTGAAAATGTCTTGATGACAAATGGGCAGCCTTCCACTTCAAGATAGGTAAAAAGGTAAGGGGAAACTCCCCCTTTCTATGTATCCTTGGTCATTGGGGATTTCTTGGTACACAACTACATAATTGACAGTGGGGCTAGCACCTCAGTGATGCCCAAGTGTATTGCTGACAAGATGGGACTAAAGTATGAAGAGATGAATAAAGGAGACCTACAGCTAGATGGGACACCTGCAAAAATAGTTGGAATTGTGAAGGGTTTAGGCTTGACATTGAATGCTTGCCCAACCTTCTCAATTCCCCATGATATAGTGGTAGTGGACATTCCTCCTTATTTCATAATTTGCTTGTCCAAGGACTTCACATCAAAGATAGGTGGCTATCTAGCAACGAATTGGTCATATCTGGTTTTTAGAACCAAGTATGGGACCAAGGTAAAAATTGAGTCTGAGCCACTCTACAAGGACCATCTAGAACCATATTCACCCAAGGTAGCGAATGTTAGTTACACTATTATCAACCTGAAAGAGTCCCATTCAGACCAATCTCTATCCTCTCCTCTAGAAGGAGTTGCAGACCTACTCTTGGATGAGTGGGGAAATGATAACTTTGAACAGTATCCTTATAAGTTTATAGAGGAGGTAGACCTTGGAGTCTACTGTATTCACAAAGAGGGTGCCTTCATGCTAAATTTAATGAAGGCCAGCCAGGAAAACCTTGGCCTATGGCAGCTATACTTTGATGGTTCTAAGAGTAAGCTGGGAGTTGGTGGTGGGGAAATGTTAGTTTCCCCTTCAAAGGAAAGGTACTTTTTATCTTTCCATTTCCAATTCTCTTGCACAAGTAATGTTGTAGAATATGATTCTCTGATCCAAGGGCTAGAATGGGTAAGAAAAAGAGGGATCAAAGAGTTGCAAGTGTTGGGAGATAGGGAGCTAATTGTAAATTAGGTGAAAGGCCAAAATCTAACCAAGAATTCCTTGCTAAAGTCCTACAAGCATAGAGTCTGGGATTTGCTAGAAGATTTCCTTGCTTTCAACATTGCCTCCATTCCCAGAGAATAGAACAAACAAGTGGATAGGCTAGTAGCAATTGGTGCTCAGTTTGATGTTTCAAAGGAAATAAGTTGAGATTGTGGTTCACACCACTTGAAAGTGGTAGTTTAGCCCTCTGTCCCAGACAACATTGCAAATTGGCAAGTCCTCAAAAGTGACCAACAAATAGATTTCTTCCTACAAGAAGAAGCTGAGTTTATAGCACACAACCAGGCAAAATTGCAATAGTAATATGGTAATCAGATTGTTCAGTTGAAGAACAATAAACTCCCTAAAGGTCTGGTCACGCTTGAAATCATATTCAATAGAGATGACCAATTAAGAAATGATAAGGCATGCATCACAACCAAAGAGAAGAATTATGAAAAGGTTGAGATCTTCAAGGACAAGCTGTTTGTGCTTGGAAAGGTGAGCTTTCATTTTGCTGTGTCAGGAATTCATTGATGTTTTTGCATGGGATTATAGTGATTTAAAGGGCTTCGACCCAAGAATCACCCAACACACCATCAAATTAGAAGAAGGCACCAAGCTAGTCACACAAAAGTAGAGGCCTATCAATCCAACAATTGAGCCCCTCATGCAAAGGGAATTGGCCAAATTGATTGAGTCCAAAATTATATTTCCAATCAAACATTCCTCCTGGCTGGCCAACCTTGTTCCTATTAGAAAGAAGAATGGGGAAATCAGGCTGTGTGTTGACTTCAAAGACCTTAATAAAGTCTCTTTAAAAGATCATTACCCCCTCCCAAGCATGGAGTGGATCCTTTAGAAGGTAACAAGCAGTGAGCGTTTCTCCCTCCTGGATGGTTATTCAGGGTATAATCAGATTCTGGTGTAAGGTTGTGATCAGCACAAAATGACCTTCACCACTAAATGGGGAACATTTGCCTACAAGAAGATGCAATTCAGGCTATCTAATACTAGTGCCACCTTTCAGTGAGCCATGGACATGGCTTTTGGAGGCTTGATAAATAACAACATGCTGGTTTACCTTGATGATGTGATGGTATTCTCTAAGGAAGTGAGCCAACACATAAAACACCTCAGATAGATTTTTGAAAGGTGTAGAGAGTTTGGCATCTCTCTTAACCCAAAGAAGTGTGTGTTTTCTATTCATGAGGGGAAACTCCTTGGCCACATCATGTCCAAGGAAGGCTTATCCATTGACCCTGAGAGAGTTTGCTCTATCCTGGATATGTCACTACCAAAGCACAAGAAAGGCCTATAGAGCTTCTTTGGTAGGATAAATTTCATTCAGAGATTCATTCCAAATTTTGCAGAGATAGTCAAGCCCCTGACCTCTATGCTGAGGAAGGGTGAGGAGTTCAAGTGGACAACACAAAGAAAATATAGCTTTGAAGCCATCAAGTGGGCTATAACTTAGGCTCCCACTTTGATTAGCCCCAACTTAAATAAAGACTTCAACCTCTACACTTTCAGCAATGAAGAGGTGATATCCACCATGCTTACCCAATCAAATGGCGATGACCTCAACTACCTACTTGCCTTTTTTAGCCAAAGGTTAGAGGACTTTGAAGTCAGGTACACATATGTAGAGAAGTAAGTCCTGGCAGTAGTGTGGATCCTGAAGAAATTCAAGCATATGTTGTCTAACAGCAGGATTCACCTCATGGTCCCACATCCTGGTGTCAAGGATTTATTGACCAATCGAGACTTAAATGAGAAAAGGGCAGGGTGGATCACCAAAGTGATGGAGTATGACGTAGACATCAAGATCACCAAGTTGGTGAGGGGAAGAGGCCTATGTGCATAGCTTGCTATAGACTTCAAGAAAAAAGGGGAAGATAGCTTAATAATTCATGATGTAGCCACTACAAAGGAACCATCTATCATAAAGGATTAGATGCTAGACATGAGGCATTTCCTTCTCACTGGCGAGTGTCCATAGGGTCTTGATGGGACTGGTAGAAGGTACTTTAAACTCTAGTCTCTCCCTTATGTCATGGTTGATGAAGTATTGTTTAGGAAGGATCTCTCTGGGGTCCTTCTAAGATGCATTGGTCTAAATTAGGCTGATAAGGTATTGGCAGAGTTCCATGATGGGCCAGAAAGTGGTCATTTTGCTCCTAGAGCTACTGCAGCAAGGATAATGAGAGCTGGCTATTTTTGGCCTACTCTTTTCAGAGACACCCATGCCTGGGTAAGAAAGTGCTAGAAGTGTGCACTTTTTGATGGAAAGCAACAGTTGGCTGCCATGCCTCTATAGCCTATTCAGGTGGAGCAACCATTCATGCAGTGGGGCCTGGATTTCATAGGGATGATCAATCCTCCCTCCAGTGCTGGACATAAGTGGGTCCTAACTACTATGGATTATTTCACAAGGTGGGTGGAGGCTATTGCTTTGAAAGAGGCAAATGAAAATGTAGTCCTAGAGTTTTATGAGGACCTAGTAACAAGATTTGGGGTCCCAACCACAATAATCTCAGATAATGCCTTGGCTTTTTTGGGAACCAAAACTAGTGAATGGGTGCTAAGGTATGGCATATATCTCAGCACTTCATCAAATTATTACCCATAGGGGAATGGGCTGGCTGAGTCCACCAATAATTTTTTTATCAAGATCATTAAGAGGACCATGGAAGAAAATCAGAGGACTTGGCATGCCCAGCTGAAGACAACATTGTGGGCTGATCGAATCACTTTGAAGAGAGCAATCAAAAATTCTCCATATACACTCATATATGGAAGGGAAGCTAGGCTTCCCATCTCACTTGAATTGCCAGCATTGGACCTCACTCACTAGCTACAATTAGAAGAAGGAAGTGGCATGGAGGTTAGGCTGTGCAAGATGATGGAGCTCCAAGAGGTAACGGATCAGACTATGGCTTCTATGACCAATTGCCAATAGCAAGTAAAATGACACTTTGACAAGAAATCTTCATCAAAATGTTTCTCTGAAGGAGACATTGTCTTGAAGTGGGATGAAGATCAAGCCAAGCCTAGAAAGCATGCAAAATTTGATGCCCTTTGGAGTGGTCCTTACATAATTACTCAGTGTAAGTAGCATAATGTGTTCTAACTCTCTACGTTGGATGGTGAAGAACTGTGTATCCTAGTTAATGGGATACATTTGAAGCATTGCCACTGAGTCTCTTTTTAGTTATACATTTTTTCCCTTGTTTTCTTTCTTATTTTCCCTAAGTGCTGTTGCACAAGTAGTTTTCTCAGTCTTGTGTGCATTTTCATTTCCTTGGAGGTATATCTGCGTGACTAGTTCTAAGTTTTATCAGAGCTATTGCTGGTTTTCAAAGTTACCATTCGAATCCATGCCCAATGGATTCTGTAAGGCAACTGGTCTATAGCATAGCAAGCATGCTTCCCCTAGGAGTCACCAATTTGTTGACCAAATTTTGCCCACAAGCAAAATTTTTGGTCCCCTTCCTCCCTTGTTATTCATGCTAGTCACTTTCAGGTTGTTCAAGTTCAACATGTTTGGTTTATGGCCTGGTTCAAGTGTTTTGGCAGCTTTTGGTTTAAAGGGTTCATTGTTCGGTTCAAGCATCTCATTTCAATAGCATTGAACCTTCGTATCATTGAACCATTGAACCATTTTTTTGGTTTAACGGGCTAGGTTCAATGGACTTGGTTCAAGACATAAGTTCAATGGGTTTGGTTCAATGGAAGTTCATCGGCCTTGGTTCATCAGTGCGCTTGGTTGAACCTTTGAACCATTGAACCATTTTGGTTCAATGGCTTGGTTCAAAGGTATGCCCTTAGCCGAAGGGGAGTCCTCAAATCAAAGTGCCCTAGCGGAGGGTAGGCATTTCAAAAGACAAGGACCGAGTAAGTTTAATTTTATTCAAAGTTCAAAGTTCAATTCATTCAAAATTTTTAAGACCCCCGAATTCTTGAGACTTTTGCCCGAAGGAATTCCTTCAGACAAAAGTCTGAAGGAATTCAGGCACAGTCAAAGCTCAAAGTCAAAAAGTGGATAGAATTTCTATGGACTTTTTGTCTACGAGAAAATGTCTGTGGACAATTTATCTACAGAAAATACATAGTCAAAAGTGACCTAGGGAAATTAACCCAAGGAAATTGTTTGCGGGAGCCTGGGAGGTAGTCTGGAAAATAAAGGGACCTGTCAAAGGACCTCGAAGGGTAGGTGCCCTTGTGGGGGACTTCCGGCCAAGTCAAAAGGGGATTTTTCAAAGAGACTTGTGCTAAGAAATATACAAGGCAAGGAAGATAAGCCACAGAAAGACAAAGCCACATGGACCCGACTGACGTGGCGAAGGACCCAAGGACGTCCCAAAGGATGTCAAAATTAGCAGAATAGTATAGCCATTGGTTTTCAAAGCGGCAACGTTTGGGAAGCCATCAAATTCAAGAAGGTGAAATATCCATTGGTGTTCAAAGCATGACGGCCGTAGGGATGTCAAAGTTAACAAAATGAAATGGCCATTTGCTTTCAAGTGAAAGAGTGTTAACCAGGAGCCAGAATGTAGTGACCCGCTTGAATGTTTGCCCCAAGGGGCCGAAGGAGCCAAATGAGACAAAATTGAGAAAAGACAAGGAGACAAGAATGGAATGAGTAAGTAGTTAGTCCAAGTGTCACCAATTTGAGAAGTGACTCTGATAGGTGAAACAGTTCCTGCGAATTGATCAAGAGAGGATGCAAATAGCTAGTAAAGCAACCGATTTTCTCCATTTTGCATTTAATGAATGGACAAATCATGTATTGACCTTGAAACGGAAAATTTCAAGTAGACAAAGCACATGGCTCATTAATGTTTTGAGTGACTTGTTTTTCCCAATGAAGGGACGCGACATGCCACTTGTAAACAAGGAGTGCCAAATGGGCCTCCTGGCTTCTCATATATATTGTGAACTTGTCATTTTGTAAGGATATTCCACATTTTATAAGGTGTAGCCCTACTAGATTTCCACATGAATTAAATAAATGTAGTTTTTACCTCTTCTTGGATGGATATTCTATGTATGTCCTGAGTGTTAATTTATGTTTAGTCATTCTCTTTTGATGCTCTCACAGGTTCAACATGAACACACCAGTTATCTACAAGGCACCATTTTCTACAGCTAATAGGAAAAGATCTCTATTTGGAAATATAGAATAGAGGAAGTCACTTACAATATGTATTTCATAGCATCTTGGTGAGTCTCTATTCTTGTGTTTTCATAAGAACCTCCCTGCCATTTTCTTGCAGCCTGTTCCTTCTACCAAGACTAAAGTGTATGTATGTCATTTTTGTCTGATTCTGAGTGTGGATGTGAGAAGGTCAACTTATTTTGGTGCATCACCTCTTTAGGATAGTTTGTTTGCCTGTATCTTTCTCCCTTCCCCCCATTATATCTATCTATATTTTGCACTTGCTAGAAACAAACATGATGCATCAAAGGGAGCTAGCCCTTATCTAGAGACTCTCCCCTCCAGCTTCACCAGTCCCACAGGTGAGAGGGGAGTTTCCATCTTGCGAGGAGAAGGTAGGAGCTTGACTTCCTGCCACTATGTGCATTTTCCTACTTCAATAGGTGTTATCCCTTTCAAAGCTTTGTGAGGAACCCTGTTTTGAATGTAGCAAGCACAATTGATGGCTTTAGCCCAGTACTGTGGTGCTAAGGATTTAGAGTGAATCATATAGCTACCCATCTCTTTCAATAACCTATTTTTGCATTTTATAACCCCATTTTGTGAAGGCCTATAAATGAGTGTGCGCTATAAATCAATCCCCTCTATGGTACAAAACTGCTCAAACCTATTGCTGACATGCTCCCCTCCATTATCAATTCAAAGAACCTTGATGGATTTCTCACTCTATTTCTCAACAAGAGCCTTGAAGTCTAGAAAATTTTCAAACACTTCAGACTTTTGTTTGAGAAAATATATCCAAGCATACCTAGAGAAATCATCAATGAAAGTGAGGATGTACTTGGCCCTTGTGAAAGATGGTTTGGGAAAGGGTTCTGATACATCACTGTGGACTAACTCCAAAGGTTGTGAAGCCCTCCAATATTTGTCTTTGTCAAATTTGAGTTCAGGATGCTTCCCAAGGGAGCATCCCTCACAAAGTCCTTTTGAGAATTGGACATGAGGCAAGCCAATGACCATGTCATGTTTGCAAAGTTGCTCAAGGTAGCGGTAGTTAAGGTGGCCAAACCACTCATGCCATAATTTGCTAAATCCATCTGAATGAGTCAACAATGTTGTAGGAGAAGAATCAGGTGCAAAATGTGAGGTGTATAACCTTGCTTGGTGATCTGCCCTACCCACTACCACTGTAGTATTACTATGCAACTCCCTGATAGCTATTGAATTTGGTGAAAAATCAACTCTCATGCCCTGACCAATGTGAGTGATTTGGTGCACTGATAGGAGATTGTTTGAAAGAGAAGGAACACTTAGAACATTATTGAATGTTCCTCCTTCCATTTCAACTAACCCTCTCCCTACAATAGAAATTGATGTGTCATGACCCAAACTAATTGAAGTCATGCTACAAGGCTCTAAAGATGAAAACTCAACTAGTGAAGAGCCCATGTGGTGAGAAGCACCCAAATCAATGACCCATGATGTTGTAAAAGCTGTAGTTGCTACAAGGGCCTTGCCCTTTTCTTTCTCCTTACCCTTGCCTTTTGCCTTAGTAGAATCTTGGGTAGATGAATTCTACTTGATGGACTCAGGAACACCTATGTTGTGCTTCTCTAGAAGATGAGTTAGGTGAACTATTTATTTCTTCATGCATTCATGTTCATCATGCCCTGTCTTTTTACGATAGGCACATTTAACCTTCTCCTTCTTAGGTTTAGCATTGGAAGAGGAAGACTCAGTGTTATTTTTGGTAGGATTGTTATTTTCTTTCTTCTTCTCCTGGTCCTTGTTCTTTTTCTTCTTCTCCTTTGTTGAAGTCTTATCCTTACCATTTCTAGCTATCAAAGCTTGGGGTTGAGTAGACTTCATTGTGCCCATTTAAATTAGCTTATCTTGCTCCCTAGTCAAGTTGGCAATGAATGAATCCAAAGAAGGCATTTTCCATGTAGTGCCAAGGGCACTTTTTGTGGCATGGAAAGTGGAGACAAAGACTGAATAGCTTGGACCTAACTTTGTGAGAATAGAAAGGATGAGTTGATCATCTTTCTTCTCTATCCTGCATTATTTCAATTGCAATTTGAGGGCCTTAAACTTAGTGAAGAAGTCTTGTAGGGTGTCAAAGTTGCTAGGGCTTAGACTTATGAGTTTGTTTTCAAGCTCATGTCCTCTCATCTCATCAAGCTTCCCAAATAAGACTTATAAGGTGTCCCATATGTCTTTGGGAGTCTTGGAGGTTTCTAAATGGAAGAGAAGTTCTAGAGACATGGACAAGCTCAATAATCCATAGGTTTCATCACTACGGTTGTACCACTTGACTTTTTCAACATCAGTGCTGGGTTCTACTTCAGTACCCATGGTGATCCTATGCAACCCTTTACTTCTAAGAATGATTGACATTTTAACCTTCCATTCATGATAGTTGAAGGGTGTTAGGAGTTTAAGTTGAAAAGAATTCATTTTAAGCTAAATTTATGTGAAGTTGTGTTGATTTCAAGTTGTGAAATTATGCAGAAAGGAAAATGAAAGCAAAGATTGCAAGTGCTAAAAAACAATCACACCTCCCCCAAAATGTTGAGCCCCACAAAAATATGAAAGTGCATGCTCAAAAGACATCGATCTCGGTCGAGAATCGTCTTAGAGCAATCAATTTAAGACTTTAAGCAAACAAGACGTCGGACTCAACCAAAAATGCATCTCGAGAGATCCAAATTTTAGGCACTTTATAAACTAGTGCATTTTTAATAAATAACAAGCTTACACTATGGAGAATTTAAATACAAATACTTTTGAAAAAAATGGCACCCAAATTTGAGGTATCATTTGCAAGATATTAAAGATTCAATTTCCCATAAACTAGTGTTTTTGCAAAAAAATAGCACTAAAACATTAAAAAATGACTATTTTGAGAGAAAAAGTGGCCTTCCAACCACTCATTGGACTTAACACGAAGAGAGGAATCTAAAGGAGGTCTTTGTGAGGGGAAATTAGCCTCCTGCCAACCCAAGCCTCACCCTTCATCTTCGACAATCAAATATACAAGCTTTAAAAAAATTAAAATATTGCTCTATCAAAGAACCCCCCCAAAAAAAATATGATTTGACACTTTATATTAGTGCGTTTACAACTGCCACTAGCAATAAATACTAAGTGGTCTTGATTTTAATGCATTACAAAACCCTCATGAAGAACATATGCTGAAAATATAATTTTGGCATTATATCTAGAGAAATAAATAGCACCATTGCAATCTATTCAAAAAATCATGCATTTTCAAAAAAATAATCATCTCGATACGAGGTCTTATGTGAAAGTTATGATCCTCTGAAGTTCCCAAAATGAGAATTATGCAATGTCACGACTGAGAATCTACTATTTATGAAAAATATTAGCATCAAAATCAAAAACATCTACACTAGTACATAGAGCATGAAAAAATAGCCAAAATAAAAAAAAAATTTCATGGGAAAAGGAGTCTGTATGAGCAATAATGGAGCATTTGAAAACTGCCTTCAAAATTGCAACTGCCAATGGAGAGGGGTCCTGCTGTAGCTTTCTGAGCGCATTTCTGAAAAGTATATAGAATGTATGCAAAAACTAAAATATACCTAGATGGTTTTTCTGGGCTATGAACAAAACCCAAAAGACATTTTTCTTGCTAATGTATAGAAGATGTAGATCTAGTGTAAAATAAATGCCTTTAGCTGGAAAAAATGACCCCAACAACCAAAAAATGGCATGCAAAGGTAGAATCAGCTACCAAGAGATTGCAAAGACATGTGACAACCTACAATTCTGATTAAAACACAAAATATGCAAGCTGATTGACAGAAACAAGATTATTGGATCTTGCAAAATCCTACCTGCATGTATATAGAGAGACCAAACAAGCCATGGAAGGAACAAGAGTATGGATAACTAGCAATATCTCCTTTTTTTTTAAATTTTACAAAAAAATGCCTTAACAAAGCTCTAGATTTCAATGAAAGCAATAGCAAAATAAACAACCAGTTACTCGGGTGGCTCTGATACCATATCAGAGGATTTATCAAGGTCCGAATAACGAAGATGCACGAGTCGTGGTTGCACGGGACGAAGCAAGTGAATACCACAAAATTATAAAGTAAATGAAATCAAATAAAAGATAATTACATAGACAATTTGGAGAAAAGCCAATATTCCATTAACATAAGATATCCAAAGTGAAGAATATATATAGGAGAGCACGTAAGTAACTCCTCCACAAAAGGTGGTCAAGGTACCCCAAGAATAGACTGTAACTCCTCCATAAAAGGTGGTGACAGGGTGCTAAGAATAGATAAGTAACTCCCATACCTAAAATATCTAGTCAAAGGAGTTACATATGACATTCTTATGACACCTATGACACATCTATAACACACATCTCCACATAAGCTAGCCTATCCCACAAATGTAGGAAAACTCCATGTATGCACAAATATATAATTTCCTTAATTAAATAATAGGGAAAAATAAAAACCTACACTAACAATTTTCTGCCACATGCTCAAAGGTGTGCTCTCCTTCTTAGAAGTTTAAAAAGGTGGTGTTAGTAGGTGGATTTCTCACATTACCTTATTTTTAGTTTAGAACTTCTACTGGTGTCATGAAAGGTATATCACCATGAGGCATTGGAGGACCTTGTGGTGGAGGAGGCATGGTGTCATGATATTGGAATGTAAGAGCCTAATATAAACAAGAATTATGATATGTTCCCCACTTTAAGACATCACCATCTTATTTAATTGATTGCATGGAGTAGACCATTGACCCTCTTATGTAAGATTATTTTGTGTTGGCACCAATGCCCTTGAGCTAATTGCAACATTGGGGTTATAGCTATTGTATGGTTTGGCTTGTGTGATCTAACCTTGGGCTTATTGATTGGGTGGATAAGGGGGTATATCATAAGTATAAGATGGGTATGGAGCCTTATAGGTGGCTTGATATGGTTTATAAGAGGTATGTTGCTTCCTATTATTTTATGCTTTTAGCAAACCTTCAATCTTTTCAAGCCTATCTATTTGGCTACCATCAGATCAGTCTTGGTTATTTGGAGTAGGTAGTAGAGCAATGGGGGAGGAAATAGGTTGGATCTTAGGAATTAGGGGCATGAGGGGTTTAGGAGTTAACTTTCCTACTTATATCAAGCAATTATCTACTCTTATAGATATTTCATAAGCCTCTGGTAATGTGGTCCCAACCATGGATTGTATCATTATAACAACATTAAAATTGAAGGACCTTAGGTAATATATAGAGGAATAATTAGGTGTATACTTGATAATGATAGGGATCATATCCCAAGTCTTTTGAAATCTATAGTTAAAATCAACCATATATTCTTATGGTGCCCTTTTAATTGAGGTGAGTTGCTCAACTAGAGACACATGGTCACTTCTATCTTCAAAGTGTTTACAAAGGCACTTACCAAATTCATACTAAGTATTTATGGAGGTAGGAGTTAGACCTCTATACCACTGAAGGGATTTATATCTCAAGGAAGTTGCTAAGAGTCTCATGGCTATATTTACCTGGGTGATGTTATGTATCAAGCATAGGTTTGCTATATCAGCTTAAAGGGTGGTGGAGTTTTACCCTATGAAATATGGAAAACTATTTAGAGTATCAATTGGAATATCATTAAATTGGTTGAGGTTTAAAGGGATGACACCATTGAAGGGTATAAATTCTTACAATCTAGGCCTTACCATTAGGATTAGTGGACTTGTAGTAGGCTATGTATGGACATAATTGGAAAAATTATGAGACTTGAGAGAATTGGGGGGTATGGGATTTGGATAACCTCTATGGACCCTCTTTCTCCATTCTATGTCCAATGATAATTCAACAAACTCAATGTACTTACCTTTTGAAGCTGACCTAGTGGAAACTTGGTGCATAAAATTGCCTTCTAATCTACCATTGATTATCCTTAGCCTTATAGATGTCCTCCAAAAGTATCAAGATTGTAAAATTAGGTATTCAATGCCATTTATAGATAATTACACTAGGCATGACATAACTGTTAGGTTTCTAGGTTGCACCCTTATTGAGGAGAAGATTGTTCATGTTGACCTCAAACCTAAACCAAAATTAGAATGACCTATAAACTATGGACTGCCTAATATGTAGGTCAAAACTCAAGATTTTATGGGGAAATATCCCTTAATTTATCAATTCAACTCTCTTTATGACCTAATCTTATCAAAATTAAATGGGAAAAGAGATAAAAATGATGAAATAACTTACTCTAAGTGGTGATACACCAATTAATTAAAGATCCACTTTTGATCATATCTTTTGAAACTAAAAACGAACCTAATAGATACTATGACTAGTCATACTTATTGATGGTATTATAATCTTGAATTTTTCATATGGAGGTTGAATATTATTTTTCAACTTGAAGGACTAAGGCTTAGATCTGCACAAGATACTATTGATCTATGATACTTCAAAACACACTCCTACTTGATAACACATCATACAACCTAAATTAGACTAAAAACATGAAGTTAGGTGCATGAAAGGACCTATATATGACAACATAATTCATACATTCTACAAATCAAACTTTCATAGATCACACTAACAATCAACAAGAAATCTACAAATGTTTTTTATTGATTCAAAATAGTACAAGGTAATTTTGGTAGAGATTTACTACATTCAGCTGAGGGATCCAAAGAAAGATATCAATGCATACTTAAATATAAATTTTTAATGAAAATATGTAAGATTAAAGTCATAAGAGAGGCCATGAATGAGGCCAATGTGGTGTATGGTAGTTACAATAGGCCCATTCCTCATCCTTAAGTGTTGACATGCCTTTAATGAGTCCACTTTGGTGTTTTGGGAAGGTATGAAGGCTATAACTCCCAAGTTTGAATTTATCTAGGACTTTAATGTTTAAATAATGTAATATTCCCTCTAATGTTAGTTACATAATGAAAAATAGAGTGTGGATAGGCCTCTAAGAGGCAATGGGCAATCTTCCTTCAGTGTGCATGTAGAATGGTCCTTGAAAATACATCTAACATATCATAATGGCCTTAATTTTGGGTCATTCTCACATATGTGACATTTAACAATCATTTAAGGTGGTTTATCAATGTTACCATTCTATTATTTGCTTGCTAGAGTCTTCTACTTACAAGATAAGTAGACCTTTTTGCTTCTCCTTCAACCTTCTTCTCATATCCATTACTTGAATGATCAAACAGATGAAAAAGGATCCCAATTCATTTGGAAATACTTAGATAATTCTTAGTTTAAGCCCTTATGCATTGGAAGTTGGATCTCTCAAGTATTCTTCACTTGTAAACTCATTAGCCTTGCATGACTAGGCCATTTAAACTGCTTCACGGATTGGTGGTTTAAGAAGAGCTAATAAAGATACCTTCAATCAGTTCTATGGATCAAATTAGAATTTAATGAGTATAATAAGTATTTATTTTACCCCTTCCATAGTTTATAACTTTTATTTAGGCTCTGTAACATATATTATGCCCAAAACCTTACAAAATTTAATTTTTAGGAAGTGACCATATAGTTTTTGTACCATCAGGAGCCATTGATAAGAGCCCCTCTAAGCTAGAAACATGAACCAAGTGTTAGATAAGCAAGTATTAATAATTTGAATTAAACTTTTTCTAAACTTCTCTAGTCAAGTCACTATTAGGGTTTACGGGAGGTTTAAGAGTGTTTGGAGGCCTTAGGGGTGGTTCATAAAGATCAAATATTATATCTTTAAACCAATTACATTATATTTAATTAAATGGACCTCCCCACCTTCTCCAAAATGTTGGAATCCCATGCATAGCATACAAGATATGATGATCATTTAAAGATGATCCTTGTGATAAGAACATACATTTTGAGTGAATTATATGTTTCTATAGGTAGATTGGTCTAATATAATGGCTTCTCTAGGGGTCTAAATTAGCCAAAATAATTTAAAACACTATGATGGCATTCAAAATTTTGGTTAGAAACATTCACACTTCTTAAATTATTGTCTACTTCACTTCTTGATGGTATAGTCATAGTGGAGGTTGTGGATTGGTCTATCTGCAAACTTGAATCATGAATAGTAGCCTAAACCCTAAGGTTTCAAAGCACTAATGCATTACATATAACTTGAACATCACCTTAGATACCTCAAGAACTGGCATAATTGGCTTTATTGTATCATTTATCCTCTTTTGGATGTATATAACCATGCATTCCAACACATGTACCTTTATGCTTAATGAACTAGTCATGGAGGTCAACATGGAGGCTATCATAAGGCTTGATCAGATGCTTTTGGACTTATTATCCCTCTCTAACTTCATTGTGCACATAGATAATCCCAATTTTTTTGCTTTTAAGTTTAAATTAGCACTTATAGGACCATTCCATATACCTTAACCCCTACATGTGCCAACTAGTGGGTCATTGTGATGCTTAAAGGACCTTATGAGATCTTAAAGGTCATTTCATGGTCAAATTATCTCATCTAGATGGGTTTTAAGGTCAAAATCCACCATCAAATCACTTTTGGGGTTTGTGTAGGGTTTGAGACATCCATAATCTTAATGATGGTTTGTGGAGTACAAACATCCAAACTAGAAACAAATTCCATGAATCGGTTAGGTTTCCATGTCGAGGATGCTTATAGATATGAACGTTAAAAGGTGGCATTAGGGTTGTTTGCAGGTAGTTCTAAGTGCATATTTTTTTAAGGTTCATTCATAAATGTTATCCCCTAATTACCAACCAATCCTTAATGAATTTTTTTCCATAGGGAGACATAAAATCATTTGCCTTGAGCATGTATGTGGTGGAGTGGGTGAGCATTTGAATATGGTCTTCAAATTGCCTATATATAGGCTGATTGGCTCGAGTAGGGTTTGAAGACACATTGATAAACTTTATGACTTATTAGCACTTGGAAATTTTATAATAAGTCTTAATCATATTCATATACCTCACATTTTCCATTCAAATTGTTATAATAGCTTGAAGGAACCTCAAGATGACACTAGGGTCTATAAGCATGCTTATATGCTTGATTGTGTTGGCCTATCTCTAAGTCTCTTAAATGTAGATCTATGTGTGAGACATTTGGAGTAGGTTTAGGAACCCTTAACCATCATCCCCAATTAAAAAAAAACCTTAACGGGGGTCCCAAAATTCCTGTAGAGCCTTCATGGCATGAATGCACCCTTTCAATCCATAGATAGTTATTATAGACTGGGCTTAGTCTGAGACAAAATAGTGGGTATACCTTCTATTTGTCTATCCCAAGTGGATACATGAATGAATTTAATGGGTCATGATGACTATTGGTAATAATTTTGGGGGCTTGTCCATGCCCATAAATGTCTCAAATCACCATTTTAGCTCAGACTGATAGTTTAGATGCTTGATGAATGTGTGCTTAAGTATGAACACTGTGAGTATGGCCTGCATCATTGTCTCCTTATGTATTTGGGGTCATAGATGTGTCAATTATGTGATCAGGGTTAGTATCATGCTTATATGATGAATTTCCAATACCCATTTCTTTATATACCTTACCCTCTTCATGTTTAGGGCTCAAGTTTGCATATGCATGTGTAATCTCAAGCTTGTGTAGATGTTATTCTACCTTCCCAAAGGTGATAACCATAAAGTGTTACCTTTTAGTAGTATGAACCTTGTTATTCCTTGTAAAAACATTATATTTTATCTCATTCAATATTAAGACACCAATATGCCTCAGTAATGTCACATGTAACTACTTGCCAGTATGACTGTTTATAGGGCTTGGCTATCAAGCATGTATGAGAAGGTATTTTGCATAGTACTTAAAAATATCATGTGACATTTTCATATCATCATTCACTTCTTTAAGATGCATATTACCTAATACTCACACCAATCTCCATGCCTTGAATAGTCTACATAGTGTCTTTTGGGGGCCTTGCTATAGTAAGCCTAGAAGGGTTTGTTGTAGGTGCACATTTGCATTCTCAGTTCAATATATGACCATATGGGTCTGACATCTTATGGTTTCACTAATTTTTATGGTTACAAGGGAATATGTATGTCTATGTAATTCATATAATTTGAGTGAATGGTGGATGAATGAATGAGGATGGTAGTGAGGAGATATGGGGTGTAAGATATGAAAATAGGGGCAACACAATGTAAATGGTAGTGACAACATAGTGAAATAATAGGAGTATGAACATGACTTGAAATGGGGAATAATAACCTTTATGAAACCATCTACATGAATTTTTTAGATCCTTTAAACATATAATTAATAAAATATGGATATTTGGAGGCAAAAGTGAAGCATATACAAACCTAAATTAAAACCTCAAAAACTCAAAAAAACCTTAATTTTCACAAAAGACCTTAAACTTTGCTAAAAGGGACTATGTGGGTTTAGAGATAAGGGAGATGGTTTCTAGGCCTGTGAAGCCACCTTGAAATCTAGGAGAGTTACTTTGAAGGCTGTGATGGCACTCCACTATGATTCCAATGGCCTATTACATGTTTTGAGTTACATTTGAGACTTTGTAGATGCCATTGAGCCACCCATAATGCTCATTGCAAAATGGCTTGTAATTATGCACAAGTGATTCCTACTTGAGATATTCTAAGGTAACAAGGGGTCATTTGACCTTCCACCTAAGTAATATGGTAAAAGCCTTTAAACAACATCCATGATTAGTTTGAGTAGACAAGGTAAAAATCTCTAAAAACTGTTCAGTCCAAATTGGCTTGTGTAGATGAGAAGGGCATACAAATTCCTTAATTTATTAAGGAATTTTTATAAATATTATGAGAAAAATCCACAAAAAAAAATTTATGGGTGGAAGCTTCTTGGGTGTAGTCTCTCTGGTTATGAGTTTGGGCCCCTATTTTTTCTCCTCTATATAGTACAAGCATAAAACTGAGGAGCTCTCTAAGTCTGCTAATGAGCTTGAGGGAGAGATGGAATGGTTTTGAGATTATATGGCATTGAAAAACACTATTCCCTTCTCCAATTAACATTTAAAACCTCCTTATACTAAACCATGGTTTCATCTGAGTTGGTCCATACTGTATGGATCAATATTACTTAGGAAACCTCTACAACCTACCATTTTCTCTATAATTCCTCTTGTTTCAGACCTAAAACATCATTAATGGGTGTTTTGGAGGGAAAATAAGAGTCATATGGAACTTTTAACCTTATGGTATGAATTTAGGGAGTTGAAAAGTCACTATTTAGCATGTGTGGGGCCCATTTAGGGGGGATTAGGCATTGACCATGATAGTAATGGATTCAATAAGGTATGAAATGATCTAGTGATGGCTTGATGAGGTTGATGAAGTCCATTAGAGGTGTGTGGGGTGACTTAGTGGTCTATCATGTCTAAAGTAAGTCTCATTATGACAAAAAATATTGACTTTGCACACATATATGACTTTTAAAAGGTATACCAACTGAATTATTATATCAAAACATATAGAAGATCCTTATGACCTATGAGGAACCTAAAGTTCACCTTAAGACACCTTCCATGATTTTTCTTGAAAGTTTGAAAAATAAAATACCTAATTTTGTTAGATATGTCATTGGTGTTCATGAATTATCACTAGACTACCTTTTCCATTTACCTTCAACATTGTATTTTTTGACTGTTGGGACTCCATCAAAGTGATCAAGGACCATCCAAGCATGTTTGATCATCATGAAAACACTTGAATCAAGATGGAAGGGAGGTATAAAGACTAAAAATTAAAAGTTATATCATGACAAGACCATTAATTATTTGAATAACCCTCACAAACTCATGACATGAATGACAACTATGATACCAATGATGAATCAGGATTCAAGGCTTTAGGTTGACCCCTTTCTAGGTCTAGGACTAGAAAGTGGACAACACATATGTCATTATTTGATGTATGGAATTTAGAATATGTTATTCTTGATTTTATGGACATTTGACTAAGTCATGTCCCTTTTATTATTCAACATTTAAACATGATCCTTGTTTGTAGTCTCTTTGGACCATTGCTTGTTGACTTGATTTTAAATGCTCTTATGTGTGTGATAGTTTACTTGTTGAGCTTGTATTATTACTAGACATTACCATGATACTTATCATGCATATTATGACTTCATGTGATTATATTAGTTTTATGTTCTTCAATTCTATATTCACCTATATATGCTACTTTCATATGCTACAGGGGTACATTCATAGATTTTACAGTTGTATTATCATTTTTAGTTGAGGTAACTATCAGTTCCTATTTTTTCCTCACATAAAATGGGGGAATATTAGTGGGGGAATGCCATAGAAGCATGTTCTCCACACTTATTTAGTATTCAACATCTGTAGATTATAGTGTGGGTAGGTTTTGGAAACATGTTCTCCACATTGGTACTTATATCAGTCTTCATATTTCTCTATAAATAGTGAGGGCATTCTTTGGAATAATGTTATCCACGCTTACATAGGTTTTTAATTAACCAATTCACGTAATTATATGATTTAAATTCACATTTGTGGTATAATTATATACATTAACACCATTATTATACACAATTTTAGCAAGAGACATATCTAAGGTGCATATACTATGCAATTTGTGCCTAATATTTCAAAATCCAAATTATTTTCATATTCCAAAAATATTTTACGTATTGAAGCCCTGGTTGAACTTTCAAGAACTTTATTGAGCTAATATACTTTAGTAGTTGGTTCACTTTTTGGTATGGTTGAGGTGATTAAATCACTCAATCATTCTAAGTTTTGAGGTTTGACTTGATTGTATCATCTAACCTCACTAGGTTATAAGTATGATTATGTTGTATGGTTGATCTCGACTAATGGGTGACAACTCGCCTTTGATCCAAGGTTGGGGGAATATATATTCCAATCTCTCTCTATCTCCTTAGATATATGCACTTTCTATATTTATCTATATATTTGTCCTAATCTTAGTTTTAAAACCTTACAATTATACATATATTTCAAATCAACTTTCCATTAGGCAAAGTAGCTATATTGACATATAAGTGTACTCCTAAAACCTTGATCTATGAATTTCAATCAATTTCAAGTAATTTCAATTATAGATTATATGCATTGATTATAAATTATAACATTATCTTAGTTGTAGGCAAGTCACTCATAAAGCACTCAAGTTGGGCACATGCAAATATAAGGTGTGTTATACACACATAGGTACACATTCCTTTCCTTTAAACTAGTAATTTCTTTACTAAATTAAAGGGGTGGAAAATGTAGATGATATTTATGGATTATATAACACCTCAATATTATACACTTGGAAAACTTAGATCTTGGTTATTCCTCTCAATTCTAGACCTTTCCTTATAAAAGTCTTACATCTATTCTATATTTTGCCGCTTAGCCTATATCTTAGTCTGACCAATCTTATGTTGATGACCTTAGCCTTCTATCTTACCTAGAATGCTTAAAATGTATTTATCTTCCACATCTACAAGTTTTGAGCACTTACATACTCTCATACTCCATGGAAATTAATGTCTAGAATAAACACGTATATTGACATTAGTGTCTTGATTTGATGTAAGTGTCCAGTGACCTAAAGTCATCTATTTTGAAAATGAAACATATCATAATGGTCAGCCTAAGTGATTTAATGAGAGATATTTATACAAATGGATATGATATAAATATAAGATCAACCCTCATCAAGGTAAATTTTAAGAGCCCCTATCAGAAAACTCCTTGGAATTCATTGGTGAATCTGTGGAAAACTAATTTAAAGGCATGGTAAATTTGATATGCACGGTGATGAATCCATTGAGAGGAGACTAAAGAGAGGCAAGCTTTTTATTTTTTTGTACTACCTTTCAAAGGCATTGTGAAAACACCCCCAAATGGCACTACCAAATGAGGTTATGAATGGTAATGATAAATGACATGACCAAATGGTACTAAGAAATAATGCTACCTAACGGTGGTGATGAATGGTGCTGCTAAACAGTGTTACCTAATGGTGGCATCAAAGAGCACACCCAAATGGTGCTCTCAAATGGTTCTATTAGGCTAGATCCATGAGTCAGTGTGGCCGATCAACATAGATGTGATTTGAATTCATGTTTTTTATTCATGAAAGTATATGACCCATGCTTTTGGTATACTAGCTAGTGCATCCATTCAGCTTAATAACCTTGGTTGTTGCCCTTTGATTATAAATACCCTACTTTTCCCTCTTTTAATAATTTTGTAAAATAATTTTATTTCTCTCCCTTATGTTTTATACAATGATTAACCTACCACACTAACCATATACAACTATCCACCTACTTCAATAGCTAGATACATTCACCTAATCCAACACCATGGATTCCACACAAAAATATGTTTTCAAGAATTTATTATGCCTTGATATTTTGAAGATATTACAAAAGATAGATGTATTCAATGATTGGATTTACAAATGTAGCTTTGAGGGCTTAATGTACATGGAATAATATGTAATTTGATACTACCTTATTAAAATCACTAATGTTTTAATATGACATTAGCAAGATGAGGTTCAAAGTCAATATTGACTCCAGATTAATCTCCTTTAGTACCTTAGTTATCAACATCCAAAATTTGACAAGGCTTACATTCCATAATGCCAACATTGTAACCCCAAAAGAAATGTTAAATAATGAATACAATAAATATTAGGAGTCTATTTTCAACTTATAGATTAGTTAAACCATTATGTATATCTATTTTTCATATTTGAAATTCAAGTTTTTGTAATTTGTCATCGGTTTTAGTAATTCATTAAAATTCAATTTTTTTGTAATTTGTCATTGGTTTCACTAAATAATAATTTTTCACTTTCATAGTAGATATTTAGAAAAGGGGTCTCCATATTGATAACATATCTGAACCATTTCTAAAAGCAATGTTTCAATTTTTCCTTGCAAGAATAGGGTTACAAGAAAGACTAGTAGACATTCCCTTTTGGGATGTTTTTTTACATTATTCGTAATATTTTGAGTTTTAGATATGGTTGGTATATATTTATTTCCTTTAGGATTAGATTATAATTTAATTATGCTTGTAACAATTTGAGTTTTAAAATTTCCTTCTCTAATTTTATTATGTCCTTGTACTATAGAGCCTTGTATGACTATGCACCAAATTTCAAGTTCAAGAAATATTATGAAAATAGAAATAGAAACCAAAAAATTGATAACACCGATAGGAATGGATATAAGAAGTAAATTAGAACAAATGAAACATTATTACCATCCTTTTACCTCTTCATGCCTCTATTCTATGACTTGCACTTAAATGATTTGATATCAAAATTTGGAGATGTTGGATTGCTTTTGAGACCTCTTGACAATGGCTTCAAATGCTTGGGTGAAATAGATAATGGATTGAATGAGAAAAAGAAGGATATTATGGATGTAATATGAGAGCTTAATGTCTTGATAGATGATTTTCCAATTAGTTTGAGGGTGGAGGGAGAACTTGGTTTTATAGGCAAGGAGGGAAAGATCAATGGTCCAAATTCAAATTTGGGCCATTGATATCAAGGGCTAGGAAATTTCCATGGAAATATCTAGAACTATAAAATTCTAGAGAAGGGGGATAGATTGGGGAAAATTTATACAATCCTCCAATTTTAGAAATCTTCCCATAGGGTTTAGGGTGGTGGGTGGGTAGGTAGATTATTTTGGAATTTTAAATTGCTTAGTGTATTTAGGGAGTAGGTTAGTAGATAATAGGTCTTGTTAGGAGTTTAATGAGAAAATTAATTGGTTTTAGGAGGGGATAAAAGGTTTATGCGATATAGGAATGGGATGGGGATTACTAGGTAACTAGTTATATTGGTTAGGGGATATAAGAATTAGGCTAAATTAGTGGGAATTAATATAATTAGTAGGGAGAGCATAATTTAGTGCATACATTGATCTTCAGAAAACATTGATTCCAACTATGCTTCATCTAAAAATGAGCACAAATTCTTTGTCTATTGATGAGTAAGAGTTTAGTTTAGCATTCAAACAAATCACCTGAATGGTTTAGTTTATAAATTGTTACAAATTTGAAGCTTAATATTTATTTACTTATTATAGGTAAGATTTTTTGCATTTATGACATAGGAACAAGCTACTTCAAAAAGGAATTGTGCCCCTAAAGGTTTTAGAGATTTTGAGTTTGTAGAATCATCATTCCATTCCTTTCATATTTTCAAATGTGTAATAATTTCTTTTGGATTGTCTACACATGCAAGTTTTCATATTTAAAAATTTCAATAATAAATGCATCATGAAATTTTAACTTTCAAGTTTCTATTATGTTATTTATTTATTCAATTTTTGTAGTTGACTCATAATCAGTTGAGGTTGACCTTGAACAACCTTAATAAACCCCATCATTCTACGTGCTAGTGTCTTATCAACCATCTATTTAAGGTTTTTTACAATCCATGTTTTGGTTTTTTAGTTAAAGTTTCTTATATTATATATTATATTAACTTGATGATTGCCTATTATAGCTCAAACCACCCCCATGACTTTAAATATGACACATAGATTGGAGGACATACTCTCTCCAGCTATAAGTACTAAATTTTTAATTTCAATTTAGCATTGATTTTTTTTAAAGTTACCATTTTTATAATATAATTTAGTTTTGTAGGGAACCCTCAATATCTAAGAAAAACTGTCACTACCACTACCACCAAGCCCAGTTCACACAAGAGGGAAGAATATTTCATTTCTAGCACTTGGTAGAGGAACATTGTATAAGTTATATCAGACCAGGATCTATTCAAAAGTTTTGAGTGTGTATATGGGATAAACATACATGGAAAAAGGTTTTGGGTTTGAGGTCTATAAATTATGAACCATCATTAAGGTGACAGGCCACTAAAACCATGTATAAACCCTAATAGAGATATGATGGAAGAAAACTTGAAGAATTCACACTCAAATGACCTATATTGGCTAGGGAAACACCTAAATATTAGAGTGCACTCTAAGGAGGTCCTATTTAGGCCATTGATTGTATGGACACCTATATAAATTCATCATAAATGGTACTTTTATAAGGTTTTAGGTAGAAAATAAAGTTATTGACATGTTGAATATTTGAAGATATTTTATGAAGGTAATGTGAAGAATACTTCACCTTTTAAAACTACAATACACTCTAAATTCATCATAAAAATACTTCTATAGGTCTGTACTAAAAGGCCAGTCTAGATGTGCTAGTGGGAGGTGGCTTAATCACCTAAATGAGGTAGAGTTTCAGGTGTATATTAATTAGAAGGAACATGTGATGGTATAGTATGATAATTTATACCTAAAAAATATTAATTTTCTCATTCCCATGGTCTTATGTAGGTCTTACGGCCATATAAGCAGTTAATATTAAGAGACTAGGCCTAGTTGCCTAATAGGCCTATTTTGGCAATATGAGAAGATGTTTTTTGGGCATAAAGGGATAATAAGGGAGTTAATAAAAGGTAATAAAACCATGTAACTACCTCATTAATGTGATCATGCACACTTATTATGGCCATTATGGAGGATTGGGGAAATTTCCTTGGCCTAGTCCACATACACAAGGGGAAAGAGGTTACTTAGTGACTCATGGAGGATAATTAGAGCATAATGAAACTTTGTAATTGAAAATAAAGAGTGATTTATAAAATTATTATGGAAATTACTTAAATGGGGTCAATTTTTTTTAATTAGTCTCCATCACTCCACTTCAATTCTCAAAAGGATCATCAAAGACCACTCACCACCAAGGTAACACATGGGAGAGTTGAAGGAGCTTTTATTGATATTTGTGGATGTTGTAACTTTTTTTTGAGTGAATAAGGGTCATTAATTACCTTTACATGTATTATCCACACCATACTCTCTTCTTTCTCTTGCTCTTATTCTATAAATTGAGGCAGGAAGGCCATTATATCTATCCCTCTACTAGGCACGAAGAAATTTTGCCCAAAGTTGTAATTTATCACGTCTTGAGCTAATACAAGGATTTTTTTAGATTATTCATATTATTATATAGTGTGTTATATTTTTTTTGATATGCATAAGTGGTATATTTTCTCCCTTTTCAGGTCCTTTCCTCACCTCGATGATAGTAGGTTATTATATGCAAGTCACATAGTGTGTAAAAGTGTTGATGACTAAACTTAGAATGGATGTTTGACTAGTAAGAGTCTTGAATTAGACATTTTTTTCATGAACCTAATGTTATAATAATATAGCACAACCTATATGTGAAACATTATTGCTTAGAAGCCTTTAGAGAGGTATTTTAGTTCATGTATTGTTCAATAGTGTTGTTTAAGGTCAAATAAAGTGGATAAATCATATTGGTGCATCACCTCTAGTAGAATAGGTTTGATTTAATTAATTTATATATCCATTTTCACCTGAAAAAGTTAGTGGGATTAGTTATTTGAGCTTAATTGGTGCACCAAGATAACTATCCCCATAAACTAGAGGTTTAGCCTAGACATAGGT
This sequence comes from Torreya grandis, assembly GCA_037957365.1. NCBI lineage: Eukaryota > Viridiplantae > Streptophyta > Pinopsida > Cupressales > Taxaceae > Torreya > Torreya grandis. The sequence goes on from JARHVA010008323.1 coordinate 383,949, forward strand.
CACCCACAACCTTAGGCTAATCCTATGTTACCCCAAAATTGGAGAGGTTTGAAAAATACTCTCCTAAGGGTAAAATTTTGTGATTTAATAGTTTTAAAATTCCTAGTGGGACTAGATTTAAGAAGCTTAGAGTACATTCCATCCTCATTTGGTGATCTCAAGTACGTACAAGCATTGAAGAAACAAATTTGTAGTCAAGGTTTCATGCCAAGGGTCATCAAAAGGCTTTCATATAAGGGTAAGAATAATTTTTTTTGTAGTGAAATTTATGCTTCAATTGTCTCATGATGTTTAATGATTGGTTATGAAGGGAAATTATACTCTACACCTCCCTATCAGCCCTATCATAACCCATACCAGTCTTATTTCCTTATCACTAACAACATGTTGACCTTTACTAGTATTATATTAAACCTCCTCAACATGATTATAAGTTATATATGCCAATACCCACCTAAAGTCAACCTCCTTGGTAGCACACCTATCCTCTTGATCAATCTTATCAAGGTAATGATGCCCTTAGTTTACATAACCATATTCTCAATCAATTACTTTCAAGGCTTGAATAAACCCTCTTGGGTTTTGGTAAATACATGGTTAGGATTGATACATAAAGGGGATATCGATAAGAGGTCCCAAATCACATAATTAGGAGTATGAGATCCTTATTGAAATAATTTAAGAAGGAATGGACATCTATTATGAAGGAGAATCAGTCAAGCCTAACTAGTGATATGTTAGATGCAAGTGGTCTAATTTAAAGTATATAGGAGATGATAGTGGTCTATGAGGGGAATTAAGTCAAATATTATTATCCTCATGTTCCCTCCCCTACTCTTTATCAGTCCTCTATTGAGCAGCTCATCCTTCCTCAAAGGACCCAAGTATGTGAGTTCTAAAACTTCTCAAGTCCCTCACAAGTTCCTCAAGCCTTTCCTATTTGGATGTTTCTTCATGAAACCATGAAAAAGAGGGAAGAAGTATGTGTTGAGAGGAATAAAGGTCAAAATTATCAAAGTATTACCCTTCATAATAATCTTGAGGAAATTAGTGATTAGATTAGGCTTGAATTTAAAGCTCACCTAGCTAGATAAGTTCACCTTGAAAATCAACATTTATCCTAATCAATGATAACAACAAAAGTAATGAAATATTAAGATATGGTGCCATCATTAATTCCCAAATTTGTAAAACATGCAATAAAATAAGCTCTTAGACCCAAGGTTTCAACTGAGAAATAAGTAATTGAGTCATGGGGAAAGGAAGATATTAAAGCTAAAGAGAAATCTGAAACTATCTGATCCCCATCCATACCTCCTTAAGAGTTCAAAGCATTACCATCATGGAGGTCCATTAAAAATAATGTATAGAAGGATACTGAGGCATTGGTTTTCAAAAGTGAAAAACTTAATGAGAAGAATGAAGTATCCATAATACCAGTAAATTTGACCTCTTTTCTAGAATTATTTCAAGGATCTTATATTCCACTTCCTGAAAAGGATCATATACTTGGAGAGTCAAGTGAAGAAGGTCAAGATATGGTGGAAATTGATTAAGGTGATTTAATCGATTTATAAGAAGAAATTTCCATTGGCACACCTCTTGGTGAGGAAAGGTACAACTCAACCTTCAAGAATGTAGAAGATGACCTTAAAGATTTTCTTGATGACATGGAAGCTATTATTTTCCATGATAGTCTTGAGAAGTGTGGAAGTGGGGTATTTGTCCAACTTGTAGTAGTTTCAAAACAAGGAGGGAGCCCCCAAGATATTTTAGTATGTCAATAAGGATGCAAACCAACCTATTAAGATCATCATGAAGGTAACCTTGATGTTATTTAGCCTGATCAAATTATTATGGTGAATGAGAGAAATTCTAATGATATATTAGAGGTGATAAAAAATTGTTTAGGTTTCCATGAGAATCATGAAGGGGGTATAGTTTCCAAGTCCTCAATTTGTGTTATACTGACTTCTACATTAGTTATTATGAAGTAATAAAGCCCAAACAGACTATAACTAGGCAAGGATCAATTGAAAGACTTATTTGACATCATGAGGTTAGGGTAATTTATTATAGAAGCATGCCATGATTAAATCTAGGTATAAGAAGGTAGTATCACCAAACAAGATTAAGACAACCCTATAACCATGCCATCCCAAGAGGTTATTTCATGTGAAGATGATTTATTTAAGGTCTTAAAATAAGGATATCAACTCCTCATTTTATTTATAGGCATATCTTCACTCTTAGTGAATGAAACTAAATTTTAATGGTCTTAAGATATCATGAAGAAAGATTAACCTTTATTTTAATTTAACTTTCCAAACATGCCACAAGATCTACCTCAAACTGTTCAACCTGATCAAGAGTAGCCTATGGGTGAAGTAGAAATGAGATTGTTCATACAAAGATATGTAAGTTTGGGATGAATATGATTGGGTATTGGATTAACATAGCTAAAATAAGAACTTAAGAATATATCAAGAAGGTCTAATTACCATTCTAGAAGATATAAACATGCTAACATCTCTAAATGCAAGTGGAGGTTCTCATCCCATAGAAAATACCTAATTAGACTCTAGTCAACACATGATAATCTGACCTCATGGTGCCATAATGACCAAAGGAACTTCCCATTTGATCTTGGAGGAGAAATAAGTTATGATCAGGTTAGTTTTTTTGGGTAGGTTGTTGGTCTTGTTTCCAATAAGTGTTGTCAACACAAGTGTGGTGTGTTAGCTACCTTTGTCACTTTTTTGTCCTATCTTGTTATTTCTTAAGTATTAGATGTTGTTTCCTATTGAGGTTGTTATTTCACTCCTTGAAGGTGTTATAAGGTTCTATATCTAATTAATAGTCTAAGGATATGGTCATCCAAGTCATGTGGTCATGTATGAGTCTTGTGCCTATCATGATTAGATAGTTGGTTCCCTTGACCAGTTGGGTGGTTAACCCCTAAGAATTGCCAAAGATGTTGATAATTTAGCCTCTTAGGCCAAATTTAAACCCATATAATCAATTTTTTTATGAAAACACGTCCAATATTTTACATGGTGTCCTAAATATTGTTATGGTCTTCTAAATGCTTCTTGAAATCCCTATTAGCATTATTTAAGGTTTCAGGGTATGTGCTCAAACTTGCTTGAATGACCCTCATGTAACAACATGTTTGAGTCATTAGATGATGTGTTGGGGTCTTCATGAGTTGTCATTGGGTGATTGAATGGGTGTTTAATTCCTATTTAATCTTATAGAATGTTTAAATCCTTGTTTGACAAAATTAAGCTTTCATAGTAGAAGTTAAGGTAACTTGGGGAAATTATGGTTTCTAGTTATCATAGTGTTTGTGCCTATTTAAGCCATTTATTGAGAAAGGAACTTTGTTAGCATGATATATGGGTGATCAAGATTGATCTGAGTCATAACTTAAAGTGTAATGATGTATTCAATGTCATTTTCCATGGTATACTTATTCAAACCTATTTCAAGCTTTAGTTAGCCTTCCAAGTCATCAAATGACCCTTCAATCATCTCATATGAGTAAAATTGCATTGCAAAAATTTATATAAGGGTATGTTTTGATGTTAAATTGAGATGAAGAGTCCTAAAAGGTCCCCATAGCCATCATAATGTCATTTTAGGATGGTTTTATATGTATAAAAAGGCCCTTTTTAAAGTCAAACCCATCTTTAATTCACTAAATGGGCCCCACACACTTGTAAATGTGTCCTTTTGAATTCCCAACTTGAACTATCTAATTTAAAATGTTGTTTAGCCTTTATTTTACCTCTTCTCATGCTATAATGGTCTTTCAAGTAACTAAATCATGAAAACATATAGGAAAGAAGGGGTTTTATAGGTGTTTAGGCTTGTACGAACCTATACAAACATGTTAGGGTAAAAGAAAGTTAAAAATATTTAGTGGATAATAATTTCATGCATAAAATAAGGATATATTTGAGTTTTGACCTCAAAAATTCTAAAAACTAACCTCTTCTTTCCATCATCCTGCTTGGGAGCTCAGGAAAGCTTTCAATCTTTTTCTTAGTCTATATAGGAGGGAGAAGATCGTGATCTGATAATTTGGGAAAATTAAGGGGGTATAACTACCTTTCCATTCTTGTAATTAATTTTTATATTCATAGCCCATGTTTTATGAACAATGGTTAAGAATCTAAGTAGTCAAAGTTGTCTTCTTCATCTATGTAGGGGTCAACTTTACAATGGTTTTAATGTATTAATGAAATGATTTTATAAATAAGTATTTTTATGTGTGTTATATGGGTCTTGAAAATCCATATCCATCATTTTCAACTAATGGCTCATACATGTGATCCCTAGAGAGAAAGGGAACCTCCAAGTTGTCATTTATAGGTTTTGGGTAATGTTTCTTCTTGTTACAAAATTTTTATATCATGGAAATGGAAGTGAATGATGGTTTTAGGTTATATGATGGGTTATTAGAATCATTAAAGTCTTATTTATCTATCCTAAACACTTATATGAGCCATTAGACCAAATAACTCCTTTGAGTCCTAGTAAAATGTAATTTCCATGTGTATAATGTGATCCCTTTGTAAGTGTGAACAAGGTGTTATTAAGGTGGATATGAAGAACCATAAAGTTAGGTTAAAAAAATCATGGGATTTATCTTAAGGTCATACTATGTATTGTTTCCCTCATGCCCATCACTTCCCTATACTAAAAAACCATAGTCCTGACTATAGAGATCTATTATGTAAACTAAATAAATGAAGTATTGGATTTTGGGATGGGGTGTATAAGGTATTTATAAGTCTTTAAGATTCACAAATATATATGAAAAATCAGGTGAATTTAATGAGTAGGGTCCAATAGAGACCAACACTATCAACCTACCCTAGATGACAAGCTCAATCAAGATTCCCATTGAATACATAGAGGACTGTGACTACAAATTCAAAGAGACATTGATGGTGTGATGAGAATAAGGAGGTTTATAAAGTTAAAAGGAGAAATTATAGGTCATAAACATGTTTAGGTCACCCATGGAAATAATGGAACATCAAATCCCACTTCTTAAATGAAGCACTCATAGCCAAGAGCCTAGAACTGCAACCTACATGCCTAACTATTTATTGGGAAAAAGTTAAACAATAAGCCCTATTTTAAGGTGAGAAAAAGTGTAATAAGAAAAAAATATACATGGTAACATTATTTATAAATCCATAATGTATTATGGAAGACTCATTTCAAGATGACACCTCAGTCAAAGAAGCTCAAAGTTCCACCTATAGGATTGACTATAAATATAGGGTAGATTAAACATAGAAACCAATTTTAAGGAGTATTGAAGGTGTATGAGGTGAAATGGGGTAAAAAATACATGGAAAAATAGATGGATTTTGTGAATTATAAATAATTTTCCATGAAGAAGAGGCTAACCACACTTATACATAGTAAAAAATGCAAGATTGCCCCTATAGGCAGGGTCATTAGCAAGAGAGTCAAAGTATGAGAATTATGCAAAGAGGTGAAGTGTAAGGATGAGAAAAAAAATATTGATTTATTTACTAAGGTTATCAACCTATATTAAATCCTTTGGTCCTTTAAGATAGGAAAGAGATGGCTTAATGGCCTAATTAGGCCTATTAGGCCTAAAACTGATAGTGTAAACCTAGGTATAGAAGTTAAAGACATTACATGTTTGGAGGATTTGGAGGGTTGAAAACATCATAGAGGGAAGTGAGAATACATATAAATTTTTTTCATGATAACAAGACCCTCAATTTGAGCAAATTAGATGATAAACCAAACCATTAAGGCTACACAGGCTTGGTTATTCATAAACCCTAACCTTAACTGTAGATAGAGCTTAAGAAATAGGGTTAAAGGAAAGTCTAGCTCAAAATTTATTTTTATATCTTGAAAAAATTATTAATTTATCCCCTAAAATTCTACCCATAGTTAAAAATATGGGACACAGGTCCTAACTAGGTCTTTGACATAGCTGATTATACACTTAGGCTAACAATGAGACTTAAAGGCAAACCTAAGAGAGAAAGGGACTGAAATGGTGGTCAGGGTAGTTGAGGGAAAGATAAAATATTGAAAATAGATGGGAAAATGGATATATAGTGATACTAATGTCAAAAATTTACCTATAGGTGACTTAAAGTATAAAAGTCAATCTAAGTATATGAGACATGAAGCCATTCTTAACCCTCAAAACCCTATCTTTATCTTGGTGATAGACACAAAACCCTATAGTATACCTATTATGTCATATAATTTAATATTTTTGGGATATTTATTTAGGCTCTCCCACTCCCAACCATAATACTAGGACAACCCTAGGCTATGGGTATCTTGTAGTGGGGTTGAACCTCCAGAGAAGGCCATCTTCCTCTTGATAGATCACTTAGACTAAAGATTCTAATGGGAAAAGGGTTAGAGAGGGGGTAAATTATTAATAATAGAGATAATATATGATGCACAAAAACTAAATTAAAACTCATGTAAGCATGAATTAACACTTATGAAGCATAAGACAATGCTAGCTCACATAACCTCACGGACTAGCTAATTGCATAAGTGTTTCATAAACTAGGCTCATAAGCAATGAATGAAGTGAATATTAATTCTAATATTCACACTAGGAATACATTAATGGTGGAAATAACACAAGTTCAAACCTTAAAATAACTTGAAAACACCTAAAAATAGGCAAGAAAGAAGGATAATAGACATGGAAAAAACTCCTTCAAAATGACATCATGCACAAGATTTGCTAAACATAATTTAGAGTTAAGAGATAGGTAAATAAAGTAATTATTAATTAAAGAGATATTTCATAATTTTTTTGATAGGGTCTTTCCCTATCTAATTTGAGTCTCTTTTCTCAAGATATCTCAGAGAGTCCTTTTATAATGGGGAAGAAAATGGGAAATATAGGAAAAAAGGGAAGATAGAGACAAGGAACAAGTAGACTGAATTCAATTAATGAATTCTAATGACTTGGATGGAGTCCCAACCACCATTTTACTAATTAACATTAATCCTACCTCACAATTAACCATTAATTAGCTCCAAATGATGCTTAAGACCCCTGCTTGGTTTAGAAACATACTAGAAGACAAGAACTGATTGAGAGTTTTGAGTCATGATCCATTAAAATGTGAAAGTCTCCAAAGACTTTTGGATCTTTATTGAATGCTACACTTTCCTTTCTCAACCTATTAACTCTTCATATTCTTAATTAGCTTACAACACCATGCTTTATCTTGATATGTGTAGATGAAATTTGAGCTCTAAAGGGATTTAACAATGCGAATTCTAAACTCAAATATCAACCATTAGGTAAGATGATAAATCCATTAGAATATAAATGCCATTATATGAATGCAATATTTAATCCAAAACTTAAATCCTAAATCCTAATTTCTTCACACCATGATTAAAAAAATATAAAAGACAAGAGGATTGAGATAGATGCCTTAGACTCAGATTGATATGGATGCTTGATCAAAAATGATGGATGATTGATTTTGGCATGATGATGTTATGTAAATTCTCATTAGTTTGAATGGAAGAGGAGCCTTGATTATATATATTTTGGAGGGAAGATCAAGGGTTTATATTCAAAGTTGACTGAGGAGATCTAATGGTTATGGATTATTCAAGGAATATTAAATTCCTTATAAGTCTCTAGTTTAGAGAATTATAGAGTCTTGGAGGAGATTCTCCAATTCTAAAGGCTTCTTTATTATATTAGGGATAATAGAGGATTAGTTGGGAGTTAGATAGGGATTAGGTAGGTTATTAGGGACTAGGGATGTGGGAAGGATAGCATGCAGGTTAGTAGGTGGGTAGGTATGGTTATGGGAATTTTAAATTCCCATATAATGGATAATTAGGATTAAATTTAGGATAATAGGGATTAGGATAGAATTAATGAAGGAATGGGATGAATAAGGTTAATGAATGAAGAATGATTGAAGGGGGATATTTGATAAATGATTAAGATGGGGTTAAATTAGTAGAATTAGAGGGGATAAGCAAAATTAATGTTGACTAATAGGAATATTATTGATGGTAATGAGGTGAACAAATTTAGGTATATACATTTTACCCCTCTTTGAAAGGGCATTGCGAGTGAATGAAGTCAAGGGAGTAATGGTGTTTCAAAGAAAAACCATGTCATGGATGAATGCTAGTGATGATGTTATGGGATATGATGCCCCTCAAGGGGACATGGATGGAAGAATGAGATGGATGGCCACTCAAAAGAATAAATGAGGGGTGGGATGCAATGGATACATGAGGGGATGGGATGATATATGTGGGATAAAAGATGAATAAGATGAGATTAAGTTGAGAAATGAGCTAAAAATTGATGATGCCCCTAGTGATGACATATGCATAGGGAACAAAGATGATGGGTGTCATGGTTATCAACATATCCTAAGGGGGAATCAACCATAACATGATGATTATTGGATTAAAAGGCTACAATATTTAAATGTATCCCAAGTAAGGACACATGAAAGGGAGAGATATATGCCAGGATAAAATTTTGATAAGATTAATGATGGGTGTAGCTCAAAGCTAAATCAATAAATAATGATGATACATAAGAATTGATATGATCAAGTGAAGCATGAGTAGTGATGATGCCCCTAGAAAAGACACATGCAAGGGAGTGAGAATGGAGATAGTGGCTGAGATATCCTCGGACACTAAAAAGTGGCCAAGTTCTGCCTATATAGTTTGAAAAGACCTTAGGTCGATGTAATTTTGACATAATTGATGATGATTAGTGATTAAAATATGATATTAGTGATGATAGGATATGAATTATATGATGGGAGGAGGATAAACTATTAAATGTTAGTCAGATGGTCAAGGGGATTAGATTAATGATGGGAATAAGGATGATTTGATGATTACATAAATGATGAGGGTATGAGTGATCAAGCCATCACAACTATCATAATACTCATCATAGTCTAAGTAATCCATTTAATATGGAACTTGGTAGTTTGCCCCATGATATAGACATGACCAAGAGGATGTTGTGTACAAGTGTTGGGAAAAGTAGTGAAATCTAAATCCTTGAGGGTACATTTGGTGTCCTCATATCATCCTCATTCATTACCCAATAGACAAAAAGACATGATGTGAAAAAAACATAAGACAAACAAGATATATACATGATGCAAACAAGGTAGACAAAATAAAAAAGTAACACACACACAAGTATCTACATGCAATGTCACAATGTCTTGTCTAATGATGGGATGCATGATTAGGGGATGGATTAAACTAGAATGATAAAGATGTGATTATGGACTTATGATAGACTTGGATACACTAATGATGATGATTAAGATTAAGACTTGGTGAAGGACTTGGATGAGGATATGGGTGAGATGTTTCCCCTAGTTAAGGATAGCAAGATGGAGGGTGGGAGAAGGTATCTGAATATTGATTTAATCTCAAAATTGAATCAAAACGTGGTCAAGGAAAGTGATTATACAAGTGATGACCAAGGATTACCAACAAACAAGGCCCTATAAGGATATAATCTAGCAAGGAGACTAGGAAATGATGGGATCAAATGTCTTTCAAACTAGTAAAGAGTAATTGGATGGGTTCTAGGTATGAAGAGGCAATGATAAGATAGTGATGGGATCAAGTACCTTCCATAATGGAAAAGGGTAATTAGATGGGTGCTAGGTATGAAAAGGCTCTGATAGGAAGTTATGGGTGCTAGATTAAAGTCTTTGACAAGGTGATGTTTGTTGATAAGACCTATCCAATAAGATGAGATGTAAGATATGAAGGGATAGGTGACCACTCTGATTTGGTCTCAAGATGAAATGTGGTATCCAAAAGATGAGAAAATATGAGATGGATGGAGATGGATGTAACTAGGGGATTAGGCATAAGATAAGACACACTGTACTATTTTGGATTTTTCAAATTTTATGATTTTTAGGGTTTTTGACATTTTTCAAAATTTTAGGGATTTTTGGGAAATCCATATAAATTATAAAAATGGGGTTACTATCAAAGGGAATACCAAGCCTAAAAACTAGGATAAGGATGGAGGTATGATGGATGGAATGACAAAGGATGATGATGATGGTGACTAAGGATGAATGGACTAGGGATAGGCAATTACCACATCATGAAAGAACTAGCTAGTTATTAGCCTGAGTGTCCATTAAAGGATATTCTAAGAGGAGTTTGGGATAATTATCAAGTCACCTTATATTTCCTTATAAAGGTCAAAATAGGAAGGAAAAATATATAGGATGTATGCTATGATGGTAGATGATGGATAAGAATAATGGATTAAGGGATAAGATGATGGGTGATATAGACAAAGTAGACAAGGTATGTAATAAGTGGGATGGATGGATGAAGATATGAAATGGATGGATTTTCCCCCATGTGTTGAGGAAAAATAAAAACAATATATTATTCTACCATGATGTTGGAAATTAGTTTTCATCATGGTACTTACCCAAGGCACCAAAATATTAGTTTTCACCATTAGATGAATGTTTTTTTAGATGGAATATCAATTTATTGGTGATGGTCAAGATGCAAGATGTTGATGTTAGCTAACACCTATTATGGAAAAAAGTGATGTTAGGACTATGTGATGGTTACCTTTATTAATTCTTGATTTCACATCCTCTAGATGTTTTAATTAGGTGTCTTCATAACCCCTAGGAGGGATAATGCTGCCCATGGATTTGAGATAGGGTATGGATGGGATGATGTCATGATTTTAATGATGGGATATAGGATGGGAATGAGGAATATGATCAAGATGGATAATATGATAGGATGAGGAGTGAAAATGGGGTTCAAAAGTTGCATACACCATTGGATATGATGGAGGGGATTCTTTAGATTGGTGCCATGAAATCATGAGATTCAAAACCTTTTAACTTGTTGATTCTTTGACCTAAGCATTAAGAGGATGATCAGCCTTATGCTTATTATTTTTGACTTTATTTTGAACCATTGATTGTATATTGCCCCCTGGTCCTTGATTTTGGGCTTCACCTGAGGAGATTGATTTTTGACTTGATAGATAATTATTTTCACTTTGATATGCCCCTAGTGATAGATTTTGGGATTCACTAGGGAAAGACACTTTTGATTAGGTTGATGATTTGATTTTGACTAATATAATCAAAGACAATTTGGCTTATGATTATTGGATGATGGTATTAGATATTTGTATTTGAATCATGCAATATGGAATGTAGAGGGGAATCTAATGATGCATATTCCCTATAGTCCCCTTATGGAGTGTGACATAGGGATTATGGAGATGAGGTGGATGATGATGTTGGAAATTTGAGCAAGGAGATAGTTGATAGCATGGAATTGTCATTTCTGTCAAATTTTAATTTCTTTAATGTCATTAAGATTGAAATTGATCATGCATTAATTCCAAAGGTTGAGTTGAGAAGACCTGTGGAGTAAATTGTGTTTGTGAAGTTCTTTTACTCAAAAAAGGCAATTGGGTTAAGTTTAGAAGACTTGAGTTGAGCAAATTTGATTGAGGGAATTCTTTCAAAAATATTGGTAAAGACCTTTTTCTTGGACAAAATACTCACAACTAATAAGGGAATTCTTTCAGGAAAATGTTAAAGGCAATTCTTTTGGGAAAATTGACTAAGTCGTTGTCAAACAAATTGTCTACAACAAAGATTCCAAAGGAAATGAGCACCACTTGGAATTATTTTAGAGAAAATGTCTTAGAGAATTCATTTGAATAAATTATCTTGAACAAAAGTTCCAAAGGGATTTTTTTAGAAAGTCTGAAGGGTATGAGGACCATTGCAAAAGTTCTAAAGGATAAGTGGACCATTCAAATCTTTCAAAGGGATCTTATAAAAATGCTAAAGGGTAAGTGGACCATTCAAATCTTTCAAAGGGATATTTCCAAAAATGCTAAAGGGTATGTGGACCATTTCAAAAGTTATGAAGGACAAGTAGACCTTTTCAAAAAGTCTGAAGGGAAAATGGACCATTGCAAAAAGTTTGAAGGGTATCTTTTGAACATTGCAAAGGGCATGTGGACACTTAAAGAAAAGATGAAGGGTAGCTTATAGACAAAAATTCTAAAGAAATTCCTGTAGACAAAAATATTGAAGAGAATCCTTGTGGATAAAAAGTCCAAAGAAATGATGTGGACAAAAAGTCTAAAGAAAATCCTTGCAGACAAAAAGTCTAAAGAAATGATGCAGACAAAAAGTCTAAAAATCCTTGCAGACAAAAAGTCTAAAGAAATGATGCAGACAAAAAGTCTAAAAATCCTTGCAGACAAAAAGTCTAAAGAAAATCCTTGCAGATAAAAAGTGTGAAGAAAATCCTTATGGACAAAAATTTCAAAGAAAATCCTTGTAGACAAAAGGTTTGGATAAATGCCTTGTAGATAAAAATTTTGTGGAAATTGTCTCTAAAAGCTCTTGACAAAAAACTTGTAACAAATTATCTGAAGAGAGGTCACTTAAAACTTTGCTGAAGATAAAGTGTGGAAGTCTTATAGGGTATTCTCAAAGGGAAAAGGCATGTTAAAGATCAAACAAGTCTAGATGAATCAATGGTACAAAAGCATTACAAAGATGCCAAAGAAAATGAGATCATGTCAACATGCCAAAGTTTAACACTAAAAACAAAGGATAAATATTGAGCATATCGAGGATAATCTAAATGAGTGGAAGTGAACCCAAGGTATAAAAATTAGTGAGATGTAAAAATGGAAGAAAAGGAGCTTGATGGTTAAGGGGATAGTAAACTCAGATGATCCTCGGAGAGCACATGCATTTGATAGGTGTTAAAAGGCCATAAAAAAAGATTTGACAAGGAAAAGAATGTGAACTTGGCATGACAAAGGAATTTGAAAAATCCCACAATCAATGTCTTCCAACTAGCTATATAGGAACAAATAAAACTAGTGTTAAACTTGATATATCTTCACGGAGCTTGAGATATTTCAATTGATGTGATCAAGGAAGCAATACAGTTTAGTGCAGTATAAGTGCAAATGCCAAAGATAGTAAATAAATTTGAATGTTTCCATTTGAAGAATGAATCAAGACATAAAGTCAAAGTCACATTAAATATAGATCAAAATCTTGAACTAGTTAAGTTGAAGTGTGAACACTTCATAGAAAGACAACCCTAAGATGCATCTATCTATATATGCTATAAATAGATCATTTAAATGGTGATATCTTTCTACTATTATTGTAAAAATAATTAGAGTGTTAACTCAAAATTATGAAGAAAGGATATATATAGATATCATGAAAGGGGTAAAGAAAATAAGGTGTGTCAAAGTAGAAGATATCCAGACACAGAGATAAAGGCAGAGAAGTCAAGAAGACACATAGTTAAGGTATAGGTACAGACTAGACTTGTAACAAAAAAGTGTACAAGATTCATTTTGAATCTCTTCTATAATTTTTGAAGTTGTAGCTTCATTTATTTGATAGGTTGGTGCCATCATAAAAACTAAGTTAGTACTCAGTTAGGAATTTGACTCTTCTTTAGAGTGGGTGCTCTTGAATGTAACCAATGAGGTTTGTCTGTGAGACATTTTTCTATGATATTGGATTAGAACAATAGCTTCTAGCAACTTTTCTCGCCATGGTTTTTTCATCTAGGTTTCAATGTTAAAATTTGGTGTTGAGCATTCTTGTGTATGTGTGTGATATCTACTCTATTCTTTACTTATCATAAACTTTGAGTATCTTGTTTAAAAGTTATAAGAACCATGTTTTAGCTAATCTACTGATTCACCCCCCTCTTAGTAGATTGTGTGTTCAACAATTGGTATCAAAGTGTAGGTTCCTTAGGAGAAGCTTAATCAGCTCAGGTAGATCATGGTTGGTGAACCTAATGGCCTACCAAAAAGGATATTCATCATATAATGCTCCTCTATTTGATGGGTTTAACTATGAATTTTGGATCATAAGAATGGAAGCATATTTATCTTCCCTAGGGTTTGATGTATGGATGTTAGTGGTAAATGGTTACACAGCTCCTACTGATCAGGTAGCCAAAAAGGCTTATGAAAATAATTCCAAAGCCAAGAATGCCATTCTTTGTGGGTTGTCAAACTCTAAGTTTATCAAAGTTATGTACTGTCAAAGTGCAAAAGACATCTAGAATAAGTTGAAAGGTATCTATGAAGGAGATGTTAAAGTGAAATAGGCCAATCTATAAATGCACAAAGGATAGTTTGAAAGCCTAAAAATTAATGAAGAAGAGAAGATAATAGACTACATTTTTAGGGTAGATGAGAAAGTAAATTCTATAAGAGGACTTGGAGAAATAATAGAAGAGTCAACTATTATTCAGAAGGTTTTGAGATCCCTTCCATCAAGATATGACTAAAATTTTGGCCATTGAAGAAGCAAGAGATTTGGATAGGATTACTATGGATGAACTACATGGAAATTTCATAGCCTCTAAAATGAGGATGGGAGAGACAGACATAGTCAAGAGAGAAGCAACCTTTAAAGTAGTAAAATCTGCAAAATAAGAAACCTCTATGCTCAATTTTGAGGAGACTGATGGTGAAGAAACAAATTTTGTTAGAAGACTAAAGAGAGGATCAAGTAATTATAAAGGATAAATTCCATTTAAATGTTTTAACTATGATAAGGTATGAAACTTCAGTACAAAATGTCTATTCAATAGGAAGGACAACATCGAGCAAGTTGAAAATGTCAAAAAGGTAAAACTGCATTATGCTAAAAAGAAAAATTTCTTGAAAATTAAAATGGGGTTATATACAAAAGAAGAAAGTGATTCACGAGAAGAAAGTAATAGTGACAACTCTGATGATGAGAATGATTGTGCCTTTCTAGTAGAGGGAAATGAGTTCTTATTTATGGTAGAATAAATCACTTCCTTGAATCAAGAATAAAATGAATATGAAGATTGTGATGAAGGAGAAGAAGGTGAAATAGATATGGAAGGTGAACTGGTGTGTGCTCTTGAAGAAATAAAAAAACTAAGAAAAGAAAACTCAAAATAGAAGAGGAATGAGAAGGAGCTTGAAAAGGCTAACCAAATCATTGTAACACTAAAAACTCAAGTTGAGGAAGCCAACAACATAGTAAAAGTTATTAAAATGGATCTCCAGTTAAAATCTAATGAATGCACAAGTCTTGAAGCAGAACTAGTAGCTTTAAGGAAAGAACTTGAGAAGGCAAGAAACCATATAAGTAAAAGCTTAAAGCTTACAAAAGTATTTGAAGCTCTTAGTAAACTGATCAATGCATAAAATCCCCCCTTAAATGAAAAGTCAGGTCTTGGATATAATAAATAAAAATGATCCTTAGCATGCACATCAATGAACTTTTATCATAACTTCAAGAAAGGAGGAGAAACAAAATCTATGAACAATAAAGAAGAAATGAAGGCAAAGACCAGAAAGGACATAAAGACTAATCCAAGGAAAGATGTAGAAGGATTATTCAAAGTGACAGATCTGAAAAAGTAGAAAGGTAAATGTTATTTGGTATACTACACCAAAAAATGATATGACCAAGTAGGCTCCTTCCTTTTATGGTTATTGTTATAACTATAATTATTTTGGTCATAGGGCTATTAATTGTAGAGTCTTTCCTACTAAAATATTTAATTATGTTAGTAGAAATTCATTTGATCCTTTGATAAATTCAAGTTTGATGTGTTACAATTGTAATAAATTTGGACATATAGCTAAGTATTATAGAGCTAACATTGTAATGATAAGAAAGTACAGCTTAGGCAAAACCAAGTTTTCAAATGAGAATAGAGTTTCAAAGACCAATTATAAAGAGAAGAGAAAGGTAAATGAGGACCCAAAAGGATATGGAAGGTGAAATATCAATCCTTGATTGCTCAAATGACAATCCATGCCAAAGTGTAAAACTTGTGGGTTATATACAATAGTTGCTCAAAGCATATGATTGGGGATAAGACCAAATTCACCAACTTAAGCAGATGTAAGGAAGGGACTGTCAGTTTGGGTGATAACACTATAGTCAAAATAAGAGGTAAAGGAACCTTGCACATAGATGGAAGGCTTCCTACACATGATGTTATATATGTTAAAGGACTTAAACATAATCTATTAAGTGTAAGTCAGATGTGTGATAATGGTTATGAAGTCACATTTAACATTGAAGGTTATAAACTGAAAAGATCTAGTAAAACTGTTGCACAAGGAAGAAGAATTGAAAGCAACATATACAACTTGATTAAAGAAAATAATGCAAGTTGTCTCATTAGAAAAGTTGATGAGAGATAGTTATGGCATAAAATAATGGGTCACATCAACTTTAACAATCTATTCAAGTTAAGCTCTAATAAGTGTGTTAGACATATGCCAAAAATTGTCAAACCTACAGACGTCACATGCAGAGCATGCCAACTAGGAAAGTAGACAAGAGTCAGATTTGAAATAAAAGAATACATGACCTTAAAATCCCTACAAGTTGTTCATATAGATTTATGTGGTCCTACTAGGACTAAAGGATCTAAGGGTGTATATTAATTTATGGTATTTGTAGATGACTTCTCAAGGATGACATGGGCAACTTTCTTGAAAGATAAATTAGAAGCCTTTGAGAGATTCAAGATCTTCAGGGCCATGGTTGAGAATGAAATGGGAAGAAAAATCAAGTGTCTAAGATCAGACAAAGGTGGAGAATTCACTTCCAATGAGTTTATATAATATTATGATAAGCATGGAATTAAGAGATAATACTCTGCTGCATGTACTCTACAGAAAAATGGAGTTGTAGAAAGAAAAAATAGAATAGTGAGGGAAGTGGCCAGAATAATGCTGAAAGAGGCAAAACTTCCTGATGGATATTGGAAAGAGGTAGTTCAAACATCAACATATATCCTAAACAAATTTCAACTTAGGGTAAAGAGTGATAAAACCCCATATGAATTATGGTTTGAAAAACCTACATCTATGAAATATTTTAGAGTGTTTGGAAGCAAGTGCTACATTAGAAGAAAAGAGGCCAAACTAGGAAGTTTTGAGTCAAGATGTGATGAAGGAATTTTTCTTGGATACTCCACTCACAACAAAGCCTATGTGTGTTACAACAAATGGATGCATAAAATAGTGAAAAGCATCAACATAAAGGTAGAAGAAGGATTCAAACAAGTTGATGTAAATGAGGAGATCAGAATTGAAGAAATAGAAGGAGAAAAAAATGAAGAAGAAAATAGTGAAGAGGTGGAAGAGAAGAGCAAAAAGGCACTTGTAAGGTTTGTTAAAAAAGAACATACCAAGGAGCAAATAATTGGCATCAAAGATGAAGGTGTTTAGACTAGGATAAGAGCTGTAATGAACAAGGAGAAAGTAAAATTTTCTCTACTTTTAGAAATTAAACCTAAGACCTTAAATGAAGGCATTAAAGATGAAAAATAGCTAACAGTCATGGAAGAAGAACTCAGCCAAATTGAAAAGAATAAAGCTTGGGAACTAGTTCCCAGACCCTCAAACAAGAATGCAATAGGAACTAAGTGGGTTTATAGAAACAAACTCAATGAAGATTGAGTAGTCATAAGAAACAAAGATAGACTAGTGTGCAAAGGATATGCACAAGTAGAAGGCATATATTTTGAAGAAACATTTGCTTCTATGGCAAGACTAGAAGCTATTAGAATGTTCTTGGCATTCTCTATTCACAAGAAATTCAAAGTGTATCAAATGGATGTGAAGTCAACATTCCTAAATGGGAACTTAGAAGAAGAGGTGTACATTAAATAGCTAGAAGGATTTCAGTTAGAAAAGGAAGAAAGTTATGTGTGCAAACTAAAGAAAGCTCTGTATGGTCTACAATAGGCACTAAGAGCATGATATTCATGATTGGATCAATACCTATAATGACAAGATTTAAAAAATGGGTGTGTAGATAATAATCTATACTTTATATTAAAAGGTGAGCATATGCTATTTATTGTTGTATATGTGGATGATATTATCTTTGGAGGTGGTGATAGTAACATGTGCAAAGAATTTACCACAAAAATGCAAAATGACTTTGAAATGTCAATGTTGGGAGAAATCTCCTTCTTCCTTGGTTTACATATTAAACAAACTAATGAAGGGATATTCATATCTCAAGTAAAGTATACAAAGGAAATGCTCAAGAAAATTGGAATGGAGGATAACAACCCAATTAGTACTCCCATGATGACTAGCTATAAGCTAAGTAAGGAAGACGGGTATCTTGATGTAAATAATACACTATATAGATCAATGATTGGTAGTCTAATGTATTTAATAGCATCAAAACTAGACATCATACAAGATATATGCATGGTTTCATAGTATCAAGAAGCCCCTAAAGTATCACATGTTAATGTGGTAAAAAGAATTCTCAGGTACATCAAGATCACAATAGAGTTTGGGTTGTGGTACCCAACTAGCAAGGATATTACTTTGGTTGCATATACTGATGGTGAATGGGCATGAAGTGTGGATGATAGAAAAAACACAAGTGGTGGTGCATTCTTTTTGGGTAATAAATTTTATGTCTTGGATAAGCAAGAAGCAAGAATGGATTACACTCTCTACAATTGAAGCAAAGTATGTTGCAGCAACTGCTTACTACACTCAAGTCTTATGGATGAAACAAACTCTCAAGGACATAAAGGTAGAATATCAAACACTTATCTTTATTTATTGTGATAATTCAAGTGTCATAAATCTATCCAAGAATCTAATGATGCATTCTAAAACCAATCATATCTCAATAAAATATCATTTATTGAGAGAAAAAGTAGCAAGTCAAGGGGTCACAATGGAATATGTGCCAACCAAGGATCAGATTGCAAATATCTTTACCAAGCCTCTTCCCAAGGAGTAATTCAAGTATCTGAGCTAGAAGTCAAGAGTTGTAGCTCCCACCCCATATCACTAACCTCTTATGATAGGTTATAAGTCTAGGGGGAGTATAGCAGACATTTTATTAAGCTCCTAGATTAAGAGTAAAGGCAATTTGCTATGTACCTTACACATCATTTTCCATATGATGTTAAATTACATACTAAAATATTTTGGATCTAGATTTCTATGCTCATCTATTATTGATTGTTCTTTCAGACCAATGCTATATCTAGGATCAATTGACACATATGAAAGCCCAGAGACTCATATGAATAATTTAGGTTAGTGTGCATTATCTAAGGGGGAGTCTTTTTCATAATGCTCTATCTAAATAGGTCTAAGGATCAGAACAACTTAGTAGCAGTGTGTCTTATTGGTTCAATAAACACTCTTTGTCATTAATGTCAAAGGAGGAGAAATTAGATTAAGAGAAAGCAATTAGAATGTGAAGGGATTTTTGAGGATGTCTTTACTCATTGAGAATGTTCTGCCATCAATGAAAAAGGGGGATATTGTTGGAATTTTGAGCAAGGAGATAGTTGAAATCATGGAATTGTCATTGATGTCAAAGGTTAATGTCCTTAATATCATTGAGATTAAAACTGATCATGCATTAATGTCAAAGGTTGAGTTGAGCAGAACTGTGGAGTAAATCACATTTGTGAAGTGCTTTTACTCAGAAAAGGCAATCAGGTTAAGTCTAGAAGACTTGAGTTGAGCAAATTTGATTGAGGGAATTCTTTCATAAATATTGGTAAAGACCTTTTTCTTGAAAAAATTGCTTGTAGCTAATAAGGGAATTATTTTAGGAAAATGTTAAAGATAATTCTTTTGGGAAAATTGACTACATCATTGTCAGACAAATTCTATGCAACAAAGCTTTTGAAGGAAATGAGTGTCACTTGGAATTATTTCAGAGAAAGTGTCTTGGAGAATTCATTTGGAGAAATTATCCCAAACAAAATTTCTGAAGGGATCTTTTTAGAAAGTCTGAAGGGTATGAGGACCATTGTAAAAGTTCTGAAGGATAAGTTGACCATTCAAGCTTCCAAAGGGATTTTTTAAAAATGCCAAAGGGTAAGTGGACCATTTAAAGCTTCCAAAGGGATATTTTCTAAGATGTTGAAGGGTATGTAGACTGTTGCAAAAGTTTTGAAGGACAAGTGGACCTTTTCAAAAAGTCTGAAGGGAAAATGGACCATTACAAAAAGTCTGAAGGGTATCTTTTGAACATTATAAAGGGAATGTGGACACTTGTAGAAAAGATGAAGGGTAGCTTGTGGATAAAAATTCTAAAGAAATGCTTGTGGACAAAAATATTGAAGAGAAGCCTTGCAGATAAAAAGTCTAAAGAAATGATGTAGACAAAAAGTTTTAAGAAAAGCCTTGCAGATAAAAAGTTTGAATAAATGGCGTGGACAAAAATCCTGAAGAAAAGCCTTATGGGTAAAAAGTCTAAAGAAAATCCCTGCAAATAATTTTTTTGAAGAAAAGCCTTACGGATAAAAAGATCAAAGGAATGCCTTGCAGATAAAAATTCCATGGAAATTATCTCAAAAGGATCTTGACAAAAAGCTCACAACAAATTGTCTGAAGAGAGATCACTTGTAACTTTTCTAAAGATAAAGTGTGGAAGTCTTATAGGGTATTCTCAAAGGGACAAGGCATGTTAAATATTGAGAAATTATACAAGAATCAATGGTATAAAAGCATTACAAAGATGCTGAAGAAAATGAGATCACATCAACATGCTAAAGTTTAACACTAATAACAAAGGATAAAGATCGAGCATATCGATTATAATATAAAGGAGTGGAAATGAACCCAAGGTATAAAAAGTAGTGAGATGTAAAAAGGGAAGAAAAGGAGCTCGATGGTTAATGGGATAGTAAGCTTAGATGATCCTCTGAGAGCATGCACATTTGACATGTGTCAAAAGGTCATAAGAAAAGATTTGACAAGGAAAAGAACATAAACTTGGTATGATAAAGGAATTTGAAAAATCCCATAATCAATGTCTTCTAATTGTCTATGTAGGAACAAATGGAACTAGTGTTGAGATTGATATATCTTTATGGAGCTTGAGATATTTCAATCGAAGTGATCAAGGAAATGATATAATTAAGTGTAGATGCCAAAGATAGTAAATAAATTTGGATGTTGCCATTTAAAGCATGAATTGAGACATAAAGTCAAATTTGCATTGAATAAAAATCAAAATATTGAATCGATTAAGTTGAAGTGTGAACACTTCATAGAAAGACAACCCTAAGATGAATTTGTCTGTCTATGCTATGAATAGATCATTTTAACGGTGCTATCTTTCTACTACTACTGCAAAAATAATTAGAGTGTGGACTCAAAATTGTCAAGAAAGGACATATGTAGACAATGTGAAAGGGACAAAGAAAATAAGGTGTTTCAAATTAGAAGATATATAGACATAAAGAGATAAAGGTAGAGAATTTGAGAAGACACATAGTTAAGGCACAGTTATAGACTAGACTTGTAACATAAAAGTGTACAAGATTTATTCTAAATCTCTTCTATAATTTTTGAAGTTATAGCTTCATTTCTATGATAGGTTGGTGACATCAGAAAAACTAAGTTGGTGCTCAGTTAGGAAGTTGATGCTTCCTTAGAGTAGGTGCTCTTGAATGTAACCAGTGAGGTTTGTCTGTGAGACATTTTTCTATGAGGTTGGATTAGAATAGTAGCTTCTAGTAGCTTTTCTAGCCATGGTTTTTCCCTCTGGGTTTCCATGTTAAAATTTGGTGTTGAGAATTCTTGTGTATGTGTGTGATCTCTGCTTTATTATTTACTTAGCATATACTTTGAGTATCTTTTCTAAAAGTTCTAAGAACCAAGTTTTAGCTAATCTATTGATTCACCCCCATCTTAGTAGATTATGTGTTTAATAAATGAATGTTATGTGAGGGAGTAAGGGGATGATGGGTAGCATAGTTATTATAAGGTTCACTAGGATCCATAGCCTCAATGTTGGATAAAGTGTCCTCAATAATATTAAAAGGATAATGAATACTAGATGTACTATGTGCATCCAAATGAGGATCAAATTTGCTCTGGTAATCTTTGAGAGATATAGTGATCAAGAACTCAGTGATGACTTCATCATCTTGATTGGGATTAAAAGATATGCCTAGTGATGTAATTGAGGTATTTGGATTTGAGGTACCCTTAAAAAGATCAAAATTATCAACATCAATGAGGGATGATGTTTCTGATGAGGAATCTGATTTAGATAATGGTACTACACATGATTTTTAGGTGAATAAAACTTGTTTTAACTCTGACGTTATCTCTGATGTACATG
Organism: Torreya grandis; assembly: GCA_037957365.1. Lineage (NCBI taxonomy): Eukaryota > Viridiplantae > Streptophyta > Pinopsida > Cupressales > Taxaceae > Torreya > Torreya grandis. The sequence goes on from JARHVA010008323.1 coordinate 406,202, forward strand.
ATGTAGTGATGTGAGTAAAGGAGTGATTATCCATTATTTTCCTCTCAACATGGGTTTATTGGTATTATGGGTGAGGGGAAGATGATAGAGGGACAATGGATTGAGAAAAGATAGGTCCATGAAAGGAATAATAGGATATGGGAGGATTAGGCTTATGGAGAATAGACTTGTTTTGAATAGATGGGTGGTCAAAGATGAGGGGATCATAGAGGATGGATAGGATGTCTTGACCTTGGATTGGAAGAGGAAGGGTTTGATCATGATTGGAAATATAATCTTGGTATTCCTCTTCTTATTCACCCAAAGAGATAAACTCATTTGATTCATTCTCGATTACTATGTCTCCATTGTTTATGAGGATTTGGACATAGTCTCAAAATTTTTGACATATTTTAATGGAATTCCTCCAAGTTTGATGATAAGGATAATAGAGGTTTGATTTATACCAAGAGGGATTTAGATTGGTAGGATCTAGATGTTGTATGGTTGGGTAGACCATCATGTTAGTAGTGACAAGTTATTAGAAAAGAGATTTTGAGGATATAAGAAGGGGAGTATAGGGAACCTCTTCACTTTGTGTCTTGGATGTGAAGGCATTAGAATTTAGATCTGATGATTGTTGAAGTGACTATGTGGATGGTTTTGTGGTAAATGAGGTGGCCAAGATTGGATTCCCATTACTAGTAGGGGAAGAGTTAGATGATTGGATATTACTAGTGCATGGGGGATTGGAAGGAAACTTACACAAAGGGGGTTATGATGGAGGTACAATAAGTTTAAGGGGGTCAACACCTTCAAAAAGTGGTACACCCATCATAATGAACTATAAGAGGATTTTATCCTTATTGGTAACAATGTATTGGTCTATGAAAGTAGGGTTGAGGTTCATGGTGGTGGGTGATAAAGGATGGGGGACTTGATGGGATTGCAATTTAGAGTTGGAAATATTAGAATTGGAAGAAGGTGATGGTGATGTCATATTATTAGTGGATGATGAGTTTGACAAGTTGGGTCTTCCTTTATTAGTAAGATGAGGGAGTGGTGATGGATTATGATTGGAAGATAGAGGATTTAACTATGGAAAAGTATCAACTAGGGTTGAGGGGATTTAGATAGGGATAACTGATGGTGGATGGGAATGGGATAAGGATTAATGGTGGAATTTTTTGGGAGGTGAATTAGGGCGCATGGGGTTGAAATAATCAATAAAAAAAGCACCCATCTTCCATATCTACAAGAGGAACTCATATTTATTCTCTATAATGTATTGATTGATTAGGGTGACCGCATCAAGGAAGGATAAGACTAATTTCATGGGGTTAAGTGTTGGTTTAGGGTGAATGGGATCAAGGTCAGAAGGTAGGTGGGAACCTAATTATAGTGCATGTAAAAGGACTTAATCCTTGTTGGCTAGGATGTATTGGTATAAAATAACTAGGTCCAAATTCATGGGGAAAGATGGATGATGATGTGGAGGTAGATGAAGAATTGTTTGAACAAAGTAAGGCTGAAGGACCAAGCTAGTATGATAGGTGATGATGAGGATATAATAGAAAAATGGATTAAAACATGATTGTGATGATGGATGAATATGATAAAATTTTAGACCAATAGTACAATAGGTGCTAATGACCTATCAACAATGCCTAGTAGTCAAGCTAGAAAAAGGGATAGTGATGGGTGCCTAGATTCAAACTAGTAAGATGATAATATGATGGGTGATAGTTATGAATAGGAAAGGATGATAGAGATTAGATTTATGATGATGGGTTTACTATATTAAGATTGATAAATGATAAGATGTTAATAGTATATTGACTAGGTATGAGATCTGATCGAATGATAGTGGACTAATATGATAGGATGATGTGGATAATAAGACTAGCTCAAGAGCCTTAGACCAATTTTCTCAAGATGGGATGGGGAGGTGAGGATGTGATAAGGATGATTAATATAGGTGTCAATGTTGAATATGATGATGTAGTGATGAAAAGGGTAATGTAAATGAGATGGGGATGGTTAGACCCATATGTGACCCTAGAGAGCCAACTACTATAAGGTAGGATGGGGTTAGTGTAGATGGATAATATAAGTGATGGGTGTATGGAATTAGGATATGATGTGGATGGGATAAAATATGATTAAAATATGAAAGTAATGGGGTGATGACTAATGATAGGTGAATAGGGCTATATTAAGATGAGAGAAAGGTAAGAAAAATATGTACAAGATGATGCCAAGGATGTACAAGATAAGATGTTAGTGATGGGGGTGTGACTGATGATGAGTGGTTCTAATGATAAGATGGGGTAAAATGATGTACAAGAGAATAATGATATGCATAATAGGGTGAGAAAAGGTGATAATTAGGATATGTGGGTGATGGGATGATGATCGATGATGGGTGGTTAGACTAAGAGGGGGATGAGGTGATTATGTGAAGGTAAGTAGTTGATGTTGTTGACTTAGGTTAGGATGTAAGATGGGATTGGGGTATTTAGGTGATAAATGTATGATTAATAATTTGTGGATATAACTAGATTAGGATGTGATGAAGGAAATGTGTTAATGGGAGATAGTGTTTAAGATAAGGATGTATAAGAGACAAGAGGGGGATGATGACATGGATGTACAAGAGAATGATAGATGAATATGAGGGTGATGGGGTGATAACCAATGATGGGTAAGGATATGTTTGGACTAAGTATGGATTAAAAGAAGAGGGTATATACAAATTGATGATGGGATAAGGATATATAAGATGATGATGAGGATATGTGAGTGATAGGGGATGAATAATCTAGGGTGAAGACAAGATGTGGGATGGATGGGAAAATGACAAGGATGTGTAAGATGAAAGGGGATAAAAGATAGTGTATATAAGAGGATGATGAGGTAAGGATGGTGATGGGGATGTGGTCAATGATGAGTGGATATGATGAATGCATATGGTAGCCTATGATGGGATGAAGATAAGATGGGGGATGGGATAAGATGAAGATAATATATAAAAATGGATGATGATAATGATGTATAAGATAATGAAATTATGGTATATAAAAGAGGATAATGGGATAAGTATGAAGAGGCAAGAATAGACAAGGTATCTATTTACAAGATGGTAGGATGTACATGGTGGTTGAACCTAGATAGGTATTAATAGGTGAAGGCTGACTCAGCTCACAAATAGTATGTGTTTAACACAACACACACCCAAGTAAGTCATAACCAATGATTAGTAAACTAATGGGTGTGTAACCCAATTCCCACACCATTTAATAATTTCATAGGTGAGGATATAGGCTGATGACCCTTTATAAAATATACCAAACCCTCTTAACCTTGCTTACACTTGATGGCTACTTCCAAGATGATATTGACTCCTTCAGAGGTATACCTATTATGGCCAAAAGGTCCTATGCTAGGTATATACAAGGCCTCTAGGTAAATCCCTTATATACATAAAGGTATGATGGGGACCAAGTCCATATAAGGTGCTATCTAATTCTTGTTTCAGATAGTTAACTCTTCCCCTTCATGGATGAACTATATGGGGTTAATAACTTAGCCTAATGATAGTTATCCCTAATTTTTAGACTCCATTAGAATATGGATTTTGGTTAGTGCATGGTGATGAAATCCATGATACTAACCCCTATATACTAAGCTCATATGTGGGGACCAATTCCGTGTCATGTGCTATCCTAGAGGGGGGCTAACAAATAAGTAAAACATGATACAATTAATTACCTATGTGAGGGGAAAAATACAATGATTATTTACACACACACTCACACACACAAATATATACATATAATGATTTTTTTTAAAAAGATGATCTATATAATACAAAAATGATTAAAATTAAAAATGATTTTCAAAGTAACAAAAGGAGTCTTTGACAAGCAGCCTATAAGCACATGGTTAGTAATTTAGGTGGTACTCAAAAAGAGATAATCTACAAGACAAAGATTAATAGTTTGGTTGATAATATTGAGGGGAAACTTGTTAGACCCAAAATATGACCTAAAAAAATATGATGTTAGTAAGAAAAAATAACCCCTATAAGAAACAAGATATTAGTCAAATATGCCATAATAAAACATCCTAAAAAAATCATGATATGGATCTATAATTTTTTTGGGATGAATGGGACTTGATGTGGGGGTCTGGAGGTAGCAACTCCTAGTAGGGTCAAGGGGTAGATTCCCTTGATGAGTCTAGGGGAATCATCCCTAGTGCAATCCCTATCATGGTACCATGTGGGGTTGAGGGGTGGAGCCCCTCATCACCAAAGGCAATTTAGGCCTTACAAGAGGCCCAAAATGTCTCAAAAATCACAAAAAAAATAAATATTAAAATGCACTCAAAAAATGCCAAATTGAAGGAAAAAAATATTACAAAATAATAACTACATAGTGCAAAATCATAACTGGGGAGATAAAACCATAGGTTTTTAAGTTATGATATTATCATAGTTAGCTTAAAACTAATAGTTAGCTATAAAACCATGACTATAATTGAAAAAATATCTATTAGCTATAAAATTATATTTTTAGTTTTGTGATAAACTATAAAATCATGATTGGAGATGATTAAATTTCTACTGTAAATAGATCGAGAGTTGTGATATTGTTAGGAATGACAAAATTCAAAATTTAGATAATTGATAGAAGCAAAAATGATTACATACGTAAAAAATTTATTAAAATTATTATCTATAGGTGATTATGATGAGCTACAAACTAATGTTAATGATATTTTTAGAATCTTGACCAACAGATATTAAAATGAGAATTTAAGCAAAATCTAGGTAGAATCTAGAATTTCAAGGGAATCATTTCAATTAAATTTAATCCTAAATTATAACTAGTGGTCAGAATGACAAAATTATGTTAAAAACACAAAATTTCTACTAAATTGACAATATCGTAATTTACCAAAACAATATCATGATTATGAAAATGTTGATACTGTAGTTTTGTCACAGACAGGGAAAGGGGTCAGGCTTATGTTTGGTCTTTATACTTAATTGATTTCATCTACCTCAAACTTCTTGTTGACCCTAAAAAGCACATAGTCCACATATAAATCACACAAAGATAAAATATTGACAAAAAAATTGGGGTTAGTTTAATAGATATGAGTTTAAAAAAAAATCATTGAAAATATTAAATGGAGGACTACATTGATGTCAAAATCCTTTGAAAGAACTCAACATGCCAAAATAGACCCTATAAATTAATAGATAGAGGTTATCCATTAATTATTTTATGGAGGGCTATAATACCATGACTATTGACCTTAATATCATAATTTTTAGGACAAAGTCATGACTGGGAGAGTCATGGTTTTGTCCAAGGATAAAGACCTGCAAAATAGACCGTTAGTAATTTTAAGCAATATCACAACTAGGATAGGTAAAATCATGACTCGCCCAATAATATCACTAATCATGAGTAAAAATATTATTAAAGATCTAAAAAATACATATTAAAGAAAATAGTTAGCAGTTAATTGGATGGTTAAAGCAAAATTATGACTCATGAGGGCAATATCGTGATTGCCTTAGATAATGTCATGACTACTAGTGTGTATACACTAAATTATGCTCACCCTGATAATTATAATAAATTTTACTAATTTATCCTAATTCATATATGTCTTAACCAAAATAACTAATTACCTAATAGTCCCCATCCCATTCCTATATCCCATAAACCTTTACCTTGTCTTAGAAACCAATTAATATCCCCATTAAACCTCTAATAGGACATATTACCTACTAACCTACATCTTAAACCCATTTGACAATTTAAAATTCATATTTATCCACCTACGACACTAGTCACCCTACACCCTATCCATTCCTACAACCATATGAACTCTAAAACTCATTAATCCCCATCTAATCCCCCTTATTATCCCCAAAAATTAGTGAGAGTCCTCTAGAATTAGAGAAGATCCTCCAAGTTTCTAGAAGTCTCTAAACTAGAGACTTCTAAATAATTTAAAATTCCTTAAAAATTCCCTCCATTTTCCTATAAAAGTCCATGCTTGGGCAATGGCCAAGAATAATTATAAATCATGTATCAAGCCATCAAACTCTCATATTTCCACTCTCATTTCATCCTTAACAACCTTCTAGCCGTCATTTAAGCCATTATCCATTTCACTCAAGCATTGGAAGTCATTATCTAGAGTTCTTAAAACAATCCAATATTTCAATTTTGGATATCAAATCATTCAATTGAAAGTCCTAGAATAGAGGCATGAAGAGGCAAAAAATATGGTAAGAATGTTATATTTATTTTGATTTACTTCTTCTATCCAATCTTATTGGTGCCATTAAGTTTTGGGTTTTATTGCTAGTTTTGATAATATTGCTTGAACCTAAAATTTGGTGTATATTTTGGTGACCATAATGGGAAAAAAATCCATTATTCAATCTAATACCATTTATGGAAATGATTTGAGTGATTTCAAGACCAACTAGATGTAGATTTAAGCTTGTATTTTCAAATTTTGATATGTATAGGTGAATCATGATATTGCTATGGTATTCACAGTATTGTAATCATGATTTTATAGAGGCCAATTATGATATTATAAATTAACTCATAATAGTTAGGGGTTTTAATAGAGTTTATTCCTTTGATAATACAATGACTTTGATAGTCTCAAGTTTGTCATGATAGTCATGATATTGTCAATCTCAGTAGTGATATTTTCAAAATTGATAATAAGAGTCAGGTCATAATCTATTTCTACTAAATCTTTATTTCTACAAGTATCTTGTCTATTGGTGTGGTTTCTATGTGTAGGAAATAAATAAAATCCACCAAAATCTAGCTTTTGGCACATTTAATATAAAACTATGACTTTGAGACTTGTGTTATTGTATTGGTAATCATGATATTGCTGATCCTGATAGAGATATTGTTAAATATAGTATTTAGGATTAACTCTATCACTTGTACCTTATTATTACTTAATATAGGATATTTATGTTATCTATTCATGATCTATTTGCTTGGAAGGGTATTTTGAATATTTAATTGCAAAAAGGAAGACATTAAACCAAGAATTTGACTCTTTGGCTATCTCCAACAAAGTTGTGCTCCCTCAGTGGCAAGATTGACCTGATAATAGTGGGTTTATAATCAATAGTTGCAACATTATTTTTTACCTTAAATTGGTAAAACTCTGACCTCTATTCTTGATTTTATATAAAGGCATATTTGGGGTTTTCACAAAGGGCTAATAAGGGTTTGTGTTAAATTGTTGGAAACCTAATCATTTTCCCATCTATTTTTTTGTCTAAGCCCCTTTTGATTATAGGAAAATCTTTGAAAAACATTATTTTATATGTGTAGGAATCATAGGGGAAAAAAAAAGATAGGATAAACATCTCAAACCCCCCATAGACTATTTTGACCTCTTCTACAATACCATGAATTGTGACTTGTAGGATTTCCCTACAAGTTAAAGTTTTTTTATTTGCAGTCATAATATTGTAGAGGAATATAATGTATTAGGTTTTAGTAATAATATACAACATAATAATAAATATTTTTCATCTAAATTGTATATATTATAAAAATCTTGTAATTATCTTAGTATGATAGTTGCCTTAGACTTAGTTTTATTTTTATATTACTATCTGTAATATCACAAATTGGATTTTTTGATAGTCACAATATTGTTAATTCTAGTAGAAATATTGTTAGATAGTAGTGGTATTATTAGTTAGCCATAATAGTTTATTAACAACTTGTAAAGTTGTGACTTGTAATTAGTGTTTTTTACCTAGTTATGATATTGTACATTTTGGTCATGGTTTTGATCTGTGCACTCATGGTTTTGGAGGGACTCATGGCATTGTAAATTTTTTAGCTACTAACACTATTATTATAGGGAAATTCAATATTTAGGCACCCCAATCAGATTTCTAACCCTTGTGCTTGCAAGAAGGGGTGAAGGTTAACATGTTATCCTAGTTTTCATTATATTTTTGATATATCATTATATTTTGTATATATCTTTTATTGTGAAAATCATTTTTGTATATACTTGTTTATTTGTTTGTGCATGTTTATATACAAAAATCAGATTTTATATCATGATCATCACACATAGGTAATTATAATGATCAATTAATCATATCATGTGTTTGATTTTTTGTTAATCCCCCTATAAAATAACACATGACATGGATTTCATCACCATCATATGCTTAGTATATAAGGGTTAGTGTCATGGATTTCACCACCACTCTAACAAAAGTCCATGTTTCGATAGAGTCTATAATTAGGAGAGGTATCACTACAACCTAAGCATAATTACCTATAAAGGGTTCTATGGTGTGAGGGGTAGTTAAGCTCCAAGACATAAAGTAATCAGATAACCATCTACATATACTTGGGCCCCAACATACCATCACGTATATTAGGGATGCACCTAGATAATTTTATATACCTTAGAGTAGGGGACTTCAGCCGTAATGGGTGTACCATTATAGGAGTCAATATCAACTCTAAAGTAGTCATCAGGTGTGAGCATGGTTGAGAGGGTTTGGTATATTCTGTAATGGGTTATAAACTTACACCCTCACCTATGAAGTCATTAGATGGTGTGGGAATTAGGTTACACGCCCTTTATAGTTTACTAATTTAGGATCATACTTGTGCATGTTATTTGAGTGTTGTGACTAGATTGGTATTATTTATCAACTGAGAAAACCAGACCCATATTTTGTGTGCAATACCTTAGAGACCCCTAAGATAACACTTATCATCCTATCATCATATCACATCCTAATTTCTCATCATCCATCACTCACTCATCATTCATCTCCATTTAGCATTTCGATATTTACACCTAGTCTCCATATAGTACCCATCCTCTTGATCATTATATTGTATCCCATCCTAGTGATCATATTATACTAGTGATCCACCTCCCATTTATCCTTTCTCCTACCCATCCAACACTCATATAGTATTCCATACCTCTTATTTCTAATTTTTATTTCATATTTGACAACTATATTCATTGTATTGTCTCATATTCATACTATATAGTCCATATTCTACATCTATTATTTACTAACCCTTCCCTTTTTCTATAAAATCCTCATATAGTAACATCCCCCCTTGTCATAAGTAGTTTGTATAATTTGACCAATTTTTGACTATCATACCACCTCGTATTCATTTCATATTACCTTTTGACCATTGTCTTTTGAATATATATTTACCTTGCCATCTCATATTTACCTATGACCATCTCTTATCTACTAACCATACCATTCTATAACACTTTCATATAGTATCCACCCCATTTTCACATCTTTTCTTGACCATTCTTCTATATCCATCCCATCTACTATCCATCTCATCCTTTCTTATCCATCTTCCATGTCTTTTTTGCTTATATATATCATATCTCATATCCATTTCAATCCATCCCTTTTATAACTTAGCTTCTATCCACCCACATCATATCAAGAATAGTAACTATCCTTATCATGCCTTCATATAATAATTACCTCTCACATATTTATAGACTAGCTTGAATATATCCTCTCCCCTCATATCCATTTGTATATTCATCATTTTTGACTCGTAGTCCATCATATTGTCCCATATCCACCCTTCGTATGCTTATATTACCTCATAATTACTTTATCTGCATAGCTCATCTTCCCCATCGACTATCCTCTAATTTACCCCATTTATTCTATAGCATCTTCCTATAGTAATATCTATCTCTTTCACCAATTAGTTTGTATATAGCATTATATATTTTTGTCTATCATACCCATATCATAATACATTGAACCATTATCTTTTTAAGTCTATATATTCACCTTATAGTGCCCACCTTTTTTATCTACTACCTATTTTACCCATATTCATCCTATAACACTTGTATCTAACATACATCCTTCTTCACATCCTCACAAACTAGCTCGTATACATATATAATTTATCATCTTATCCATTTGTATACTTTTTCTATCATAGAATTCCATATCCACCTCATACCATCTTTGACCATTATTTAATCTTCTATCTATTTTTTGTCCCATTTATCATCTATATCCACCCTATAACATAAAGACCTCTTTGACATCTTCCTTTATAGCTTAATATCCATCCTTTTGACCACACCACTTTATATATAAATCACCTATAATCACTACTCATCCATCACTTTTTATTCACCTAACCCCACCCATTTCACCCCCGTCTTTATTTGGTGATTAGTCCATCCACATCCATTCCTCCCATTCATATATAATTTATCTTGAGTAGTTATTATTATCTAATCCTTCATCACATATCACACCATATACATATCAAACATATCTTGCTTTCCACCCATCCCATTATTTTTAAATACTATATTTTATCTTATAATCAAGATTTTAGTGGTCACCCTTCTTCCTTGAATAGTCATTCATCATATCTCCTTGACTTTGGATTATCACTATACATAGTCTTGTAAGATCCTAATCTATCACCCATCATTATCTTTATCTCTATCATGTAACTTTGTTCTATATCACCCATCAATTTATCCATTTATTAGTTGACAAATATATTTGATCCCATCACTTTTCCTTTAACCTTGCTAGATTGGTTTCTTAAAAGACTTTATCTCTTGGCAATTCTTGGTCATTCCATCTTATTACATCATCACCTTTTGACCACTGGTAATTTGAATTCTAGATAGAAGTAGTATTTTAAGACTTCCATTTCATCCATAAAATTTCATCTCATCACCATTTCATAATGTTTATCCATACCTGAGCTCAACTCTAGATTGGATAAGGCTCTAACCAATATAACAATCCATTAGGGCCTATGTTGACCCAAGTTAGGAATATGATGAAAATAATAGTGATATACACATGCCTAAGGGGAGACTAAAAGATATAATCCCCTCCATAATGATGAATTAATAAACCTCATTGACTATTATTTATATGAAAATCATGACCATGTCCTAGCTCATGTCATAGAAATAAGTGGCACATTACCTTCCACTTTTGATCATACCCTCTTACAAAACCTAGTCCGTCCTACATCATGTCCAAACACCCCATGTAAACATGTTAATCACATACCCAAATAAGAAGAAGGTGTGGACTATGGATTTATTGAAGAAAAAGAATGACCACAACCCCTTCTTAATAATAACACTAAGACTAATTAGAGATAGGATATCATTGAGGATCACCTCGACCAATTGACACAATAATTTAACTTTCTAATCCATAATCAAAGCCTTCCATCTTCTAGACAAAATAATACCAATAATAATAACACTATTAACAATGCCAATAATACTCATAGTACTCATATTCCTCAAGGTAGTCAAAATCAAACTACCAACCTTTTGGGGACCCTACCTTTGCTAAAGAGTGGAAAATGATGAAAGAGACCCTTCAATAGATAGATACATGATATTAAGGTCTTAAATAAAAATATAAATACTTTTGTTCATCATCATTATACATGAGTATTTTGAAGATCCCCTTTCCTCCACACTTTGAAGTACTTAAATTTGAGAAATATCAGGGAAAGGGGGACCCTAGAGATCATGTCCAAGAGTTTTATGTAGCTTTCCATGAGGTAGCTTATGATGATGCTTATATATTTAGACTATTTAACAAGAGTCTTATAGGACCCACTTTTGAATGGTTCATGTACTTGCCTAAAGGGTTAATATCAAGTTTTGGAGAATTAACAGAGCAATTTGTTAGAAACTTCTCATTCAATATAGAGAATGATATCTCCTTTATTGACCTTTACAATAATAAACAATGAAGTGGGGAAATCCTATTATATTTCCTACAAATATGGTAGATCTTGAAAGCTAATTAAGATGCACTATACCTAAAAAATAATTAGCCAATTTTTTTATAAATTACCTTAATATAGAGCTAAAGTACCAATTAAAATTGTATTATGCCAAGACCTTCAACGAGATCATAGAAAAAGGAATGCATATAGAAAAATCCCTTATTGAAAAGGGGATAATCAAACTATATTCTCAGAATGAGCACACCTCAAATCAAGATAATTATTTCTAGGAAAATCCAAGGTCTTTAATAATAACCAGAATTTCATGGGTGATGGGGTAATAGATTCCAAACAACAACATATACAAATAGTCTAAAAGAAATGCCCTACATCATACCCCAATGTCTCTTCCATTAGAGTTCCTCGAGGTAAGACTAAGACTTGTATAGGCAAAATAACACTTATACGATTGAGATTCTTGATATAAATAGTCTTGGACCAATTGATTGCCACCAACATGATTAATCTACCTGACATTAGACCTATGAATGTAAACCAAAACCAAACTAGTATCATGAATATAAGTTTTGAAAATACCATAGGGTAAAAGGACATGACACTGAGTAGTGTATGAAATTAAAACATTATATCTAAGATTTAATTCAAATGGGTGATATAGAGATTGAAAGAGAAGCTCACCCAAATTAGTCAACAAATAGGCCATTGGGAATTTACAAGGATCTACTCTCAAATCATGATCATAAATATTAGAGACCCCAAAGAGACTAGGGTTAGACATCTTCATCTGACTACACTAATTAACATAATGTTCCCTACTATTACATTAACACCATAAAAATTCACAAAATCCAAGAATCTATTCCACCTTCATCCCCCATCATAAAAATTAATAGGGCCACTACTAATTGCATAGCAACCACCTAACATAATAAGATAATAATTCATACAACACCTTCTCAATATCCCTCTACCTCATCTACTACCCAAAAAGGGAATGTTTCTAAAAAATCTTCAAACTCTTTAGATAAATCTTATGATATCATTCAATAATTAGAAAAGACTCTAGCTCAAATTTTCTTGATGGAAATTCTTAAAACATTTGACTTACACCAAGAAATATTAAATCAAGTGATGAATGATTTAAAAGTACCTAGTGACCTGGATACTAGTCAATTTTAGGCACTAATAGAAATTTATCCCCATTGAAAAAAAATACTTTCAGTGCCTGGGATATGATTCTTGTTATCCCATATCATAATTACTCCTTATACATTGAAGTTACCATCTCCCACCATCAGGTTTCCTATGTTCTCATAGATGAAGGATCCATGTGTAACTTATGTAACCTAGACATTTTAAATAAATTGGGATACTCCAAAACATCACTAGGGCCCACTTTGATAATGATTAAAGCTTATGATGATAATGAAATACTATCAATTGGGACTATTTATCTTCCTATTATTGTTGGACCTATAGTACATCAAACTCTAGTTCATGTTATGGATATGGATTTACTATATAACATGTTGCTTAGAAGACCATGGATTCATGAAATGTAAGCTATACCATCCACTCTCCATCAGTGCCTAAAATTCCCTCATTTAAGAATGGAGGTCACCATTATTGGAGTCATATACCACCTCCACAATTTTTAAATGGATCAATCATTATTACCATTACCCCATGTTAGCACTAAAAACACTATATTAATCCCAAAATCTACTAAATATATCTATCTAGATCAATTAGAATCTACATAAAAATAAGCATCTAATGTTTCCCAACTAAAGATCACATCCATAAGATGTGGATAATATGAGTACAAAACATTCTAAATCATAAAAATACCCCTATCTCCATGTAGCTATGGGTCCCCAACCATGAGGAAGGATAATCCCATTAAGTATTACTTTGGGTTAATAGATTTTTCAAGAGTAGGATTTTTTTTGATGAATACATTAAAGATGGAGATGATTCTTGGTGTATTTTGGATGATGAGGCCCTCATCTCTCCTGAATGACACTATCCCAAAGTCCAAAAAATGATGGAGAATATGCAGTACAAACGAAAAGGACTGAGAAAGCAAGAACAAGACCAAATTGAACCTATCATGGTTTAGGAACATCCATAATATTTTTGAATAGGGTACAAACTATATGATGGTAACCTAACCAGTATCATTATGGATTCTTGTTTGACCATTGGGCCGTCTCTCCCCAATGAGGACATCAAAATAGGTTCTATCTATAGCCTCTTCTAGGAGATCATTACCACTAACCTTTTCCTTGATACCATCATCTTCACCATTAACATTTTCCTCTATTATCCATCCCTTATAGATTGGGAATCAAAATAGGATCCCTCCTTTGACATGTTTCAAAATGATGAGGCCATTTTGGAATACATGAGATCTATAGATTTCATGCCATCTGGTGATCATAAAAAGGGGTTTTCTATAAATCTTTATCAATCTACATATTTTGGGGAATAAAAAAATCCCATGTTCAAAGTGATGAAGAATACTCTAAAGAAGAAGAGACTTCTAAAGAACCAGATGAAATCCTATATAACTCATTTACATTAGAATATTATTTTGATATTAATATTGAACTTCTAGACTACTTCACTTTTGATGTTCCAAAAATATCATTACCACCTTATTTGAAAGATCAATCACCCTCACTAATTGAAGATGTAATATAAGTTAATATTAGGACTAATAAACATCCGAAAATGTTGAAACTGGGGGTATCTCTCACAATGGAGGAGTGCCAAGTCATTATTGAGCTATTAAAAGAATTTATAGACACATTCACATGGAGCTATGCTGATATGCTAGGGTTGAACCCCTCATTAGTAGTACACCACCTAGTTGTGTATCTAAATGTGAAACCCATCAAACAAAAAATATGAAAGATGCATCCCAAGGTGGCATTATTAGTCAAGGAGGAATTAAAAAAATTCTTGGAAGCTAGATTTATCTACCCAATAGATTACTCAGATTGGATTTATAATATTTTTCTAGTATCTAAACCACAAGGTAGAATCAAAATTTATAAAGACTTTTAGGATATCAATAAGTCATGTCTTAAAGATGACTTCCCACTCCCAAAAATTGATATGATTGTAGACTCAACAATAGTATATGAAATTTTCTTCTTCATGGATGTATTCTCAAGTTATAATGAAATCAAAATTTCACTTAAGGACCAGCATAAGACAACTTTTATTACTCCATGGGGAACATTTTAATACCAAGTCATGCCATTCAGTGTTAAAAATGTAGGGGTAACCTATTAGTGGGCTATGACCCTTATATTTCATGATATGATCATGATATTGTTGGAGACTATGTAGATGATATTTTGGGTAATTCTCATTTAAGATCAGAACACCATGTGGCTTTAAAGAGGATTTTTGAAAGATTGCAAGAGTATAAATTTAGGTTGAATCTTAAGAAGTGTGTATTTAGAGTCACCTTAGTAAAATGATTGTGATTCATAGTTTCAAGAAGAGGCATCAAGGTAAATACAACAAAGGTCAAAGAAATCACATAAATTCTACCACCTCATAATCTTAAGTAGCTCCAAAGTTTTTAGGGAAAGCTCCAATCCATATGACATTTTATCTCTTAGCTTGTAGATAAGTATCACCCCTTTACTCATCTACTAAAGAAGGGAACTACCTTTCATTGGAATTCAGAGTGCCAATAAGCCTTTGAAATTATAAAATAATATTTGGCTAATCCATTTGTATTATCTCCACCAATCCTAAGAAGAAATTTTCTCTTGAACATTTTAGCAACACCATGTGCCATCAGTGCTCTCCTAACATAGCATAATGATCAGGATAAGGAGTGGGCCATCTATTATCTTAGTCACACACTGATATCCAATGAGATGAATTATACTCCCATTGAAAAGGCATGATTAGACATGGTTTTTGCATCATAGAAACTTTGGCATTACATGATTAATAATCAAGTACAAATCATTTAAAAAGTTTATCCCTTAAAATATTTATTATCCAAATTAGCTCTTACAATTTGAGTAACAAAATGGATAATGCTACTCAGTAAATTTGAAATTGAGTATGTTAATAAAAAATCTATAAAAGGATATGTTATATAGGATTAGTTACTAGAGGCACCATTATAAGTGATTAAGCCAATTGTAACCAATTTCTTAGATGAATCCATAATGAATAATTCACAATATGATAGTTGGAAATTATACTTTGATGGCTCATTCACCACATAGGGGTTTGGATCAGGCATCCTCCTAGTCACTCCATAAGGTGACCTTATTCTAAAATATTTTTACCTTGCCTTCTCATGAATAAATAACATATCAAAATATGAAGCCTTAATAGTTAGACTTCACCTAGCTATTTAATGGAACATATAACAAGTACAAGTACTTAGTGACTCTTAGTTGATTATCAAATAGTTCAATGATGAATTCCAAATGAAGGATGAAAAATTTATTCCTTATAAATAAATAGTGGATTAATTAAAGACAAATTTTCAATCTATAACATTTGAATAAGTTCCATGAGGAAGCAATAAAGTAGCTGATTCCATGACTACTATTGGCTCACTCATTGACCTCCTTGAAGATATTTTGGAAGGTAATTTTTTGATTGAGCATTTGAATATTTTGACCCATCAATGAATGGATCCATTTCAAATTTGTGAAACTAATGATCCTGATATCCCATGGTACCATGACATTTACAACTACCTCCATGACAACATCCTCCCCTAACATTAACCACCACCAACATAAAGCCTTTATCCACTATAGTTCCCATTACATCATCCTTGGTAGCACACTTTATTGATGAGGCTATGATGGAACCCTATTGAGGTGTTTGACATCATAACATGCATATTAGGCAATCAAAGAAGTTCATGATGGTATCTATCAAGGGCACATCAGTGGAATGGACCTAGCCAAAAAATCCTCTAAATTGGCTATTATTGGCAAAAAATGAAATAAGATTCTTGACAATATGTGCATAAATGTGTGGCTTGTCAGGAATATGAGAACATCATTCATGCCCTAGCACAAGAGTTATAACCTATTATGAGTCTATGGATATTTTACATATGGGGCCTTGATTTAATTATCAAGATCAACCCTAATTCATCAAATGGTCATAAATTCATTATCATGGCTATAGATTATTTTACCAAATGGGTATAAGTAATGATGCTTACTTATAAAATAGACCTCTAGATCTCCAAGTTTATTGTCAATCAGATCATTTGAATTTTTGGTATACTTACTAACATAATTCCATATAATGGTAAATTATTTAATAATAAATAATATGAGCCCCTATGTAAAAAATATCATATCTTACAACATTTATCCTCATTGTATTATCCCCAAGGCAATGGACAAGCAAAACAACCAATAAAACCTTTTCAAGATTCTAAAGAAGATAGTTAATCAGGCAAGTTGAAATTGGCACACTCAACTATATCTAGCATTATGGTATTATCATATAAGTATTTTTACACCTACTAAAGCAACTCTATATACCTTGGTTTATGGGACCAAATAAATTTTTCTAGTAGAAGTAGAAATACCCTCTCTTCAACTCTCACTAAGAGGCACTACTATTGATCATAATCTTAGGTAAAAATGTTTTTAAAAACTGTAACTCCTTGATGAATTTTTTTAGAAGGCCTTTAATCACCTTTGAACATATTAGAATAGACTCAAGGGACAATATTGTAAGAAGATTTAGGCTATGGAGTTCAAAATTGGTGATGTAGTACTAAAGGAGAATTAAAAAAAACCAATGTAGAATGAGATAAAATGGGAAGTTTGAAGCCAATTAGTTAGGTCCCTATGTCATTTTTTACAAGTTCAAATTAGGATCATATAAACTAGTCACACTAGCCCATCACATCTCCTTCAAAAATCCATCTAATGGTGAAAACCAGTTCACTGGCACCTTGGGCAAGTACCATGATGAAAATCAATTCTAGGCATCATGGTAAAATAACCCTGACCCTAGTCTCAATAGTGGAAATCTATCATTAGATCTTGAACAAGAATGTGATATAACTACTTTAGTAAGAGGGAAAGACATAACTGGCCAAAGATATTTGTTGAAGGGATCTTTGAAGTAATTTATCCATACTTGGTATACATAACCCCAAGTCCCAACTACATCCACATCATTCCCACCATATATGCATAAATATTTTTTGACAAACATGTATCCTTTTTAGCTTCAACTCAATATTCCATCACCACTCAGTTATATTACTAATCCCTAGGTCCACACCTTCCCACTCTTAATCATCATTATAGAGGGTCACAATAAAATAAAGTTCTCTTCCATAGGGATTTAAGCCAACTCTATGTTATCGAATCTTGTGTTAGGTTGTGGAGCTAAAAGCCTCAACTATGCAGATGAAGAGGAGGATGCTGAAGTTCTAAAAGTACCAGTGTCAGCAGTATGACTGATGTTGGTCATGATGTATGCAGAAGGCAATCGAAATTGGTAGGGAGTCAGCCAATATTAGTTAGCACCAGTTAGACAGGGACTGACGTCGGTCGCCTATGTGTTCCAAAACTGTTCGTTGCATGAACAGTTAGTTTGTTAAACTAAGTGTTTGCATGTAAAGGCTATTTTGAGTCTTGAGCTACGTGTCTATTATTAGTAAACTAAGAGTCTAAGTTATTGTTTAAGTCTAGGATCTATTTATAGACCCATTGGCATGTATTGTAATTATGAGCTAAAAAGGAAGGCAAGGAAGATCCTTCCATTGTAAGATCATTGAGTTGCAGGTTGTTGCAAGCTCATAGGAGATCTACATGTGTAAGTATGGTTTGTTGAATTGTAGGTTACAGGTTCATGGGAGATCTACTTGAAGTACTTTAGAGTGCTTGGTATTGGCAAGGTTATTCCTGACTGGTTAGAGAGGTGAACACCAATTCTGTGTGTGAGTTGTGTGTTGGGACCATTTTTGGTAGGAGAGTGAACTTTTGAAGAAGAATTACTATACACTTGAGGTGTGGCAAGCCTCTATAAGGTGGAAGAGTGTGGCATCTCTTTATTGTATTATTTTTTGTATGAGTATTAATACAAGATTGTATATTGTCTCTCATATTCTATGCTATTTGTGAATTCTAGTTACTTGTACTTCTGGATAATTTTGCATGTTTAATTACTTGTATTTGGTAATCATATTGTGCTCTTTCTGAGGAGCAAGATCCTAACAAGTGGGATCAGAACAAAGTGTGTTGTTCTTGGATTCCCTGACAACTGGTATCAGAGCTTTTGGTTGGGATACTAACAGGTTATTTTAGATCTGGTTAGTGTGTGTTGATTACAGGTTACTCACAGGGGTTTCTGTTTGAGTGGGAGTAGAGCAATGGTAGAAGAAAGTAAGCTATGAATGGAGAAGTTTAATGGCAAGAACTATCAATTATGGAGGATGCAAATTGAAGATTATCTATATCAGAAAGATTTGTACTTACCATTGGGTGGGGTTGATTACAAGCCCCGAGATATGAAGGATGAAGAATGGGAGGTTCATGATCGGAAGGCTCTGGGATCTATAAGGTTGAGTCTTGCATTATCTATGATTTCTAACTTATCACACACTAAGACAATGGTAGAGTTGATGGAATCTTTGGCAAATTTATATGAAAAATCCTCGGCTTCAAATAAGGTATTTCTTATGAAGCAATTATTTAATTTGCAAATGTTGGATGGTGGATTTATACATAGTCATCTTAGTGATTTCCATGGTTTGGTAAACCAGTTAAATTCAGTCAATATTGTTTTTGATGATGAAATTAAGGCTCTCTTAATCTTATGTTCATTACCTAAAAGTTGGGAGAGTTTGGTAATGGTAGTTAGCAATACTGCATCTGCTTCAAAAATATTAAAAGTGGATGATGTTGTGAGTGTGATCTTGAATGAAGAGATATGCAGGAAAAGCACAGGTGAATCATTAGGGAATGCTTTGAGTGTTGAAGGCAGAGGAAGGCAAAGAGAGAAGATAGAGCATGGGAGATCAAGGTCAAAGATAGGTAGGAGATCCAAGTCCAGGTATGGTAGAATAACCTACTGGAAATGTGGAAAGCAAGGGCACTTAAAAAGAGATTGCAGGTTGAGTGAAGATCAGCATGAAGGACATGAAGAAGAAGCAGATGTTGCATATTTCATTACACAAGATGCTCTGGTATGTTCTTTGGATAAAGTAGAATCTTGGGTTTTAGATTCTGGTGCCTCTTTTCATGCATTCCCAAATAGGGATTTTTTTCATGAGTTTGTCCAAGGAGACTTTGGAGAAATTTGTTTAGGGGATGGTAAGCCTTGTCAGATGGTTGGCAAAGGGAAAGTGAAGCTGAAATTGAAGAAAGGTAACACATGGGTGTTAAAGGAGGTCATGCATGTCCCATTTCTAGAGTGAAATTTGATTTCTGTAAGAAGTTTGGGTGATGAGGGTTGCACAGTAACTCTCACAGTGGACTCTTGGAAGGTTACCAAGGGTGCACTTGTTGTAGTAAGAGGTAAGAAAGTAGGTACACTTTATCTATCTACTTGTATTACTGATTCTCTTTCTGGGTTATCTACTTCAGCTGTAGATTTAAAGATGTGGCTTAATAGGCTTGGTCACATGAATAAGAAGGAGATGCATGTTCTTGAGTCAAAGGGTATGCTTTTGGATTTGAAGAGCATAGATCGAGATTTTTGTATGTAGAAGAAGAAGGTGACATTTCTTGAGAGATCCGATGTTAGTGATAAGAACAAGAAAGCCTTGGTTTTCAAGGAGAAGGTGACAGACAAAGTTTAGCATAAGGGGTAGAAGAATTCTGAGCAGAGCAAGGGTGATTTGGACAAGGGTTTGATTCAAAAGGAGCTCATGGGTAGAAGTCAGTTCTCACAAGCAAAACATAGAGATCGACGTTGGTTAGAAAACTAGCATCAGCATCCAGACAGGGACTGATGTCGGCTGTGTAGCCCAACATTGGTGACTCAAGGATAGATAAACACTGGCATCAGCTAGGGGAACTGATGTCGGTGATGAGGTAGTCACAGGGAACTGACATCGGTCAGGTGCAGACTGAGATGTGACTGGCATCGGTCACTGAGATGAATTTTGGGTGGACATCAAGCTGTCAAGGAGTCTCAAGTGCCCATATGGAGGACTTAAAGGGTAATTAAGCCTCAAATTCATCATTTCCCTTCTTTACACTACTTGTTGTTCACTTATGGTAAAGGACCAGGAAGTTATTGAAGAAGCAGAGCAGGTAGATCCAAGAAACAGTGGGAGCTTGACATGGATGAAGGATGTGATTCCTTGGAGGAGAACCAAACAAGTGTTTTGGGTGTTGCTAGCTAGAAGGAAGCACTAAGAGATGAATGGATTTTCAGGATGAAGAAGAGTGAAAATGGACATGTGAGACAGAAGGCTAGGGTATATGGTCTTGAGTAAGTTGCAAGACAATGGAGGTTTAATCATTGTGTTTCTCTTTACCAGGTTGGATAATATTAGCTACATCCTATTACTATATGATGTGTTTGTTGCAGGGTTACATATACAGGGAGTTGCTAAACTAAAGGTAAAGCTAGTTTAGAGGTGTGTCATGAGGAATCTAGGAGCAGCAAGATTCTTTGGCATGAGTGTGTTCTAGGGACATGGAAGGTCACAAGTTGACTTTATTTCAGGATGATTATGTGAGACCAGTTAACATGCCAATGGTTGGACAGTTCATAGAATAGTGTCTTGATTCACATAATGAGGTTAAGTGCATGGTATGTACTAGACCTGAGTTTTCCCAAGTAGTGGGAGTTGTCACAAGTTTGGAGCCAATCTGGAAAAGAAGCATTAGAGGGTAGTTCAGTGGATTCTTAGAGGGACCAACAATAGGTGCACATGCTATGCAGGGTCAAGTTATTTTCTACATGGTTTGTAGATGTGGATGTGGTAGGTGATTTGGATGACAGGAGTTGCACCACAAGATTTGTGGTGGTTAGTCTTCAAGAGTGATCTTGAAGAGGGATACAAAGCCAAGGGAATAAACTAGACAGTGTACAAGTATAGGTATAGTTATAGCTATTTATCTCCAAGTGGGAGATTGTTAGGTTGTGGAGCTAAAAGCTTCAACTATGTAGATGAAGAGGAGGATGCTAAAGTTCCAAAAGTACTGATGTTAGTAGTATGACTGATGTCGGTCATGATGTATGCAGAAGGCAACTGGTGTCGGTAGGGAGTCGGCTGACGTCGGTTAGCACCAATTAGATAGGGACCGACGTCAGTCACCTGTGTGTTCCAGAACTGTTCATTACATGAATAGTTAGTTTGTTGAAATGAGTATTTGCATGTAAAGGCTATTTCAAGTCTTGAGCTACATGTCTATTATTAGTAAACTAAGAGTCTAAGTTATTGTTTAAGTCTGAGATCTATTTATAGATCCATTGGCATGTATTGTAATTATGAGCTGAAAAGGAAGGCAAGGAAGATCCTTCCATTGTAAGATCATTGAGTTACAAGTTATTGCAAGCTCATAGGAGATATACATGTGTAATTATGGTCTATTGAATTGTAGGTTTCAAGTTCATGGGAGATCTACTTGAAGTACTTTAGAGTGCTTGGTACTGGCAGGGTTATTATTGACTGGTTGGAGAGGTGAACACCAATTCTATGTGTGAGTTGTGTGTTGGGACCATTTTTGGTAGGAGAGTGAACTTTTGAAGAAGAATTACTATACACTTGAGGTGTGGCAAGCCTTTGTAAGGTGGAAGAGTGTGGCGTCTCTTTATTGTATTCTTTTATGTACGAGTATTAATACAAGATTGTATATTGTCTCTCATATTCTGTGCTATTTGTGAATTCTAGTTACTTGTACTTCTGGATAATTTTGCATGTTTAATTGCTTGTATTTGGTAATCATATTGTGCTCTTTCTGAGGAGCAAGATCCTAACAAGTGGGATTAGAACAAGGTGTGTTGTTCTTGGATTCCCCGACATCCTGAAGGGTCATCATACCCCCCATGACATAACATAGTTTGAGTTCCATCATGGACAAACTTTTGAAAACCACATATCCTATATATGGCCTCCTCATCATCAATAGATCCATTTTATATCACCATCATTAATCATTTCATCACTCATGAAAATAAATTCCATCAAATGTTATTATTATTGCTCTATATTTTCTTTGCTTATCTTATATGAATATGTGTTTGTTTTAAATATGCTTGTGTGTGTATTGAATCCTTATGTATATATTAATATGTTTTGTTATTTTTTATTGGAATGAGGATGGAATGAGTTAATTTTGAATCTATGTTTGAGAAGGGTCATCTCTTAAGCAAAGTTACCTCATACATCTGCGCTAATGCGTCTTGGAATTTTCATGTCCCTAACATATAGCTACATGATGCAACATTAAAAAAGTGATTTCATATACTTACATCTTAATATCTTCCAAAACTAATCCCACTCTAACCAATCCCCATCACATCTACCTTCACCCAAAGTATGAACCTAAAGCCATCCCATTACCACCCTACCTCCATAGTGCAAGAGGATTTCTACCATAAACACTAAGGATGAAATGAATACAATAAGGGATTAATTTCCTTATGCCATATCTACCCCATGAAGGTAAACTTATCACATAGACATTATGAATATGTAATCATCTATCCATCATATCATATAATAACATCCATAAAATCAAAGTAAATATCCCATTACCACATATCTATCTATCATCACATCACCAATAAAATGCTAAGATCCATCCATAATATACATTAATATATACATCATGACATTAAATATGAATAAAATCAATCTAATCATAACATGTATATAATCAATATCATCATCATATGAACAAAAAATGCATCTTATATCCATAAAAATAACAATAATAAACAACATCCATACATCTATCAACATAAATCGTCATCATATATATATATATATATATAATGTCTAGAATATAATATCTACATGGAATCCATGTCCAAATATATCATAAAAATACATGGAGCCCATGTGGAAAGAATGAACTAGTGATACAAAAAACCTTATACATGTATATATACATAATCATGGCTATGGCCCTAATTGCCTCAGTGGTCCTCCACCTCCTCTGGAAGGCTACCAAATAGATGACTGGCTGGTAGGAAAGGATTTGGTGTGTTGACCCTCTAAAACTATGGCCTCGTATAATGTCTAGTAATATTGGGCCTCACATGTTAGTAACACAATAAGATCCATCACCCCTACCCTCTCAAGGCCTCATTAGCCTTATCTATGGCCCTCTCTACCATCATGATTTTCCTAGTCAATGTCTAAAAATGAGCCCATAGCTATGCCACCTACCCCTATAAACTTTCCACCTACCCTTGTAAGCTTGTTATTTGATGCTATAAAGTGGTGATGTATCCCTAAGCCTAGGTGAGTCACATATATTTTGAACCACCTATGATTTTAAGGTAGCAAAGTTTACTATAGCTAAGCTACTTACCCATCCCTCTAAGAAATCTAGGCCTATAATGCAGTAATCTATCGCTATGCCTATGTCAATTAACTGTTACCTTATGTAATCATATTTTGAAGATGGGATTACAACTAGTCTCACTCATGTGTAATACCTATACTCTTTGATAAATGTTATTGAATCTTACCCTATAGTTAACTAATCAGGGTCTCATCCTCCTCTATCCTCGATGGCTGAGATGGACCTACACCACCATTAGTACCGCCTACCTATATCTATGGCTGGAATGATCCTTGCACCTATGGTCCTACTTGTGTTTGGTCTTAAGACCCCACCTACACTACTATTGCTACCTAATCACCATCTCCACCATCTAACTTAATAACATCTAGGCCATCACCCCTACCTCTTATCTCCCATGTGCAGTCACCTTTCTCCTCTACCTCACCCTCGTCTATATCCTAGCCTATGTCTAAAGCACTCTCCTCACTACACCTCTCCTAACCACCACCTAAGGCCATGCCAATATAATTAGTATTTGAGGCTACAACCATGATGTGTTTACTAATATAACACTAAGATCTAGGATGGCTGTGTAAAAATACTAGTTAATGGGTGTAAGAATCTCATATTTTATATGAACATCTACCCTATTTATAGGTCTCCCCCACTATGGCCTCTCTTAATCACTACATACAAATAAATGCTCTAGGCCTAGCATGTCTTGAATAAAACTAAACTAATGTTGTTAATAATATGGATGGTATCTCTTAATAATATAATCTCATCATCTCATCACATAACACACTATAAGCATATACTACATCACTACCTCATCATCCCAACCGAATCTAATCCCTATATAATGCATCCATGTAATGTGCTTAGGGTATAAATTTTCAAAAGCCTCTTTATAATATCTCATCACTCTATCATGACCTAACTATACTCATAATATCATGTACCATCAAAAGACCATAGGCTTCCCAAGCTCAATCCTTACAAGTCTACCTAATGGTCACTAGATAACAATGTGCTCCCAGCTCTAGATCTACAAAAATAATGACAGTCCAAAACTCTAGGCACTCCTATATGCACCCAAGTATATCTCCATATACAAGTGTGCTAAGATAAATGGTCCCTTGGCAAATTCTAAATAATCATATATCATGTCTACAACTACATCTCCTAAGCTGAGATGAAACCACTATCCACTCTTGTCTAATAGGAGAATGTTAAAAATAAGAGCCATGACTAATAATGTTAATCTATCCAATGTAACCTCACATTGGCACCTATAAATATCAATGCACTTATCTCACATCCCTATCTATAAATTCCCACCTAGTCACTATAAGGTTTAGACCAATGTGCATGACTACAAATAGATCCTATTTCCATGCATGTGTAGATGAAATATCCTATACATATCTTCAAGTGTCATTGTCATCTCCCTACTAAAAAATTATAAGGTACTCATCTCTGAGTGCAATCACTCCACTAACTCTATAATCAGAGCTCAATCTATGTGAGTCAAAGGCATCATTGCCACATCATTTAATACCACTAGCCTAATACCCAAAACTCCTCTAGTGTCACCCACCACATCTTGTGCAACACCCATAAATATCATAGTCATGATGCCAACACACCATAATCCTCTTGAACCAATTATCATCCACCTATCATTATCCCCATCATTAAAACTCTATTCTCATTCATATAGCCTCACCCTCTAAATCCCTACACCTAATCTATCAAAAACACCCTTATCCAAAATCTCATTAATCTTATCACCCTAGTCTAACCCCTATCTCATTGATCCTACCCAAATTAACCTAGATCCTTATCACCCTAAAATTGACCCACTCAACCAACTAACTTCATTCTATTCCTGTAACTTATCTAACTCACCTATCCACCCAATCCAAAAACCTAATTCATTAGCCTAAATCCTAAGTCCATCTAACCTAATTCATTTAGCTCATCACTTACCCATTTTTTTATAACCCTCATAATATCACTATTTGGAAATCATTCCTAATCATGGGATTACAAACCTATGACTCAATAATTATAGGATTGTAAACTTGTGACTCACTAATAGTAGGATTGCAAACCCATACCTCTACAGTCATAGAATGAAAATACCATAATTCCCCTATTGTGATATTGTAATATCATATGTCAATACTTATAGTATTACAATACCACTATTTGTCCCTATAATCCTGTAACTCATGATGGTAATATCATGAATAAGGGAAAAAATACCAGTCATGGTATTTCCAAACTAGTTGTATGACATCTTTTTCTAAAAAATCCACCTAAAAATCTACAAAAACTAACTAAAATCATAAAAATATTGAGTTAGAGTGTTCGTTACTCACTACAAGTCCAACATCAACATCTCTTTAGTAATCTTAGACTCTCTCACCATGATGGGAAGCTCAGGGTAGTTGGTCCATGGTTTTGCCTCAAAGCTTGAAATATCAAAATTTAATGAGTGAAAATGACCCTATTTTGGCTCCTTTATCCTATATGACCTCTGTTGGTTCCCAGTAATGCACCACTATCACTTAGCCTCACACACCTTGGGGGAAATAAATCAAGAAGGGGAGTGCAAGTCTAAGGTGAGGAGATATGAAGATATGCCATTAGAGCTAGGGATGGCTTAGTACCTTGAAAGAACCAAATAGGGATAATGATTGGGAGAGGCCCAACAATGAGGATGGTTAGTTCCCTACTACTTTGGCTCTGCCTAAACCAAGGTGAGAAGACCTATGGGTGGGGGTAGCTAGTTTTGGTGAAGGGATTTCAAACCTTCAACCTTCATAGGAATTTTAAATTAGGAAAAATGGAATATGACTAAAGCATAACTAGACTCACACACTTCACCTTAGAAGGGTTGTCACATGAAATGCATGAATGCTTGTGTCATATGAAAGCTACTTAAGATAGATGGGAAAATGGCTGCAATATTTGATGTGGAAATTGTTATTAAATTATAAGGGGTAAGTTAGGACTTCAATTCTTGTATTTTGACCATATAAAGTTAATACACTTTAGGTGAATAATGTATAGTGCATTCGTTAGGCAGGCAACACTTTTGGTATGCTAGTTGTATGCTGTATGTGGGGTAGAACATGATAGGACAATGTTTAAAATAAAAGTTTGATGAAAATATGTGGAGGGAAAATAAATAAATATGGAGGGGTTTAAACAATAATGATATCTACTTTATCAATAAATGCTTTCTTAATTCTTAAAATAGCTAGGAAGAAACTATGCACATATGGTTCTTGAAAGATTACAAGAAACACTATAGGTTACCTTTCAAGAATTCTTTCCTATTACATACATGAGCCCAAGAATACCCTTAAAAATTATATCAATGATTCATTCCCCAAACTTTAATATACAAAGGATTTTACGTTCTAGTTGCACCTTCCAAATGACTACCATAAAGAAACATACACCAGCCAACCAATCTATTTAGCTTGTGAAAAGAAACACTACATTTGAACAATAAAACAAAATTAAAACCATGAACATATTTTATTAATTTACTAGGAAAAGATTGATCACAACACATTTATTTAAAATGAGATATCATAAGACACTCTAAATAAATGACTCTATAATAAGGGAACATCATAGATGATCTCAAAGCTTGCCAACAATTTTACAAATGAAATCGATTTGGCACCAGGGCACTACACATGGATGACTCTCTAAGCTATCCTCTTTTATGCTCAAATTATTATACAACCTTTGTAAAGGGACAAACCTCTTTTAATTATATAATTCCATAACCATACTTGGAATATTCTATAAAGATACTCTATATAGAAGATTCCTTCATGAGCTTAGAGTTGGTTGTAACGAACTTGATTCCTCAGACCTGCAGGTGTGCTCTCATGATGATGAAGGATATGATTTCCAACTAAAAAATAATATTAATAGTTATATACATGTAAAATAACCCACAAGGGACAAAACAAAACTTTTTCCACTTGCACAAAAAAACAAAAATGTCTTTTCCTCAAATAAAACAAAGTCAGAAAAGAATGTGCCACTACTGAGAAAAATACAAATGTTTCTCAAAAGGAAAGAGACAAAAAAGGAGAAAAAGACAATAAGAGAAAGTGATATATGGGATGATCCCCTTTTTTGGAAATAAACTAGGGGTATCTCATCATGATGTAGAATCCACATCGGTGACTGTGTCCTTTACCAACTTATCTTTGTGTGTAGCAAACTTCTTAATCATATTGGTGAGGATCATTTTATCTAGGCCCATTTGGTACTTGAATTTGGCATCATATTCCCCTAACCAATTGTTTGTTCTCTAGAAAATCCTTGTTTCTTTTGTATCAATGCCTCTAACTTGTCACAAGATTTTTTTAGAGATACCAGGTCCTTTATTTTTTGACCATTGAAAGTTTTATGAGGTGCATCAATGAGATCCTTCAGAGCCTTCTCCAATAGTTATTTTTTTAGGTCCATCACACCATCTAACCTTAATGTTACTCTTAGAGTGGCCTCAATTTTTGATCTCACAATCTTGAGAGACTCCTCTTCTTCTTTTAAATCAAAAGCGCCATCCTTGAGCATGGTGAGCCTATGCTTTATGACCAATTGGAACTCTTTAGACATCTTAATATTATATGGAGAGAATATTTTTTATAATTAAAATATCATTTTCCATTTTACATATTTCATCTATTTTGGGCCTAAGTGCCTCCCAACTTCTAATATCAGCATCATAAATATATGCTAGGGAGCTACACTCTCCTTGCCTATCCATCTCATCATCTAGCCATTTCGTAACTATATGGATTATTTCTTATCCCAAGGATGTCAAATCCTATTTCCAATCTTTTTTCACCCATCCTCTAATCTTTAAATATTTTCTATGGGTGATGTCTAGTGTTGTAATGGGGATATGGGAAAGGTCAAGAGCCTAAATGGTGGTTGGAGTCACTACTTAGGGCTCACTTAGTAAAATTTGTAAGTACTAGATCATAGCCTAAATTTATACCTTTAATTACTCTATGGTGGCTTTATCTTTATCCATTATATGTATCACCATGTCATCTAGGGCTTGTGAAGTATGCTTTAATTCCTTCCTTGATGGCTCCTTGAGATTGTAATGGTAGATGAATTTTTTTTGCATGGGAGTATCCTTATTCAATACATTTAGAGGAAGAATGGCCACTTCAACACTTATTTCCCTTATGTCAGTGAATGTCATTTTGACATGTATCCTAACCTTATTTTGGGGTGTAGATTTTTGATTTTGAACAATCTAAGCTATATCAATATCCCCTACTTTGCTCATCACATCTTTCTCTTCCTTCACTTGGTCTACAATCCAAAGAAGGGGCCTAGTTTGGAAACTTACTGAAGTTATAGATTCTAAGGATGACCTTGTAGTAGTGATGAGTGGTACCAATGAGGAAGAAACTATTTGGAGCATCACTATTTTAGGAGGAGGGCTTAACAAAAATTACTGTGTCTTTTTCACTTTCTTACTCTTATTTTTCCTTCTCTAGGATCAGCTCAACTTGCTCTAAAAATTTGAAATTAGACCCAAGATGGTGAGACTCCATGCATAATTTGTCAATGGAACTCCCTTTTTCTATGTGTAAGATGGAGGATAGAACAATGGCTTCTCATTCCATAACACCCTAGGCCACTAGGTCTGTAGAGGCTATGGTGACTTTCTTGTCACATTTAGGTGACTCTTTACCAATCATGGCCTTGCAACACTTATTCTTCTCTAGGTCATGCACCTTGATGGTGGGGAGAATCCCTTGGGATATTTTAGTTGAAGTAGCATCCTTGGGGGAACTCTCCTTAGCATCTTTATTGACCTCTAAAGTTGTATGGGTGCCCATTTATAGGCTTGATCCCTCTTCTCCTATTTTATCTTTCTCTTATTTTCCCACCTTTACACTACTAGTGGGGGATTAAATGTTATCCATAGGTTCACCCTGATCCCTATCATCTTACTTTGGGGTGTCCTTGACTTAATTGACTTTGTCCTACCTAGGTGACTGAGAAATAACATCTTGGACAAATGCCTCTATTTCTAGGGAGTGGGGCTCTTTTTTAGCAAGGGCTTCTACTTAGATGGCCACCTTGACATCAACATTCATAACATCATCAAAAGATAGAGGATCATCTGAAGTTGTAGGCCCTTACTCATCACATTTACCTTTTTCTATTGTAGGTTCCCCTTCTATAGATGCTCCTTCCATCAATATTTTTGAAGGGGAGTAACATTTATCCCTATGGGTCCTTTGCCAAGTTCTCACCTTAGGGGGAGCAAAGGCATGCTATTTTTTCATTGCCTCAACTATTGGAGTTTCTTCATTTAAGTCCTCCACCTTTCTCATATCCCTAACCCTCTACATGTATGAAGCTTGATCTTCTTTTTTATTTAGGGGCCACTGATCGGTGATTGGGTCTTTGAAGAGAAGTATCCTTTGTTTGATCAAAGATTTTGTTGGAGGTTTGAGGGTCTTCTTGGCTCCTTTTTTGTTTTGGTGGCTCCTCTTATTCCTTACCTCCTCTCTTCCTTGAATATATCTTTGTAGGAGGCTGAACTATAGCCTATTATAGAGATAGGAAAGTTGGGACTAGTGCTTGATTGGCCATGGGAGAAGCCATTGAGGTGGCTGGCACACCCAGAGATTCCCTCCCTAAAATTGAAATAGGGATGATGCTAGCTAGTGTGACCTACCCTGTGAGAATTTTATTCCAAGTTTTGGCCAAGATAATTATCTTTGAGAGAGACATCCCAACTTTAAATTGGATTATAATCATTTTCTTGATGTCCACTAGCTTGGTGAAGTCTGTGTCTCCTAGCTTTCTTTTCCCTCTCCTTGCTGTGGATGATGATGGGGCCAGAGGGTCACCACTATATGCAAGGAGGAATGCATTCAATTATTTCACCTCCCTCAACTCTTATAGGGCAAAGGTGTTGTATGCCTTTAGGTTGACCCCATGCTCCTTCAACCACCTGAAGATTCTCTTCATTATCCATGTTGCTCACCTAGGGATGGAATCATTTTCTTTTTAAGTTAAACCTGATAGAGCGATGGGATAGGATTTAATATTGCTCTTATTGTATGTGGAAAAGAGTGTCATATTCTCATTGATCATATCCTTTTATAGAGGAGTGATGTCATATGCTATGACTTCTTCCACTATTAACCTCATGTACTCCCATTTCCTGACATCTTCGGTGGTGCAATTAGACCACATGTCTTTATAGTGGGAATTATTCCATATCAAGTTTATCACCATATTTATCAACCATTTGATGTCATATTTGGGTTAGGGTGGCATCTTACCAAGTGCATACAAACTCATTTCTAGTTCCAACCCCTTTGCCTTGGCCATAGAAGGGCATGAATAGAAACCAATCACCATAAGAAACTTGAAAGGATTGTTTATCTTTTTCACTGCAATCATTTCATGTAGTGGTAGCATCTACCTACATAACTCCATTATTACCAATATATCATCTAGGTATCTAGGTAATTTTAATGGGCATCTAGAATACCCACTCACCTTGATGTACGTAAATGTTTTGAACTAAATATAGGTGGTGCCAAAATTCTCAATTACATGCTTAGTTATTGTATACATTCTATTCAAGCTCTTTAAGGGGTAGAATACAATCATCATGGGGTTGAAGAAGTAGTTATGCACCTTGAAAAAACTATTTCTAGACCTTTCTAGGGTTACCTTAGGATATATTTCATAAATCCTCATCCCTGTGGGGTTCCTGATAAGTCCCTAGAAAACCCTATTATGTACCAAACTATACATCAAGTAAGAAGACATATAAAATGTACCTTGAAATTTCTCCTTAGAATTAATGGCTATTTGGAGGTACATCATTTATGCATGTAAATTGTCATTGAGGATGGTGGCCTAGTTGATCTCCTTCTTCCTTTCCAGTACATAGAGTATGATTAAAAACATCCATGCCTCAAACTTATCAAAAATGGGTAGCCCATAAATTTTGGTAGCCATGGCTATAACATATTGAGGCAACTCATTACATTTTTCCAACTTTAGGTTCTTTGACATTCTTGATACCTTGGTTCTTTTCTTAGTCTGCCTACATGAGTTTACTACCTCCCAGATGGCTTTCTCATCATTGTCAAAATATTGTTGGCATTCCTTGACACTGAGTGTGATGCTTTTTGGTTAAGGCGGAATGTCAAGCATGGTGCTAAGGGCTTCTAGAGTAAAAGAACATACTACTAAATGACTAACATCAGTGATGGTTCTGATATCTGGTTGATACACTTGAGCACATGCTATGATGAGCTCTGGGTATGGAGTAGCTAGGGGAAACACTATTAGTGGTGCAATGTAGCTCATGCCAACATTGGAAATTACTTATGGGGGGTTGGGGTCTTGAAAAACATTTACCAGTGCCCTAAAATCCAAATTCATAACATCAGTATCCTTGATTGAATCTAATACTGATACGATGCTTCCCTTGGATGCTATTGAAGTAACTACCATTGGTAGTAGCTAAGGCTACACACAGGTGGAAGTAGAAATCCTTTATAACTTGCATTCTGATTCACTATATTCACATCATTCTTTGCTCTGGCACACTTAGTCACTTGGAAGCACAAATCTTTAGCTTTAAATGTGAAAGTTAAGTTAAAATTAAGAATAAAACTTAATTATAATCCCTTGCATTTTAGAATTAGAGTTATCATTAATGCTCTAAGATAACTTGGTAAATTATCACCCACCCAAATTAATTTCTTGAGCCTCATTTAAAAAATAGAGAGAAAATGTAAGGCCTTCTCTTACATGCTAAGTAGCCACTCTTTCACAATACGTGGTGAAATATGAGTGAATCATAGATTTAAAAAACTCCTATTTAGGTCTTTGGGGATTTCCTCACCTTTTTAACCTATTATGATATTTTAGTGCTGTAGGATGAAAAGTCCTGAGTCCTTGATGAAACCAAGGGCACAACCTACAATGATCCTTCTTTTGCAAAAAATTGAGCATTCAAGCCTTTAGGGACCTTTTGGAAAATGTCCATAAAATCGAGTGAGGTAATTTCCAATAGGGTCCCAAAGTTAACAATCACCTGAGCACCTCTACATGGTATGAATATTTTTATTATTAAAAATAGCCATCTGGGCCTTGGGGATTTTAAGCACCATATCCATAAATAGGTAAGTGGGGAAACTTTCAAAATAGGCCTAAAACATTTGAGGGCTTGATGTTCTACCAAGTATCCAAATCAAAAAAGAAATTAGGATCACGGCCACTTTTTCTACTTATACCAACTTCCTTCAAAAGGGGAGGAGTGCAAAATCCTCCCATCTCCCGAATCTCACTCTCAGGGGGGTCCCTTAAGTCAAATACATATTTTTCATTTGGTTCATTGGACTATTCCTCACCTTAATCACTAGAACACATACGTACACCATGCTTTTTTTATCTGGGACACTGACATACTTCCTCTTTTGAGTGTGAAGGATCTAAGCTTTGGAAAAATACTTGGTTACACCCTCAATTATTTACTATAGATTCTCGTGCCATAGAATCCTTTCTCCACATAGTTAATTTTTAAATCTTTCCTAAACCTTCCTTAGGTATTTTATATCTTTGATAGATGTCCCTATGGACTCATCTAACCAAGATAACATACATAATTACTCAAATTACACACCCCTACATTTCTTCCCAATGTAGAATGCATGAAACTAAGACATTAAATCTCATTTAACTTTGGCACATGGCATAGCTCACATAAAGACCCATATTTCTCTAACATAATTTTGGGCACTAACATAAGCTCTTAATTTTGGATGGGAACCCCCTAGAGGTACACAAATAACACAAAATTGGTCACCTATCCATTGGGTATGGAGTCAATAAGAAACACACCATGGGTGAATCACCATTTCAACAAGGCAATCAACCAAAAATAAAAGAGATAAGGATAGATAAAACACAATATGATCAAGGGGACTATAAGATAGATAATTATATACATATGTACATGGGAAAATAAAAACTCAATCTAGGAAATGCTTAGGATGTCTGCCATTCACTGGCAGCTCCAAAATCTCTCCATCGATGTCTTTGAGATAGAAGGTGTGATTTCCTATTTGAAATTTTATGGTGTAGGGACCCATCCAAAGGGAATAAAATTTTCCATGCTTCCCTTTATCTTCATATCTACTGTCCTAGAGTATAACTAGATCACCGACCTAAAAATTTTAGGGAGTAGCTTTTCTATAAAAAATCCTTTTGAGACGTTCCTTGAATTTTATGTGCCTTTCATGAGCTTTTCTCTTAGATTCATCAAGTTAGATGATCTAGTCAATTCTCCCCTTATAATGGCTTATTTATATTCCCACCTTGATCATTTATTGCATGAACTAGTATGTAGGTAATTGTAGATTCAAAGACATAAAAGCTTGGTTCCCATACATGAGCTCTAATGGGTTTTTTTGAGTGGATCTCTTCAGATTGAATCTATCTACCCAAACAACAAACTTCAATTTCTCACCCTATTTTCTTTTGTTTTCAACTAGATTCATCTTGATAAATTTCAATAAGTTTTTATTTTTAGACTCTGCTTGTCCATTTCCTTAAGGATTATGGTTGGATGCATAGGCCAAAGTAGTCCCATAATCCTCACACAATTCATTCAACTATTTAGCTCTAAAACACATAACATTGTCACATATAATATTGACTGGTACCCTAAACCTATAAATGATATTGTTTAATAAGAAATTAATCACTACCTGGTGGGTTGATCTCCTAGTAAGAATTGCCTTAACCCATTTGGTGAAGTAGTCAATAGCCACCAAGATCTATTTATGACCAACACTTGAGGCATCTAAGATTTCACCCATAAAATCCATCTCCTATTATCTGAAAGGCCCCTCAATAGAGACTGATTATAGGGGAAGTGATCTAGATGACTTCATCCTTTTAAAGAACTACTGACATTATTCACATTTTCTAACCTAGGTAATTATATATATGAATAGTGTAGGCCACCAATATCCGGCCCTCATGATCTTGTGTGTAGTGACCTTTGAGTAAAAATGGATGCCATACACACCACTATGAATTTATTTTATTATTGGAGAGACCTCACTCTCCAATAAACATCTCAAGAGAACATCATTAGGGTTTTTCCTTGTGAGGTCTTCTTCCAATAGAATATACTTTTGGGATACCAGCTTCAATGTCCTTCTTTGATTCTTTTCTAGATGAGAAGGACAACTCAGAGTTCTTAAGTAATATACTATGTTTCTATACCATGGGGATTTTTTATACTTTGATTCATAATTACCCATCATTATCTCCACATTATTTACTTTCATAGCTTATATATTTGCTTCAGTCATCAACTTAACTAAACCCATGCCATTGACATGCTTAGTGGTTTATATCTCTAGGTCATATTCTTATAGTTTATTAACCCAATGACACCTCTTATCAGTAGTTTAATTTTGAGTTAATATCTCCTTTACCATAGTGTGAGGAACATAGGCAATGATCTTTGAACTCAAAATGTAGGACCTTAATTGTTTGATAGCCTTTAAAAGAGTGAAGGCTTGATTTTTCATTATGGTATATCTAAGCTCAGATCCTTGAAATGACTTGATGAAAAAGGTAATTGGTTGCTCATGACCTTTGTCATTATTTTATATTAGTACTACAATAATGGTATGCATAGATGTAAATGAAAAGATTTAAAATTCTTTTCTAGAGTCTGGGCTAATAAGCACTAGGGCCATAATCAAGGCTGCCTTGATGTTTTGAAATGATTGGGTAGCCTTTTCTTCCCACTTTATGGTTTGATCCTTCTTCAACATTGAAGTGATTTACAAAGTAATCTCTAAAAAATTGGAAACAAATCTTCTAAAAAAA
This sequence comes from Torreya grandis, assembly GCA_037957365.1. Taxonomy (NCBI): domain Eukaryota; kingdom Viridiplantae; phylum Streptophyta; class Pinopsida; order Cupressales; family Taxaceae; genus Torreya; species Torreya grandis. Next base: position 442,485 of record JARHVA010008323.1, read on the forward strand.
TTAATTTGGCCAAAGAAAGATTAAATACCTTTTTTGGTCTATGAGATGGGCACTTTATCACTAGCTTCCAGTCTCTCAGGGTCTATCATAACACCTTGTTGGGATATAATGTGTCCTAGTAACTTCACCTTTTACACTCCAAAATTACACTTATTTAGGTTCAAGGAGATCCCAAACCCATAGCATTTGATAAGCAACTACTCTAAATGCACCAAGTGATCACTCCTCTTTTTGGAGTATATAGTGACATCATCTTGGTAGATAACAATGAATCGATTGATCAATCTAGCAAAGGCTACATCCATTTCTCTCTAAAAAGTGGCACCTACATTCATTAACTAAAAAGGAATTTGAGCATACATGTAGGTGCCCCACAGGGTGGTGAAAGTAGTCTTAGCTCTATCCTACTCTTTGACCACCACCTGATTGTATCTTGAAAAACCATCCAAAGTAGACAACTCTAATCTAGTGATACCTTGAAGCATATTATCCATGCTAGGTAGTGGATAATTATTTTTCAAAGATGCCTTATTTAAATTTTGGAAATCTACATAGAGTTAGATGTCTCCATTTTTTTCTAATAGGGACAAGGTTCACCACCCATGATGAATATTTGATAGGCTAGATGATCCCATCGTCCCTTAACCTTTTTAGCTCTTCCTAAATTTTGATGGTCAAGATGGCATTGATTGGCCATTGCTTCTAGTAGAATGGATTTGTATTGGACTTAGGGGAATAAAATGTTGAAAGAGATCCTCTCTATATGCATTTAAATTCATGTAAGACCATGCCAAGCAATCCTAGTATTTCTTCAATAGAGGGATAAATAATTTCTTTTCATCTTTACTTAAGTGAACACTAAGCCAAATATTCTTTGGGTTTTCTAGTATCCCAATGTTAATCACAGTCACTTCTTTTGATACAAAAGCACTTCTAGATTTGATTTGGTCTACTCCATAAAAGGGTGCCTCAAGACTAACTAATCCCCTAGGGATGGTATTAGTCTTGAGCTAGATTATTTCCTTCCCATATAGGGTTTCCTTCCCATCATAAAAATGGATCACTGAATCCCAGTCTATAATAACTCCCTCAATTTCCTTTGTGTAGCATAAAAATATTTTAATGTGATCATCATCATCAAAGACTTTCCAATGGTCAATATTGTCTAGAATAGAAGGCCTTACCAACATTTTAACTTGATATTCACAAATGACACCTTTAGATTCAATCTTGAATTTTACAACTCTTTTGGAAAGCACATCTGTCAAATGATTTAGCTCTCATGCATGGTACTAGATGTTAAAAGCATCAAATGATTCACAACAATCCCAAATAACATTTTGGTACTGCTTCAACCTCTTTTGCCTCATGGTGTAAATAGCCTAAACCTATTTAACCACTAACTTAGAGTCACCCTTTACTAACAACCTTTTAAATCCATATTCTTGAGTGATCTGGAGGCCTATCATAAGTGCTTCATATTATGGAATATTGTTTGTGCACTCAAAATCCAATTAAAAGGATAATTTTAAAATTTGGACCTTAGGAGTATAAAAAACAAATCCAACCCCATTTCCAACATTGGAACATGCTCCATCAAAATGGATAACCCAAATGGATTTGATGTCTTAGATATTAGCATCTGGGGGCGTCTCTATAAACTCAACATTTCCTATAAAGCTCCTGATGTTTGTGTCTACATACAACATTTCATCTAGTTGGTACTTAGGGTCTTCCAAGATATGGAGCATTTATGGTTCCCAATTTAGGTGAACCATTTTTCCATCCAAAGGTATTTTAGCATAAGATAAATTCATCTAAATGCTACCACTAATGCTAGTAACCCACTTTTGGGAGAGAAACATTCCCCACTTAGGTGGATAGTCTACAACAACATCATCTATACTTAACTTTTTGGGGTATTACATAAGTTGTACCACCAACCCTTTTACCACACTAACTATAGGCACTTCTCTAGAATCCATGGCAAGGCATCATCCATAAAATGTAGTTTTTCTTATACATAGCTCATTTAGCACAACCAATGACATGATGTTATAAGAAGCATTAGAATCAAACATACAATTATGGATGGTCAATCCACTAATTACCAAAGTGGTATATAATGGGTCAACATCCATTTGTCTCTCTACTAGTGTTGTCCCTAGGTACACTTCCAAGTGTTGTTCAAAAGATTCCAAGGCATTCTTATTTTCTATAGAGGGAACAAAAAGAGGATCTGCCTCAATAATTTCATTGGTAGTAACTTTTTATATGAATCTTAAGTATTCAAAATCTCACTATGTATGCTATAAGATCCTAAGCAACTCCACAAAAAGTATCATGACTTTTGGCTAACTCAGTACATGGGCAATGCCATAAACACTATATTTGGGCAATGGTGTATTAGTAGGTAAACTTATAACATTTTCATTTGGAATATATCCTTCTAGTTCTAAGGGTGAAAAAACAAGAGGAACAATAATTTTGACTTCACTCTTCAAATGAGGCTTCCTAGGCCATTCTTATTTGGAATACTAGATAGAAAAGGGGTTCAATTCTTATCTTGGGTAGCTCTTGGTTTAACATGATAGGGTGTAGGACTAGGCTTAACAAGATTTTGGACCTCCTTAGTTTTGGTGGTTGTTTTATATTTAGTCTCTATCCTAGGAGAAATAACACCTTCATCCTTGAGAGGAGTATTCTAGTCCTTACTTCTTAGATTATACTCCTTTTGTTGGGCAATGACAACATGAATCATCAACTACCAATCCTTAATTAATGGGGGAGAATCCCTATACTTATCCTTCATCATTGATCTTAGGAATTCAAAATCATGAGCTGATAACTCATAATCATGTATCATATTAATTTTGTAGACAAAATTTGGGGATAGAGCTAGAGTGTCCTCATAGTCTAGGATTGATAGGGTACCTACCGCATTTTACTTAAAGATGTAGCTCTCCACCTCTTAGAAATATAATATGTAAATTTTATCTTCATTAGATGTAGTTTTAAAACCAACCACATCTAAACATCCCTCAGAGCTTTTGCTACATGGGGGGTGAGAGAGGAAACATTTATCACACCAGTCAATGTCAACATCAACTATGTCAATCTTAATGGCCAAAGGATCTAGCACATCCTTTCCATCTATCTGAGTATGATTCCTATCATCCCTTGCCAACCCCTTTCCTTTGTCATTATTTATATTTTGGAAAGGTAGCCTACCTTGACATTTATATATCAAGGATAATTCCACTCCTCTCTCTTATGATCCCTCCTATCATCATGATTAGAGGTACCCTAGGATAATCCCTTCTCAGCTCTAGCCAACTTGTAAGAGATTTCCTTGATGGTAATTGCCATGGTCTTCACTATCTCTTTGAGCTCCACTCCTTTGTGAGAGGTTTTCATTTTCTTAGGGTTCACCAGTTTGACATAAACTCTTTTATTCAAAGGCTTATCCATAGCTTTGATGTTATTTTCTATTTGGATAGCCAAATTGAAAGCCATCTTTAGATTTATGGGAGCCCTATCTCTGAGATAATAGGCCACTTTTTTGTCAAATGCATCATAATACTTAATTAGGGAGGTGGCACCACTAGGCTTGATATCCTCAGGTAACCTCCTCAACACCTTATTAAACCTTGAATTGAAATCCTTTACACATTTATCAGAGTTATTTTTGAGGTTTTAAAATTTGGAAAGCATGAATCGAGGATCTATACTCTCACCAAACTACATCTTGAATGCATTAATCATTACTTGCCAAGTATCTATAGATCCATTAGGGAGGGATTTGAACCACTCCTGAGCTTCTTCCTCAAGTGTGTTGACAAAGATCTTTATGTAAACATCCTCCAAGTCAATCTCATAATATTTAATAATATTTAAAAAGGCTTTTGGATGATACTCTATAGGCACTACATTATTTCCCTAGAACTTAGGTGGAACACTCTTAATCTTGATAGGCACCTCATTGGGAAAGCCAAGCATAATAATGAAATTGATGGGTGTAAACCTTGGAATCATGAATGGTCTGCACTAGTTACCTAAATCTTGATCTTCCTCTTCATCATTTTCATTATCTACATTGAAGGTCCTCCTCCTTAAGTCATGGTCTCCAATATCTAAATTAGATGATCAAGGAGAAGTTGGGGGAAGCTAAAAGTGATCACTGCTCATAAAACTATAAAGGGGGGAAATGCTTCTTTAGAGAGAAGGAGATTGACTTACAATGAGTTTAAAACTATTTGAAGCACTCAGGTACCCTTCAACTAATGGGATGTTAGATAACAAGGGGTGTGTGTGAAGAGGAACAAACCGATTAGGTCTTACTTGATAGCCTGAGCCTGACCCACAATAGGTTTCCAAACTTGGGTCATTCTAGAAGGGATTTTCAATTCAAGGACAAGCTCTTTTAAAGGATTCATTTGAAAATAAGATCTAGTATCCTTCAGGTTTGTAAAGCTAAAGAGAGGGTTAAAAAATAAAGGAAGGTACAAATAATAGGCACTGGTACTTTAAACTTGTGATAGAACAAAGTCACCACTAGAAAGACTTCTAGACCAATAAAAACTAGGCACAACCACAAAGAGGCTAGATTTTACACCCTAATAACACCTTTCAAAGATGTTAAATAGATTCCCACTACCAAGGGTAAATGTTCTAAAGATTATTATGAGAGAAAAAATATAATAAGTATGAGCAACTCAAATTGAAAGAAAATCTAGTGAAACATTCAATATTTTTTGACAACCAAGCCCATAACAAGGGTGATAAGTCCCCAGAAATGGTGCCAAAAAAGGCTTATTGGTTCCTAATAATGCACCACTATCACTCAGCCTTATATGCCTTAGGGGAAAGAAATCAAGAAGGGGAATGCAATTCAAAGGTGAGGAGTTAGAAATATATATAATTTTAGCTAGGGAGGGCTCAACACCTTGAAAGAACCAAATAGGGATAATAACTAGGAGAGGCTCGAAAAAGGGGATGGTTAGCTCACTGCTACTTTTGGCTATTCCTAAACCAAGGTGAGAGGACCTACAAGTTGGGGTAGCTATTTTTGGTCAAGGTATTTCTAAGCTTCAACCTTCAGGAGGATTTGAAATTAGGGAAAGGGGAATATGAAGAAAGCATAACCAGATACACACACTCCACCCCGGAAGGGTTGTCACATGAAATGCATGAATGCTTGAGTCATATGAAAGATACTTAAGATAGATAGGAAAATGGATAAAATATTTGATGTGGAAATTATTGTTTAATTAAAAGGGGTAAGAGAGGATTGTAGTGCTAAGAATTTGAGCATATAAAGTGAATACACTTTAAGTGAACAATGTATAGTGCATTGGTCAGGTAGACATCACTTATGGTATGCTAGTTGTATGCTGTATGTGAGGTAGAATAGGGTAGAACAATGTTCACAAGAAAATTTTGATGAAAATATGTAGAGGGATAATAAATAAATATTGAGGGGTTCACATAATCATGATATCTCTTTTATCAACAAATAATTGCTTAATTCTTAAAATATCTAGGAAGAAACTAGACACATATGGTCCTTGTAAGATTACAAGAAACACTATAGGTTACCTTTCAAGAATTCTTTTTTATTGCATCCATGAGCCCAAGACCACCTTTATAAAGGTTATCAATGCTTCATTTGTAAAACTTTAAAATAGAAAGGATTTTAAGTTCTAGTTGCACCTTTTAAATGACTACCATAAAGAAACATACACTAGACAACCAATCTATTTAGCTTGTGAAACGAAACACTATATTTGAATAACAAGACATAATGGAAACCATGAACATATTTTATTCATTTACTAGGAAAAGATTAATCACAACACATTTATTTAAAATTAGATATCATACGACACTCTGTAGAAATGACTCTATAATAAGGGAACATCATAGATGATCTCAAATCTTGCCAATGATTTTACAAATGAAATCGATTTGGCACCAGAGCACTACACAGGGATGACTCTTTGAGCTATCCTATTTTAAACTCAAATTTTTATCTAAAATTTGTAAAGGAAAAAACCCACTTTACTTATACAATTACATAACCATACTTAGCATATTCTATAAAGATACAAACTTGATTCCTCAGACCTGTGGGTGTGCTCTCATGATGATGTAGGATATGATTTTCCACTACAAAAGAATATTTATAGTTATGTACATGTAAAATAACCCACAAGGGATAAAATAAAACTTTGTCCACTTGCACAAAAAAAATTTCCTTTCCTTAAACAAAATAAAATTTGAAAGGAATGTGCCATTATCATGCAAAATACAAAAGTTCCTCAAAAGGAAAGAGACAAAAAACTAGAAAAGGATAAGAAGAGAAAGGGATGTATGGGATGATTCCATTTTTGGGAAATAAAATAGGGGTATCTCATCATGATGTAGAATCCACATTGATGACTGTGTCCTTTGCCAACTTATCTTTGTGTGTAAAAAACTTCTCAATCATATTAATGAGGATCATTTTGTCTGAGCCCATATAGTATTTGAATTTGGAATCATATTCTTCTAACTAATTTTTGGTTCTCTAGATCACTCCCTATTTCTTTGGTATCAATACCTCCAACTTGTCACAATATTTTTTGATAGATACCAGTTCCTTTATTTTTTGGCCATTGAAAGCTTCATGAGGTGCATCGATGAGATCCTTTAGAGCCTTATCCAATAGTTATTTTATCAGGTCCACTATACCATCTAGCCTTAGCATTGATCTTAAAGTGGCCTCAATTTTTGCTCTCATAGTCTTGAGAGACTGCTCTTCTAATTTTAAATCAAAAGAGCCATCCTTGAGCATGGTGAGCTTATGATTTATGTCCAAGTGGCTCTCTCTAGGCATATTAATATTATCTAGAGAGAATGTTTTCTATGATTAAAATACCCTTGCCCATTTTACATATTTCATCTAGTTTGGGCCTAAGTGCCTCCAAAATTTTGATATTAGCATCATAAATAGATGTTAGGGAGCTACACTCTCCTCACCTATCCATCTCATCATCTATCCATTCCATAGCTATATGGATTATTTCTTGGCCTCAGGCTATTAAGTCTTGTGGATAATCTTTTGTCACCCATCCTTTGATCTTTAAATATTCACCATAGGTGAGTCCAATGTTTTAAGTGTGATATGGGAAAGGTTGGGATCTTCGATGGAATTTGGAGTCACCATCTAGGGATCACTTAGTAATTTTTTCAAGAAATGGATCATAGCCTAACATTTTGCCTTTAATTCCTCCATGATGGCTTTATCTTTATCCATTCTGTGCATCACCATATCAACTAGGACTTGTGAAGTATGCTTCAATTCCTTCCTTGATGGCTCCCCAAGATTTTAATGGTATATGGAATAGTTTTTCATAGGAGTATCCTTCTTTAGTGAATTTGGAGGAGGAATGGATACTTTAACACTTCTTTCCCTTATGTCAGTGAATATCATTCTGACATGCATCTTGGCCTTCTTTGGGGGCTTGGCCTTTTGCTTTTAAACAATATGGGCTCTATAAATATCCCCTAATTTTCTCAACATATCCTTCTTTTCCTTCACTTCATCTACAATCCAAATAAGGGGCCTAGTTTGGAAACCCACCAAAGTTGGAGATGTTGAGAATGGCCCTATAGTAGTGATGAGTGGTGCTAGTGGGGAAGCAACCATTGGGAGTGTCAGTAGTTTAGGATGAGGGCTTAATAAAAATTGATGTGTGTCTTCATCACTTACCTACTCTTATTTTTCCTTCTATGGGACTAAATCAACTTGTTATAAAACTTTGAAATTATACCCAAGCTAGTGAGACTCCATGCATAATTTGTCAATGGAACTCCCTTTTTCTGTGTCAAACAGAGGATAGAAAAATGGCTTCTCCTTTCGTAATACCTTAGATCACTAGGTCTATAGAGGCTATGGTGACTTCCTTATCACATTTAGGTAACTCTTCACTAATAATGGCCTTGAAACCCTTATTCTTCTTTGGTTCATGTAGCTTGATGGTGGGGAGAATCCCTTAAGGGATTTTGATTGAAGTAGCATCCTTAGGAGCACTCTCCTTGGCATCTTTATTGACATCTAAAGTTGTAGGGGTGCCCATTTGTAGGCTTTATCCCTCTTCTCCTATTTTATATTTATCTTATTCTCCCACCTTTGTGCTATTTGTGGGGGATTGAATTTTATCCCCAAGTTCACCTTGATCCCCATCATCTTACTTTAGGGTGTCCTTGACTTCATCAACTTTGTCCTACCCAGGTGATTGAGAAATAACATCTTGGAAAAATGCCTCTATTTTTGGGGATTGGGACTCATTTTCATTAGGGGATTATACTTGGGTAAACACCTCAGCACCAACCTTTAAAAAATCATCAAAATATAGAGGATCATCTGAAGTCTTAGCCCTTTCCTCATCACCTTCACCTTTTTCTGTTATAGGTTCCCATTCTATAGATTACCTTCCATAAATATTTTTAAAAGGGAGTGATGTTTCTCCATATGGGTCCTCTATCCATTTCTCACCTTAGGGGGAATTAAGGCATGCCATTTTTTCATTACCTCTATAGGGTACTCCCTGATGATTAGGTCTTTAAAGAGAACTATCCTTTGCTTGATCAGAGATTTTGCTAGATGTTGGTGGGTCTTCTTGGCTATTTTTTTAAATTTTGGTGGCTCTTCTTGTTCCTTGTCTCCTCTCTTTCTTAAATATATATTTAGAGGTGGCTCAAATATAGCCTACTATAAAGATATGATAGTTGGGACTGGTGCTTCACTAGGCATGAGAGAAATTGCTAAGGTGGATGGCACCCCTGTAGCTTCTTTCCCCAAAATTTAAATAGGGATAGTGATAGCTAGTGTGACTTACCCTATGAGAGTTTTATTCCAAGTTTTGGTTAAGCTCATTATCTTCAAGAAAGACATCATAACTCTGGATTAGGTTGCAATCATTTTCTTGACATCCATCAACTTGGTGAAGTCAATGTCTCCCAACTTTATTTTCCCTCTCCCTGGTATAGATGATGATGGGGTAGAAGGTCACCATTGTATTCAAGGAGGAATGAATTCAATTATTTCACCTCCCTCAACTCTTGGAGGGTTGGGGTTTTTTATGACCTAAGGTCAAACCCATGCTCCTTTCACCACCTAAAGGTTCTCTTCATTATCCATGTCACTCACCTGGGGATGTAATCATTTGCTTCCTTAATCAAATCTAGAAGAATGATGGGATGGGATTTAATATTGATCCTATTGTATGTGGAGGAGAACATCATCTTATCAAAGACCATATCCTTGGGGAGAGGAGTGATGTCATATGTTATGACCTCTTGCACTGTTAACCTCATGCACTTCCATTTCCTAACATCTTCTTTGGTGGTGCAATTAGAACACATGTCTTCATAGTGGGAATGATGCCATACCAAATTTGTCACCATATTTATCAACCATATAATGTCATATTAGGTCAGGGTGGAATCTTACCAAGTGTGTACAAACTCAGTTCCAATTCCAACCCCTTTACCTTAGCCTTAGAAGGGCATGAATAGAAATAATTCACCATAAGAAACTTGAAAGGATTGTTTATCTTTTTTGATGTAATCATTTCATGTAGTGGTACCATCTCCCTACACAACTCCATTGTTTCCAATCTATCATCTAGTTATTTGGGTAATTTGAATGGGCATCCATAATACCCACTCACCTTGATATACATAAATATTTTGAACTAAATATAGGTGGTGCCAAAATTCTTAATTACCTACTTGGCTATTGTAGAAATTCTATTCAGTCTCCTTAGGGGTATAATACACTCATCATGGGGTTGAAGAAGTAGTTATTCACCTTGAAAAAAATATTCTTAGACCCTTCTAGGGTTACCTTAGGATATATTTCATAAATCCTCATCCCTACAGGGTTTTTGGTAAGTCCCTAGAAAATGTTATTATGTACCAAACTATACATTAATTAGGAAGACATAAAATGTACCTTGAAATTTCTCCTAGAAGGTGATGGCTGCCTAGAGGTACATCATTTGTGCATGCAAATTATTGCTGAGGATGGTGGCCTAGTCAATCCTCTTCTTCCCTTCTAGTACATAGAGCATGATTAAAAACATCCATGTCTCAAACTTCTCAGTAGGGGGTAGCCCATAAATTATGGTAGCCATGGCTATAACATACTGAGGTAACTCATTAAATTCTACCAACTTTAGGTTTTTTAACATTATTTAGACCTTGGTTATTTTCATGGTTAGCCAATATGAGTTTACTACCTCCCAAATGGCTTTCTCATCATTTTCAGCATATTGCTGACATTCTTTGATGTCAAGTGTGATGCTTTATAATTGAGGGGGAATTCCAAGCATGGTGCTAAGGGCTTCCAAAGTAAAGGAGCATATTGATGAATGACTACCATCAATGATGGTTTTGGTATTTTGTTGATATGCTTGAGCACATGCTATGATGAGCTCTGGGTATGGATCAACTAGGGGAAATACTACTGCTAGTGTGATATATCTCATGTCAACATTGGAAACTAATTTTGGGGGTTTGGGGTCTTGTAAAACATTTACCAGTGCCTCAAAATCTAAATTCATAGCATCAATGTCCTTAATTGAATCCAATACTGATACGATGCTTCCTTTGGATGCTATTGAAGTAATGGCCATTAGTAGTAGCTGAGGCTGCACATAGATTGAAGTAGAAATCCTTTATAACTTGCACTTTGATTCATTATATTCATGTCATTATTGACTCTGAGCACACTTAGTCACTTGGAAGAACAAATATTTAGATCTAAATGTGAAAGGTAAGTTCAAATGAAGAATAATACTTAATTATAATCCCTTGCATTTTAGAATTAGGGTTACCATTAATGCTCCAAGATAAGGTAGACAATTAACACCTACCCCCATCAATTTCTTGAGCCTCATTTTAAAAATAGAGGGAAAATGTAAGGCCTTCCATTGCATGCTAAGTAACTACTCTTTCATAATACGTGGTAAAATATGAGGGAATTATAGATTTAAAAAACTCTTGTTTGGGTCTTCAAGGATTTACTCACCTTTTTTTACATGTTATGACATTTTGGTGCTGTAGGATAAAAAGTCTCGAGTCCCTGATGAAACCAAGGACATAACTTGTAATGATCCTTCTTTTGGAAAAACTTGAGCATTTGGGCCTTCGAGGACCTTTTAGAAAATGTCCATAAAATTGTGTGAGGCAATTTTCAAAAAGGTCCCAAAGTTAACAAGCACCCGAGCACCTCCACGTGGCATGAATATTTTTATTATTAAAAATAACCATATGGGCCCTAGGGATTTTTAGCACCATGTCCACAAAAAGGTAAGTGGGGAAATTTTTCAAAGAGGCCCAAAACATCTAAAGGCCTGATGTTCTACCAAGTATCCAAATCAAAAAATAAATAGGGATCACAACCACTTTTTCCACTTATACCAACTTCCTTCAAAAGGGGAGGAGTGAAAAATACTCCCATCTCTTAAATCTCACTCTTAGGGGGCATCCCTTAAATCAAATACATATTTTTCATTCAGTTCATTAGACTATTTCTCACCTTAATCACCAAAACACATAAGTGCAACATGCTATTTTTGTCCAAAACACTAACATACTTCCTCTTTCAAGTGTGAAGGATCCAAGCTTTGGAATAAGACTTGGTTACACCCTTAATTATTTATTATAGAATCTCATGCCATAGAATCCTTGCTCCACAAGTGGTTAATTTGTAAATATTTCTTAAGCCTTCCTTAGGTATTTTCCATCTTCAACAAATGTCCCTCTAGACTCATCTAACTAAGATAATAGACATAATATCTCAAATTACATGCCCCAACATTTCCTCCTGACAAGGAATGCATGAAACTAAGACATTAAAGCTCTCTTAACTTTGGCACAGGGCATAGGTCATACAAAGACCCAAATTATTTTAACATAATTTTGGGCAGTAATAACCTTCCCTATCATCACTTTAATAACATCCCCTATCCCCACTACCATATAATTATCCACACATCTTAAGTCAACCAATTTTAATCATCTTCTAACATTATCTAGGGAAAGACATGGCCAACCTCTTATCATCCATCTTATTTCACATCTAGAACTGCATCAGCCTAAGGTATTTTAAGACTATGTAGGCAACACTTGGTCTTACTATTTGTGCCCAAGTATAGATCAACCACCATTCATCCCTTATCACAATATTGTCTCCTGACTAGTCACTCAGTGATCACATGCTATTTTGAGCCTCAAATCTTACTAAAATTAAGTATTTTTTACTAATAAATATCCCTTATCACTATTATCCCCCTTCAAGATTCCCCTAACATGTATCCTTGCTATAGGACTTATCCCTTAGCTTGAACCCATCTTATTTCATCAATGTTAATTTGTCAAACAAGGCACTTTATAGACATTCATCATTTGTATAGAACACATCACTTAAGATACTTTATCATCATCACTTTGGAGCATATATTTGGTCAATTAGGGCATCCCAACCCTATCCAGACATGCATCTTATCCCATAGTAGGATTCTTGTTTGAGTGACCATCTGAGTTAGTTTTTATCCCCACATGTTCCCTTGAGGGGGTGTCGTATCCCACTAAAAATTGACACTATTTAACATCAAGGTTTTTATTTAAAATACCATCACTCCTTCCACTCACAACACCCTTTCAAAGGGGGGGAAAATGTATGCACTAAATTATGCTCACCCCACTAATTATACTAATTTATGCTAATTTAGCCTAATTCTTATATGTCCTAACCAAAATAACTAATTAGCTAATAATCCCCATCCAATTCTTATATCCCACAAACCTTTACCTTATCCTAAAAACCAATTAATCTCCCCACTAAACCTATAATAGGATCTATTGCCTACTTGCCTACTTCTTAAACACATTTGACAATTTAAATTCATATTTATCCACCTACTACCCTACTCACCCTACCACCCTAACCATTCCTACATCCCTATGGAGCCTAAACCTCATTAATCCCCATATAATCCCCCTTATTATCCCCGAACCTATTGAAAATCCTCTAGAATTGGAGAAGCTCCTTTGAATCTCTAGAAGTCTCTAAACTAAAAAAATTCTAAATAATTTAAAATTACTTCAAAATTGCCTCTATTTTCCTATAAAAGGCCATGCTTCAGCAATGGCCAAGACTGATTTAAAATCATCTATCAAGCCATGAAAATCTCATATTTCCACTCTCATTGCATCCATAACAACCTTCTAGCTCTCATCCAAGCCATTATCCATCTCACTCAAGCATTGGAAGCCATTGTCAAGAGTTTTCAAAGCAATCCAATATTTCAAATTTGGATATCAAATCATTCAAGTGCAAGTGCTAGAATGAAGGCATGAATAGGTAAAAAGGATGGTAGGAATGTTCCATTTATTATGATTTAATTCTTATATCCATTCTTATTAGTGCCATTAAGTTTTGGGTTTTATTTCTAGTTTTGATAATATTGCTTGAACCTAAAATTTGGTACACATAATGCAATGTCGTGAATGCAACCTATACATGTAAAATTTCAAAATTTTCAAGATTTATTTGGTCTAGTTGACCTTGTAAGTTATAAAAAATACAACTAAAAAACAAAATTGATTAATTATGAGTAGAGTCCCATCATGGTCACCTAAATTTAGATGAATTTTGAGCTCTATAGGGATTTAACAATGCAAATTCCAAACTCAAATATTAACCACTAGGTAAGATGATAAATCCATTAGAATCTAAATGCCATTAGATGAATGAAAGATTCAATCCTGAACTTAAATCTTAAATCCTAAGTGCTTCACACCATGTGATGATGCCACCAATTTATCTATTTTATAGCCTCATCCATACCTAGTATATATATTTTTCTATGTAAATCCCCATAACCATCCATGACTTGTAAAAATGAATGAATGAATTTATGATTTTGTGTGTGCATTAATATATATATATATATATATATATATTTATATATATATATATATATTTTTATATATATATATTTATATATATATATTTATATATTATGTTATGGATTAATGGTGATTTTTATTTGATTAGATTATACTTGCATAACTTTATCTAATAAACATTTGAAAGGTAACGTAAGTCTGTAAAAATATTATTTGGGCACAACACTTACAGGCTATCCATAGAAATTATAGGCTTTGACCTATAGGTTTCCTATAACTACTATAGGGTGCCCATAGTAACTATAGGATTCCACTTATAGGTTTCCCATAGCCACTATAGGGTGCCCAAAACAACTATAGGCTTCCACCTATAGGTTGTTTGTAGCCATTGTAGATTGCTTGTAATAACTGTAGGCTTTCACCTATAGGTTGTCTATAGCCACTACATAGAACAAAAATATTTTTGTGATTAGATCTTAATAACACATCCAACTATCTTAAGAACCAAATGAGTGATTGAAAAGGGACCATAAATATTGTGCAGACTTCCCACATGCAAGGAAACTTGGATGTGTTGCCAAAGATGAGAAAGAAAAGGATAATGGGAAGGAGACAAAAATAAGTAAAACAATAAAAATATATACATTATCTTTAACCTAGTCAGGCCTAAAATAAGTAACTTCAGTTATTAACCACCTAAAGTTTGACTGGGATAGTTCCTAAGTATTTGTATTTTTCTCTAGTTTAGTGTTTTTAGTTAAAAGCTAATAAACTACCTTCTATATTTAATGGTTGAACATAGATTAGATTAAGAGTTGGATATATGATAACATAATAGTAGAATTATAGAAGTCATTACATTCTACATATTTTGTAACAATATTTAATTGCTATATATCTGAGTAATGAGAAGGTTTATTTTATAATAAGCTTTTACAAGTCTCTTGTAGAAGGATTGGAACTTAGTTCTGAATGAGGAAGGGCCCCCTTGAAAGGAGTTGTAGTGAAGATCCTAACCCTACTTAGTTAAGTGTGTCATGTAAGTTGATTTCATTATTTGTTTGATTATATAAAGTGTGATGTATGTGTGATTCATAAGTGTAAAGTATTTTTATATTTTTATTATAATAGTTTCATAGTATAACTATCTGGTGAATTCAGTAAAAGTTCATTGTACTACAACTAGTAAGTAAGATAATCTATGGATATATAATACATATATAGTGCTAACATCCTTGTAAAGAATACATACCCTAGGTTGATAATTAATGTTAATCAAATTCAATAATCTAATATTAACTGGGTAATAATTTTACATAACATTTTGGCACCATCATTGGGGAAGGTGTCAATTATTATTTACTAAAATCAATTATTATTTTTTAAGATTGATTAATGCACTATCCTACCCAGTTCAGAAAGTTGAATGAGGACACTATGATGTTTTATACCAGATGTCTAAGTTCCTAGATGTTGATGGTAAACAACATTTTTAATGCACTATCCTACCCAGTTGGGCAAGCTGAGTGAGGACACTACGGTGTCTTATGCTAGATGTCTACATTTCTAGATGTTGATGGTGCACAACCTTGAATACCTATTTGAAATATTTTAATTTAATTAATTCTCATATTTTTAGAATTTAATTTACTATAAGAGTGATTTATTTTCTACAAAGTGTGATTTTAATTTTTCGACTTAAGTTTCCTATTTTCTAGGATAATTTTTCTGCTTTCATTTTTTGCTTTTTAGAGTAATTTTCCTCCTAGTAGATAAATTTACTAATTTATAGAAGTAAAATTTTAATTACAATAATTTTTATTTTTTCACTCCTTTATTATACTTTTTGTTTATTCTAAAACAATCCTCTACAATACATGAAAAACAAAAAAAAGACACCAATCTTATGTAGGAAGGGACAAGACAACTGAAAGGTGTGACACAACATTTATGTAGAGAGAAAGAGATTCTTAAGGGAGATTCCTGCCAAACAAGCCACAAGTTGCTTTCAGGAAAGAACCAAAAATACCTGTAACAACTAATAATTCTATTAAAAAATATACCATAAGCTAGAGGGATCTTAAAGAAGGAAACACTACAAACTAAAGGAAGCAATGTGTAGAAGACGTACTTTGGATTTGAAAAAGGAAAAAAAAAGTGGATGAAACATTAGTTGGGTTAGTAAAGAGAAACAAAAGTGAAAAAATTCACAAACCAAACACTCCATAAAGTAACATCAGAATAACATTCTAACAAGGCTTTTTTGAACAAATCAAAGAAAGCTGAGGAGAATCTTCAGATTTCTCATCTAGTAGAAAGACTGTGGATCAAAAGATAAATGTTTACTATCATGATGATGAAGGGGTTGATATAAAATTTGAAGAGATGATATTGAGTACCTTTGGTATCCATATCACAAGAAATTCCATCATAAATGGATAAGGAGAGTTTATATATGACATTGTGACTCTAGACATAGTTATTTTTGAATTTTCTATTCCAGATGCAATAGGCGTAACATAAATAAAAAATATCTTGCCTTTAGCCTTGCCCAATTTTAGAAGGACATTATCAAAAGACCCAAACACCTTTTAATTTATATTTGATATCCTCTATAGAATCTATGACTATAGGCAAGATGCACATAAATTAAATCTTTTTCTAGCCACACTTAAAGACTTAGCACTTGATTGGTTCATTAGACTAGATAGTAATTCAGTTCACACTTGGGAGGACATGAAAAAGAAATTTCTAGCTAAGTATCAGGAATATGGATGAGGAATAAATTATATAAGGAATTATATCTTTAGGATAAATCAAGAAGGGGATAAATCTTTGGAAGACTATGTTGAATGGTTCATTTTTAGTGTATAAAAGTTCAAGCAAAGTGCACTAGGAGAATAACCTCTAAAAATCATCTTCCTAAAAAGAGTTAGAGAAGATTGTCTAAAATCCTTGGACCTAATGAGTGGGGGAGATATCTCCCATCTACCATTTTTAGACATCAAGGAGTTGAGAAAGAATTATTTCAGGTCTACCATAAATAAAGTCATGGGCAACAAGCTTCCACTGGCTGCTGTAAGTGGCCTATCAAAATCTACAGTTAGTAACTTGTTACAAGACATGAAATAAGATATCATTAGTAACTTGGCTACCCAAATAGATAACCTACACTCAAAGCAAAATCAATAAATATTAGATCAAACTTTGATAATCTATTATTCAAATTATAAGAAGAAGAAAATAGATTGTAGGTGTCACAAAGTTAGGACTAAAATAGCTAACATCACATTTGAAAAACTAGAAATAGTAGAGCTACACACTATGGGAGGAGATGTGGACTAGGTTTTATATGTTTCAAAAAGAAATATATGGGTTTAATGACCATCTTATCCATATGTAGGATAAAATCTACATTTTACAAATTCTACCTCTTTTAATTCACAATTTTCAAATACTATTCCCAATTGGATGAGTCTATTAATGAATGCACTACCTCCTAATTCTAGCTAGTAGCCATCTTAGATAATCTACCCCACCACCTCTTGGTAGCCTCCACAAAACATATCCCCACCTTGGATACAAGCTTGGCAACACCTAAAGGCCTACCTTTCACAAACTAGTGGCAGTATCCCTAGAGACCCAATCAGCCCTAGGTAAACCATCAGGGAGGATTTCCTCCATAATAACAACAACCTCCTAATTTTATACCCAATACACAAGCTGTACCCAAGCCTAATCATCTCCCTAACCAACCCGTATAAAATACTAAAAATAAGTTGGTATAATAAACATACAGTACTAAACCTATCTAGTACCTAGTATATACAGTGAATACTTGTGAGGTTTACCTACATTTAGGAAAAGTTTTACCACCCTTAGCCCCACCCATAATAATGGATCTAGATCAAGAAACTCTAGAAGATCATGCTAACCCACCTTCATCACTACAATACCTCTTTGAACTAGTAAATAAAGGCATTTTTGAAGCGACCCCACCATTTATAGAATGTCTTGGCCTTTAGTGCCATGCAATTAAGCCTAAATTTAATTTCATAGGACAACTCAAGAATCTTTATATTAAAATTCCTCTCTTTTAAGCCATCAAGGATGTGACCATATATTCCAATGTTATTATAGACTTATGTCTATGTAAACCTAGAAGGAAGAAGAAAGATCCCAATACAATGCATGTGATTGGCCAACTGACAAACATTATGCTGGGAAACACCCTGCCCAAAAAATATTCAAATTCAAGATGCATACTAATAAAAATCTAGATCTATGAACAAAAACTTTCTAATACATTGATATAAATGGGGGTTATAATAAATGTAATGAAAAATAAAACCATGAATAAACTATAGTTGAATAATATTCATCCCACATCTATAATGTTGTAAATAGGTCTACAATGAGATCAAAAGGAGTCATTGAAGATCTTATCATTACTATAGATTCTTGGGAGTATCTTATGGATTTTATTATATTACAACCAAAGTCTAATTTGGGAGGATATATTATTAACTTAGGATGACCTTGGATTTCCATAGTTGATGCCTTCATCAAATGTAGATCAGGTGACATGTTGATTTGCAATGGCAACCACACTAAGAAGTTGGTCTTCTATCCCTCAACACAGCTGGCTTGACACTAGAGCATACATTATGAGCTGAATAAGATGAGGTAGACAAACCTCCATATATTATTGTATTTAACATAGACCATGGTTGCACTTTGGCTGATTAGGAAGAAGATACAATTCTCTTCAACATTCTCCAAAATAATTACCAAACTCATTCTGTAGATCTCAATCACTTGCAATGTGTCGAGTGCCTATTTTCTAGCCTCTAGGAAGAAGATAATTTTGATTCATCTGTATAATAAATATTCCACCATATCTACCTCATAGATGCAGCTAAATCAGATCCATTATTAATATATAAATTATGAAAGTACTCTTATGACAAATTGAAATCTCTCTAAGAAAAATATTGCTTATGAATAGCAAGTTGGAGTGAAATGAGGAAAAGTGCCTAGTCAACATGTTGCACGCAAAATAACATGTTTTTACATAGGATTATGATATTATGCAAGGAATCAATCCAAGAACATACACACATCATATCTATATCAAATAAGAGTACCAACCAATCAGACAACCATAATTTAGGATGAATCTAGCTCTTAGAGAAATAGTCAAAGTGGAATTGTAGAAACTCCTGACTACTAGATTTATATATCCCATCTTAGATAGTGAATGGGTTTCACCATTGGTAATTATACAAAAAAAATGGAGAATAATGTATATGCATAGATTATAATGAAATTAATATAGCAATCAAAAAGGATCACTTTCCTCTACCCTTCATTGATCAGGTGTTGGATACACTAACAGGGAAGAAATATTTTATCTTTCTAGATGGCTTCAATGGTTACAACTAGATTAGGATTACACCTGAAGACCAGGAGAAGACCACTTTCAATTGTCTCTAGGGTACTTATGCTTATTCTATATTACCTTTTAGGCTATGTAACACTCATACAACATTTTAAAGGGCTATCTTAAGTATCTTTGTAGATATGGCCAATGAATGTGTAGAAATCTATATGGATGACTTCACTATTTATGGAGAAATATTAGATGAGTTCTTAAAGAACCTAGAGAAAGTACTAAAATACTATCAATAACACCATTTGTCTTTAATTAATAATAAATTCTACATGTTTATTATAGAAAGCATTATCTTAGGTTACCATGTATTTGTTGAAAGAATTAATGTTGACCTTGTAAAATTTAGCATCATAAAAACTCTGCCTATTCCTTAAAAATAGAAATATGTCAAGAGTTTTTTAGGACATAATAGTTACTACAGGAGATTCATCAACAATTTCATCAAAGTAGCAACACCATTATTCACTTTCTTAATCAAAGATGTTGAATTCATCTAGACTCCTGCTTGTGATACAACCTTCAAACAATTGAAGGAATTATTGACCACCACCCTTGTTCTACATGGTTCTAATTGGAAGCTTCCCTTCCATATTCACATAGATGATTTAGATACTAACCTAAGATCTATGATAGGATAAAAATAGAAAAAATTCAATTATGCTATATATTTTGTAAGCAAGAACTTATAGGCAACAAAATTAAATTACACAGTTATTAAAAAAGAGTTCTTGGCAGTAGTATATGTTATCAATAAGCTCTATCACTAAATCATAGGGTATCAAGTATTTGTTAATAAATACCATGCAACCATTCAATACCTTATGAACAAACTAGTTGTCCTAGATAGAGTGATAAGATGGTTATTCTTATTAC
Source organism: Torreya grandis (assembly GCA_037957365.1). Lineage (NCBI taxonomy): Eukaryota > Viridiplantae > Streptophyta > Pinopsida > Cupressales > Taxaceae > Torreya > Torreya grandis. Next base: position 462,775 of record JARHVA010008323.1, read on the forward strand.
AAGAATTTCATCTAACCATTGTAGATAAGACTAGTAAGGACAATGTCATGGCCAACTTCTTATCATGCCTATAATCCCATCAAGAAGATACCATAGTTTATGACTCATTTTTAAATGATCACCTATTCTCCCTCACCATTACCACACCTTGGTATCCTGATATTGCTAACTACCTTGCCACATGGTTACTTCCACAACACTTCCTCCCTAAACAAAAAATATCTTTGATTCAAAAAAGTGATAGCTATTCATGGCTATCTAGATTCCTTTTCTATACTAGGTTTAACTCCATCATTAGAAGATGTCTTAGACAAGATGAAGTTCCAAATATCCTAAAAGCTTGCCATGATGAACCTTATGGAGGGAACTTTACAACCAAGCATATAATAGTAAAAATATTTAATATAGGATATTATTGGCCCTCACTCCATAAAGATGAAGTAAGGTATACTGTTCATTATGATAGATGTCAACATATGGGGAGACCCACATGTTTAGATGAGATGACTTTATAACCTCAAATGGTGCTTAAAACATTTAAAATATAAGGCCTACACTTTGTAGGACCTTTTGATCCAAAATCTAACAACAAAGAGTACATCCTTGTATATACTATGTCACTAAATGGGTGTATGTAAAGGCTCTTACACATGACAATGATGAGAAGGTGGTAGATTTAATTTATGAATAAATATTCACAAGATATGGTGTGCCATGAGAAATAGTCACTGATCAATGACCCCAACTCTTTGCTAGTTTAATTACTATTTTTGTCTAAAAATATGAGATTAGACATAAAAAATTAACTCCATATCATCCACAGTCTAATGGATAGGTGGAAGTTGCTAATAGGGATTTATAAAATATTTTGACTAAGATAATTAGTATGTCCCACAAGGAGTGAGAGGCTAAACTTCTTGAAGCTATTTGGGCTTACAGAATCATGTGAAAGACTACTACAAATTTCACCCCATATGAGTTGGTCTATGGGAGGAAACCTATCTTGTTGATTGAATTTGAGCACAAGACCTTACAAACATCACTAACACTTAGGATGGATATATCTAAAGCATAGAAAGAAAGGATTATACAATGAAATGCCTTAGATGAATACAAATAATAGGCATTATAGAACATAAAATTTATACAACACCAGTGGATTAGATGGCATAAAAAGTACATTAAGACTAGGAAATTCAATACAAGATATTGGGCCCTTATTTTTAATTCAAAATACAAGGATCACAAGGGAAAACTTTAGACTAGATGGCTTGGTCCATTTGAGATTGAGCATGTTTATGATAATGGATAAGTGCAAGTCTAAACCATTGATTTAGTAAGATTCTATCTACTGGTCAATGGCCATAGACTAAAGTTATATAAAAAGCCACTCACTCAACAAGAGTTTACCAAGCACATACACATGTAATTACAAAATGGATACAATGATGTGTTGGATCAACATGATGTCTTACTAAATAAAGGGAGAATCAACTAACACACAGATGAAGAAAGAGAGGAGGACATTCTATCCCTCCTCTAGCATGAAGACTAAGACCTTCACTTGGTCCTTAACCATTCAACCTCCACTAATGACTTGGTAAGGAACCAAAATAAATATTCTACTATAGGCAACAATTAGATTCAAAAATAAAAAAACCAATAATGAAAACTTTTTTTGTCGTTGGCAGTTTTTGGGTAGAAAACCAACATACTAGCTACCTATAACTTAAAATGGGATAAATAGAAAACTAGCTTGCTAGCTATTTAGGGGTAAAAAAATTAAAAATAAACAATCATTCCAAGAAAAATTATTCATCTTCCTCCATTTTTCATGGGCTATTCTATGACTGCTACATGCATCTCCCTCACCATCACTACATACACATTTGTCAATGAAGGTATTCCCTCATTTGCTATGGAATCTTCTATAGTTGCTATGGGAACCTTCCCCACAACTAGGCACAACTTTATAGTTGCTATGGGTATCACTTCTGGTTGTCACAGGTACAACTTAACACCTCTCTAAGCGCATGCATGATAATTCTTCACAAACTCTAAGCTATGGCCTTGGCTATGAGCTTTTAAACAATTAATGGAAGACACCAGACAAGTTAGAGAAAGAGTGAAGGAAGATTAGAGTATAAAAGTCAAAACCTTTCTTAGACCTACACTTGAATAATAAGATAAGAGCTACAACAATATCATACACTTTCAATCTCCATTTGGAATGTTGCAAACCAAAATTTATGGCTATAGGGACACACATGAAATAATTTTAGCTTCTGGTCATTCTATGGAGATGATTTCACTCTATCACATAGTGAGATATAATATTTTTAGATCATAGGTCCCAAGTTTGAACACCTTGCTAGTTGTTAGAGGAAAAATTCAATAGGTACATAATCTATAGGGAGTAAGATAACACATAGATAAATCATTATCAAGCTCCTATAGAGGAAGACCACATAGAAAAAACACCCTTAGATACCCTCTTTCATATTCGTACAATACCTAATTTTAATAACATAGATATGTGGTAACCACCTTGTGGTAGGAGGGAAATAATATCTCATCCAACTCTAAGACCCTTGTTCCAGTTCCATGTAGGCTATCATGATTACATGTAGGCAAGCTGAGGGCACCATGGTAGGATAACATCCTATGATCTAATAATTACTCAAAGGCACCCATTTTAGTCTAATTATAACTACCAAAAAAATAATTTTATTCTATCAACTACTTGCATGCAAATATTCACATACAAATCTTTGGTGTAACCCTATGTAAACTGTTAAAAAGGTATGCTATATACTTTGATCATAATTTTTTTTATTGTTTTAATATAGAATGTATTATATTGAAAAGCATATTAAATTATTAACATGTCATTCATTAATACCTCTCAACTCACACTTAAACCCTCATGATGACATCTCAACCACTTATATCCTTAATCATGACCCTGTTCTATCTCTTCCATCCTACTCATTCCACGTCCGACAAGTGATAGCTCATGTGGGAGGGGGAGAATGTTGTGGGTGATAATAACATGTACTATGAGATCCATACATGCAATATTATATGCCATAATGATTCCATAATAACCTATAGGGAAAAAAATCAATTTCATTATTTTCCCTAGTAAGTACAACCATTCATGCAAAGCCAAAACATGCCATAACCTACAACCTATAGTTTATAATCACAAACCACCATTATTAAACAAACCCTATGTTACTATAGGTAGAAATTTAGAAGCCAAACTAAGTGTGTTTCCAATTACCAATTAAAAGGATTGATAGAAATCCAAATTAGCAAAATAAGAGGGTTAATTGTGAGAAGGAAACCCACAAATCATAGGCAACTTCAAGGAGACCCAGCCAGTTGGGCTATCTTCAATAGAGTTAGATGGACCAATTATTTTGAGAAACTATAGAATTTATCAAAAGCCATTTCTAGGGAATTTTCCAGATCCTCTATAGAAGAGCAAGCTAATATACATGGCATCACATTTCTAGTGATTGAAGAACTGGTAAGCCAGGCAACTAAGCTACCAAGTATAAGAGAGAACTGGCAAGACAAACATAATGGTCAAGAAGCTAGATAATAGTTCTATTAGGGAGATGAAAGGATAGTAATAAAGAGAGGTGGTGTGGAGAGACTCAGCCTACCTATAGCCTGGAGGGAAATAACCTCATACATCATCAAATATATGACCTATGAAGGAAGGTACTCTCTAATTTATACTCTCTAATTTATATTTGTGAATCACTTAAGGCATGATAGGACCATTAATGTTCTAAATCACCTATAGAACATTCTAAAAAGGATGTCCAAAGAGTACCATAAGGGGATTGAGAAAGTCATGTCTCATCATTACATAATATGGTTAATAACCAAACATGGAATAAACACTGTTAGACCTGATCTTAGCTTGGAATAATTTATAACCCTAGAGAATGGTGAACCTCAGTAAGAGGATGGAAATAATGATTAATATCTTGAGAAGTAAGACCAATAGATTTTACAAGAAGATATTGTAGGCACTAGTGTTACTAGATAGCCCATAACTACTAAGGGTCTATCTGAAATTGCTACAAGTAGAAGAATGAGAAGGAAACTAGTCTTATCTCCTAATGAAATAGAGGAGGAAAGTATACCCACCTAAAATGAACAAAATATTCCTTCTCCCACCATTTTGACTATCTCCTCATCAAATATTGATTCTTCTACCATGGCTTCTTTAGGGCAAGAGGAAGTTCTTCCATCAATTTCTGCATAAGAAGAACAAGTTCCAACAACCACCCCTCCTAAAAAGAATAAGAAAATTGAAGAAAATAAACCCTCTGTATAAAGAAGAATGAAACCTAATCTTAAGATATATTAGATAATTAATAAATATAAGATAAATATAGCCTCCTCACCCATAGATATTAATGAGGATGAAAATGAAAAGAAAGAGCCTAGGATTCTAAAGACCCCTGATGGGTTCAAGATTATAGAATGGTATACTAAAGATGAATCTACCAAGGAAGAAGAAGTGTAATCACCCAATCTATTTGTAATCATTTAGGAAGACATGGATATCCTTAGACACATTAGGTACATAGAAGAAGAGCTGAGAATGATAGATCAGCCTGTAGAAGAAGAGGAATTGATTGAAGAAAAGATTATAAAAAAAGAGGTAGAAAAGAGGCAATTCCTCATGATGAGGTGTTGTAAACCTTGGAACAAGTTATGAAAGAAATATATAGGCTAAAGAATGAGATAATAGATTTGAAAGGTAAGAGAAGCCCAAAAATACTTTTGGGGGCATTAGAATTTGTAGAACTATCTATGGAAAGAGAAAGGTTATTATATGAACCTGCAACAACTTCTTTAGAGGATCCTATAAAAACTTTATCTACTTTACCCATAGATAACATTGATGTACCCTCAGAATCACTTACAAAAGATTATGATCTAGCTTTGATACCTTCATACAATAAATTTCCTCTTCCATTTCCCACTACAAAAACACCTATAATAGAAGAAGTTATTGATGTGGATCTTTTAGCTACCATGCCTATAGAAATTGATGACCTCCTGAATTTTCTTAAATTTTTTTCTTATGATGATGAAACTTACTACAAGGATTTTGTACAAATATTTAAGGTATATGTTGAAACAAGAGAAAATAAAGATGACTAAAAATAAAGATTGGAAATGGCTGAAACTAAGATCAAGTATCTGAAGGAAAAGATCAATAAAATACATGAAACCACTGAAATGTTAATGGAGTGTAGATTGCCTTCTAAGATGTATGCTATCTACTTAGAAGAGAGATGGATTAAATTCAAATATGATAGGATCTATAATGATCAAAACTACATGGTTTGTGACCCTAAATATTTCTTTGAAGTTTATAGACATGTTGACCCTAATCTCCAAGCACAGTTAAGTGAGCTTTACATACACCAATATGTTTTAACTAGTGATGCAGATTGGAATCCAAACATATACTTGGGGGATGTCCAATTAAATGTATTTTATTCATATGTCCTTAATGAAACAAGAAGAAGGAAATAGGTGGAGGAGTATCAAAGAAAAGGAAAACAAGTTACCCTAATGATTAAGGGTGAATCAAATAATCCAGACGCTATAATAGAAGAATGGATCTCCTTCATGAACTTCGGTACTCCATAAACATGGGTCATAAGGAAACAAGTAGAAGTTCAAAATCATTATTTGAGTCTTATGGAAGGAGATAGAAAGCAAATTCTTGTTTCTTGTTCTCATAGATGGGTATAACTCTCTAATGCTTTAAAAAGAAAGGAACCTTATTCCCCCCAAAACCTTAGAGAGGCCATACATAGAGTATACATATATATTAATCTTGTTAGGAGGAGAAGGGTAAAATGGTTGGGATTGATGTTTCAACCTCTTATATTTTTTTCCCTATTCTTGACTAGAAGGGAAAGGTCCTAGCTAATAGAGAGGTAGAGAAGAAAACATGGAAGAACATTGATGTTGATAAAGGATTTTATATCCTTGAAGGTTCAGGCTGCACTGAGCCCCTAGATTTTAGAAAATTCTTTGGTTTCAAAATATAGCTAAGGCTTGCTCGAGGTCAAGCAAGAGGTTAAGTTGGGGTGTGTGATGAGGTCACCAATTTCTCTATTTTATAGCCTTATTCATACCTAGTATATATCTTTTTATATGTAAATCCCTATAACCATCTATGACTCGTATAAATGAATGAATTTATGATTTTGTGTGTGTATTTATCTATATATATATATATATATATATATAATGTTATGAATCAATTATTATTTTTATTTGATTAGATTATACTTGTGTAACTTTATTTAAAAAAATTTTGAAGGGTAACATAAGGCTACAAGAATATTATTTGGGCACAAAACTTATAGGCTGCCCATAGTAACTGTAGGCTTCTACCTACATGTTGCCCATAGTCATTATATGGTTCTTATAGTAACTATAGGCTTCCACCTATAGGTTGCCTATATCCACTATGGGGTGTCCAAAAAAACTATAGGCTTCCACTTATAGGCTGGTTGTAGCCACTACAGATTATCTATAGCAACTGTAGGCTTTCACTTACATGTTACCCATAGCCACTAAATAGAAAATAACTATTATTGTGATCAGATCTTAAGGACACATCCAACTATCTTGGGAACTAAATGAATTATTTAAAAGTACCATATATATTTTATGAGCTTCCCACATGTAAGGAAACTTGGATGTGATACCAAAGATGAAAAAGACAAGGACAATGGAAATGAGACAAAAAGAAGTAAAATAACAAAACAATATACATTGTCCCTAACCCAGTCAAACCTAAAATAAGTAACTTCAGTTACTAACCACCTGAAGGTTGACTAGGGTATTTCCTAAGTATTTGTATTTTTCTCTAGTTTAGTGTTTTTGGTTAAAAGATAATAAAGTACCTTCTACATTTAATGGCAGAACCTAGATCAGATTAGGAGTTGGATAGATAACATAATAGTAGAATTATAAAAGTCATTGCATTTTAAATATTGTAATATTTTGTAGCAATATTTAATTACTACATATCTGAGTAATGAGAAGGTTAATTATGTAAGAATCTTTTACAAGTCTCTTGGAGAAGGATTAAAACTCAATTTTGAATGAGGAAGGTCCCCTTCAGAAGGAGTTGCAATGAAGATCCTGACCCTCCTTAGTTAAGTGTGTTGTGTAAGTTGATTTCATTATTAGTTTGATTATATAAAGTGTGATGCATGTATGATTCATTACTGTGAAATATTTTTGTATTTATATTATAATAGTTTCATAGTATAACTATCTGGTGAATTCAGTAAAAGTTTATTATATTGTAACTAGTAAGAAAGATAATCTATATATAAATAATGCATATATAGTGCTGACATCCTTAAAAAACATACATACCCTAGGTTGAAAATTAATATTAATCAGACTCAAGGATTTGGTAATAACTATGTAATAAGTCTGAAAAACACCATGATTAAACAAAATAGAAAAGACAAGAGGATTGAGATAGATACCTTAGACTTAGATTGACATGGATGCTTCATAAAAGATGATGGATGTTTTATTAATGATTGATTTTGGCATGATAGTGTTATGTAAATTATAATTAGTTTCCATAGAGGAGAAGCCTTGCTTATATAGATTTGGGAGGGAAGATCAAGGGTTGATATTCAAAGTTTGATGAGGAGATCTAATGGCAATGGATTATTTAAGGAATGTTAAATTCCTTAGAAGTCTCTAGTTTAGAGACTTATAGAGTCTTAGAGGAGTTTTTATAATTCTAGAGGCTTCTTGATTAGATAAGGGATAATGGAGGATTAGGTGGGAGTTAGATAAGTATTAGGTAGGTGATTAGGGATTAGGGATGTGAGAAAGGCTAAGGTGTAGGTTAGTAGGTGGGTAGGTGGGGTTATAGGAATTTTAAATTCTTATATAATGGGTAACTAGGATTAGATTTAAGATAATAGGGATTATGATATAATTAATGAAAGAATGGGATGAATAAGGTTAGTGAATGAAGAATGATTGAAGGGGGATCATAGATAAATGATTAAGATGGGGTTAAATTAGTAGAATTAGAGGGGATGAGTGGAATTAGTGTTGACTAATAAGAATATTATCAATAGTAATGAGATGATAAAATTTAGGTGCATATAATATGTCCTTTATATTATCAAATAGTCACTTGAACTCATTCATCTGGTGTCCCTTGAGAACATAATTATCAGAATCACCATTTTGCCTTTACTCCAAAACCTGAACATAGATCCACTATAGATGAAAACCAATCCAATTTATTGGTTTTCATATCATCATATTATCGATGAAGATCTATAGGCAACCTAGTTCTCTTGATTATGAACAAGATGTGAAACTTACATCTGAGGGATTTTGAGAGTTTTAGTTGAGATTTAATGACATCCTACAACTCTGTAGTGTTTTCTCTAGTAATTTGTATCATATCTTGAGCTCACATTTATTCATTTTCCTACTTAGGTGGCAAAATCCTTTGATCTAGTGTGTTTACCTATGTGACATCTCCTTGTCACACTTCTATTTATATGGTCATTACAAATCAAGACATGTGTCCTCCTCTCTTGCCCTCTTGGAACCTAATTAAATTTTCTTTGTTGATTTCCTTGGGAGTCTCCTTGGCTTGACTTTCATGTTGGCCATTGATTTATGATTACTTTCTAGATTTTTCCACTTGGCATCCCCATGTTGATCTTTATCTCAACTTTTGAAAAAGTGACACTTGGTAGTCCCATGTGCTTCTTATGGACCCAACTATCAGTATTCATCTAGTTAACATGATTTTTACATGTGGTAGCCTCACATGCAATCTAGGGTCATTGAATTTTTGACCTTATGTGCACCATCGATATGCTTTTGCATGGTTAAACATAGTCCATCAATTTTTTATCTATTAGATCAAATGCATGTCATTGATATACTTTTATCTTACTGCAATTGAGATACTTGTCAATTTTATGGTCATCCTCATGATCCTCTAACCTTTTGACCTCATGCTCACCATTAGATATTTTTTACATGATTTAAAGCTTACCATCAATCTATCTTTATTGATTCTTGCCTTAAGCATGGTTCATCAATCAATATTTGTATGAAAGAATATGCATCATCAATCTTGATCCAAGATCTTTTAACCTATTGACTTTGTGAGATTACCCATGTGCTATTGATATTTGATGTTGGCCTTTGAGATTGTGCCACTTGGTAGCGCTTTGCTCAACTTTGAAACCTGTTGAAGATTTTTGAACCCAAATGGCTACTTTTTAAGGCTTATATTTGACATTCCCAAGCACATCCCATACTGCTAGATCATTTTTGAAGGCTTATAGTTTGAGATGAAAAATTCATTAAGACACCAAACTTGTAGGGGACATTCATGGCACAAAAAACATCATTCTCATATAATTCTTCAACTTTTTTTGACTTTCCTTATATGATTTTTAAATACACAACCAAATTGACCTGTTCATTCTTGCATGATGTGCTATGATAATTCAAATAGGACTTTTCTCAACTTCTCACACCACATATAGTCAAAATATTATTATGTAGGCCAATTTTGGCTAACATTTCTAGTGACCTCCTAAGATTGCATGCCTGCTATGCACGAGACTAATAGCCTTAGCCTATAAATTGGGCATGGAGTCTTAAGTCTTTCCTTCCCAACTAATGAAAATGATACAAGGTTGTGCATTTTATGAAAACCCCCTTTTGAAGCAACAAGAGCAACAAGAATAAAATAAACACTATGCCTAAGGAACTTAGGGAAGGGAAACACACAACTAAAAGATACACACAAGGCACTTAGAGGAAAGCATAAAATTATAAGCTAATATATACAATGGTTACAAACTCTTCTAATAGCAAGGATTTAAATGAATTCCATTGATTGGGATGGGTAATACCTCTCCATCTAGTTGGGTAAGCTAAAAAGTGTTATGTTGTTTGCATTCATGGATCAAGTAAGGTCCACTCCATAAGATATAAAACTTGGTATGGTTTCCTAGCTTAGACTTATTTGAATCCCATTTGAGGACTAAATCCCCTTATTTTAAGTCTCTTACTATGGATCTCTTGTCAAAGGCTTTCTTGACTTGATCTTGATGTGATTCTAGTGTCTTCATTGTAAGTTCCTTGGTTTCTTCAAGCTCTATGAGCTCGACCACCCTCATGTTTATAGGCTCACTCTTCATCAACTCAAGCTGATGGGCTAACTCCAAGATAGGTAACTCAAAATAAATGAGTAATCTAGCTTCCCTCCCATATACAAGGATAAATGGTGAGTTGCCAATGGAAACTTTGGGAGTCACTCTATCAAACCATAAGGATATCCTTAATTTTGTGAGCCACACTCTCTAATTTTATTTCATGGTTCTCTTGATAATCCTTATCAAGTTCTTATTTATTCAATCTACCAGTCCATTACCTTAGGGGTAGTAATTTGAAGATGTACTAAGGTAGATGCCCAACTGAACTACCCACTCATTTGTCCTCATGCCAACAAATGCCAAGGTATTATATAAAATTATTATTATTGGTACACTAAACTTGGTCACTATACTATCATAGAAGTCTAACATTACTATTTAATTTACTTCTTTCAAGGCAATTGATTCTACCCACCCGGTGAAGTAGTTAGTGGTAGTGAGTACCCATTTATGTACTCCACTGGAAGGTGGATTGATTATTCTTATTAAGTCCAAAATGCACTACATGAAAGACTATTCTACCTGGATTGGGTTGAGAGGAAGGGCTACCAATATTTACTTACCTACAAATAGAACACACTTTTAGAATTTTATTACCCATGCATAGAAATCTTTAAAAAGGCTAGGCCAGTAATAACTAGCTCTCATCACTTTTGATACTATAGTTCTTGGAGAAAAATGGCCTCCTATAGGCCCATCATGAAATTACTCTAAGATCCTAGTGACCTAGTCATCATCTATGCACCTAAGAATCACTCCATTGAAGCCCTTTATAAATAAAATCCCATTAACTAATGCATAAGGTATTGATTAAAGTATAAAATACCTTATTTTTTCTCTATCCATACCTTGTGGGCACTCACCTATTATCAATAAATGTGTCATATCATGAAGCCAACTAGTGTGAGGTGAAGGCGCATCTATTTACAAGTTATCTTATGTCACCAAAACAAATTCTTTATATTCTTAAAGGTCATCAATTGTTGGGTTATTTTAGTTAAGTCTAACTCTAAAGTTGAAGTCTAACTAAATGTGCTAGCATGTTGACCCTTTTATATAAGACCTGGGTCTTGCACACTCACCCAAAGCACATGACAAAAGATTAGTTCATGTAGGTTTTGTAGCATAGCTTGGATGGCTTATTCATATTCCTTAATTAATCAAAGATTATGTAAAAACATAAACTTGCTACTTCAATCCTATGATTTCTAGATTCGATTAGCATTATCATATAGATTATACTCATCTTCTTACTTAGAATTAAGTATTTAGAAAAAAATACCAAGTTTTTTCCACAAAGAATTTAAAAAATAATTCACACCATCATTGATAGTAACACAATTTTATATAACATGCTATCATATATTAATCTTAAGATTTTCCACGATAACACTATAGAATTCCTATGTCTCTCTCCTCTCACAATGCTTTAGAATAAGGGTATTTATACTTGTTTTGCCCTGACCAAGTGTTTACAATGATAAATGACATGTATAAGTGGCCAAGGAACTCTCAATAGACTAAGATTCATAGTTCTTGAAAAATAGTTCTTCCTCAAGATCTAGGCCTCTACATCCCCTAGATTCTCACTCTATGCTATATCTCAACAACCATGTGTTCCTTTCCTTATGGGATTCTGTAAGACCTCGTATCAAAAAGGTCAAAGTGTCCCATTTTAACCATTATTTCAATTGTATCTCACTTCCCACCCACTCCCCTAGTCTTCCACTTCCATTTTGAGTCCTATGTTTTTGAGTTCCACATGACTTCTTCTCTTCTAACTAGGTCCTCTCATGCTAGTCATTTTACATTATTGTATTTTTATGCCTAGTTAGTTCTATACCATGATGCTTCTATGCTTATCAATTATGTGCCATGGTCCTCCCACACCTTAGTCCTTCTACACCATGATGGTCTTGTGCCAAAATGGGACAACACTTAGTCAAAATTTAGGGGCCAACATCACCTCACACTACACTCTTAGTCCATCCTAGACTAAACCGCACTAGCATCCTCAAAAAATTCAAACCCCTTACGCTCAAGTTACTTTTTTAGATTTTACAAATGGGATAATTCCTTAATAATATTCATAGTTATTCCTTATATGGCCTCCTTTGATGATTTTAACTCCTTAGGTTGGGTTAAAGTCTCGCTAGTCTTCTATACCTATTTGTCCAAGGTTATGATAACATCCTTCTAGACATCTTCAAGTGTAGAAACCTACTTGTCAATCTATCATTGGAGGGATTAAAAACTTGAATTTAGTTTTTGATGATGTTTATTAATGGCATCCTCCATTATCTCTACATATTTAAAATTTTTAGCATGCTCGGTGTGGTCCTTTATTAAAAGTGCATCAACAATCAAGTGATACTTTATGTCCTCTTCAACTTGGAGCTAAGCCTCCAAGACTTTATTAGGGTATGTAAGCCACATAAAAATTCCATCAAAAATGGGGATAGTTTCCCCAAATTTATCTAAAGAATCATTACAAACATTAATGATCATGGTGAACTATTCAGTCAATTTTAATCCCTTATCTCTTGGTGCAAGTTATTCTTTAAGTTTCTTGAGTAATAGTTATACCAAGGTTTATATTTTTCTTATGGAATCACCATCAAGAGTTAAACCATCTTCTATCACTAGATATTATTTTAAATTCATTTTACAAAGGGTTAAGACCCTTACTTTTGCCTTTGTGGCCTCTTGGAGCTTTTGTTTCATTGAGGCCACTTTTATGGTGAGTGCTTATTTTTCTACAAGTAATTTATTATACATGCCTACAAATTTGGCATGTTTCCATTTAGTTATGCATGCATAAAAATCTACCAAAATATTTTAGTGAATTATTTTCATGCCCAACTTAAAAAATACAACACTTGTGAGTAGAGGGGAGATCTTTTAGGGATCTACCCATAGTGGTTTTAGTGGCATGGGAGAATCTGGGCCCAAAGAAAGGCTATCCTATGAGAGATTGAACTCATTCTCCTCATTATACATGTTAAGGAAGAAGAACACTTACTTCCTCATTTTAAGAGTTTCTTCATTGGAGATGAAGTGTAGCCAAAGATAGAGAATATTTATTATACACTAAATTAATAATGTCCATGCTAATTACAAATGGAACCTTCATCATGTCCCTCAAAAGTCTTGATGGGTCCCTTACCTTTATTAGGGTTTTATTCAAGCTTGAACTCTTCATGGCCATCCTTGACCATCTCACTTTATTCTTCACTATCCTCCTCATGGTATGGTGATCCAACATCAAGTAGGGAGTCATCAAAAGTAACATTCTCCTCTTGCACCAAAGATAGAGTTATCTTAGAATCTAAACTTGAGCCATGAATTTTCACCTCAAGGAACATTTTTTTTGGGTTATTTCCTTGGTGGTTGTTATTAGGTAGTTCTTGTATTAGTGCTTGGGGGAGATGGTGGAGGTAGAGAAGGTAGGGGTGGAGAAGGTGGAGGTGGAGGTGAAGGAGATAGAGAGAAAGAGGGGGAGTAGGCTGAGCAAAATAAGGTGGGGAATCAAAGTGTATAGAGGGGTAGAGCATGGAGGATATGGGGATGAACATGGGGAAGGTGAAGGGTGAGGTGGAGGTGGATGTGGTGTGGAGGGATGGAAAGATGTAGGCTTAAAAGGTTGCACCTTTGCAATATTTTATTTTTTCTAGGGGTCTTGTCACCCACTTGCACTTGTGCCCACATCCATTCACTTCTTATTTTTCAAAGGTGGTGATAGAGGGAGATTTTACTTAGGGTCTCCACCTTGTGGGTTCTTATAGGGGTGTAGCATGTAAAATATCTTATGAATTTGCTCCCTGACTAAAGTTTGATTGACTTGGATGTCGATCAATTTTGTTTCCAACCTCTCCACATAGGCCCTCTTGCCTAGATACACATATGGATTTTGGAGAGTGTGAATCTCTATGTCTATCCTCTAAGACTTCATAATAATGGGATACATGACATATATATATATATATATATATATATATATATATATAATTTATGGAGTCTATGAAGTACCATGTAGAGAAGGCATTTGGTAGCTTAAGCCAAGCTGAAAGCTATCCTAAGGGATTCATACAAATCCATGTGAAGGAGAAGTGTTTTTTTACAATAAATTGATCTTGATCCATAGCCAATGGGGGTAAGTCCTTGAGGATGCACTATTCATCCTACTACTTTCATCCCATCAAACCAATACTTCATATTAATCTTGTAAGATGGGGTGATGTGTTTAGGGCAAGTGAATTACTTGTAGCACTCAGTAAGGGACCTATGGGTTGGGGGGTACTCCCATTTTATCAATCCATAACTATAATCTAGTACCCCAATTTCATTAAAAATAAATAAAAAGAGGATTTACCCCATGGAAGCTTCTACTTGGGCTCTCAATTATCCCTCTCTACATCCTCAGCAATCTTTTGGGCAAAGTACGTGGCCTAGTTTTACTTTATCCCTTCTAAGATTTGATGAGAAAGGTAGAGGTGCGCCATGTCCACCTCTTTCCATTGATTAGTCTTTCCAATCTTGGTTGAGATGATCTGCACTAAAAATTAGAGGGTAAGATCTTATAGGTTCTTGATGTGCATAACATGCCTTTGCTTTTGATACATCAGTGCCATGGTAGTCTTCTATATCTCCCTAGTGTCAGCCAAGTCATCAGTTACACTTAGTCCCAAGCACTATAGACCCATGATCTTACTAATTATTTTTATGGTAAGATTCTTGATATGCCTAGTGAAATATATGTAGTCCTCATGGACACATATAAGGAGGATCTATACCACCTCCATGGGATTACCAAAATATGACAATTTAAAGAGATGAAATAATCTTATAGCATCCAACTTATTGAAAATGGTAAGGTCATACACCAGTTGGTTCTTGGTTTTGGTGGTCTCCACACAATAATCATTCTAAATATCAACCTCATTCCTAGGTTGGTGATGATTATAGTAAAAAATAGTGTTGGTAGAGACTTTAAAAACCTAGTTTTTTTGCATGCAATGCCAAATCTAGATATTGTATCTCTTCAATAAATAAGGATGGGGGTGGGGATCCTGGGGCCTTCTACATAATATAATTCTATGCTTTCTTTCCTTTATACACCTTTCTTTACTTCTCTTCTTCTATGTGTTGTTCCTCTTCTCCTTTTGTGCTCTATAATTGTTCTTTCGGGGTCTCTTCCCTAATTGGGACCTAATTTCTTTTGCCCTCCTCTTCTTATTTAGGTATCATTGGAAAAATTTCAATTCTTTTGGCCTTCTTCTTAGGCTGCATTACCCTTAAAGGATCCTAAAAGTTAATTCATGACCATCCAATGTTTCTAAAGGAATACATGTTTTTAGAATGATTCTTTGGCTTTTTAAGCTTGACCACCCTTTAATCATGGACTTGTAACCCACAACTCTCAAAATCCATATTTTTTCCACCAAACCAAAGTTAGAATCCATCTTTTCAACTTGGTAATGACCTTCATGAATTTATAAGGATGTAAAATTCTTCGCTTCACTTAAGAAGTAATTGGTTATCTCTAGTGGTCACTTTCCCTTGGCTCTGGTAAATACTTGATCTTAGCTTTGGATATTCAAATTTAAATGCCAAATAAAATTTGAAATGCATTTAACATGTCTATTTATAGTCTATAAGGGGGGATTAATTTCATTAATGCCCCTATATCACCCATAATTTCATGGCATTTAATGTAGGTCTTATAAAGGTCATCATGTATAGATCCTTACCTTTTTGTAATTAATTCCTTAATGGTTTTGTCCCATCACACCATTTGCATGATTCTTACCATAACTAACCTCATTGAATTTATGACATGTCTTGTCTCATTCTTTTCTTTGAAGTGGATGATAGCTATGTCCCATGATTTTTGTGAGGTGGGAGACAACTATCTAATTTAAATTTCTAACTTATGGTGGGAACCTTACCCTTTATGCCTTAAATGACTCATGTGCCTTAGAACCTTGTGTGCCCTTAATAAATTTCACACCAAAGTGAATTGTGTGATTAAGTGACTTACACACTTTTCAATCTTACCTTTTTAAACTTGAGTTCTTATCCCACAATAAAACATGTCGTGGTCCTCCAAAAATAGAACAAAAAGTTAGAAAATAAAATTATAGAAAGGTAAAATGGTGCACAACAAAGGCATTGCTTTTATTAAAAGTAGTAAATCCTAAAATAAATGGAATAAGATTTATTGATTACAATTTTTTTTCTATTCTAAAGTGAAGTACAACCAAAGCTGATTTCCATTATAGTGCCTTGAGAGGAACTAACCATCCATCCTTTATAAATGACATGCTCTAGTGGGTCGAATGATATGTATTATAAATGGGCCATCTTAATGGATTCAAATATTTATAGGGTGGAGCATGAAATTAGAGTCATACAATAAGAACTTCATTCCTAGAGAAATGATTTTTTTATATGGAAATTATGCCATGCCTTCTGCTTGTATTTATCTACATCTTGGCTCAAATAAATAAGTGGGTCTCATCTAGTTGCATTAAATTTTATAAGCATGATTTTAAGGATTCCTCATCATCCAATTATCCAATGCATGTGATACAGAGGGATGGAACTAAGAACTCTACCGGTATCACTATTTCCTTTCCATATACTAAGTTGAATGGCATGCTCTTGTTAAGGTGCTTATAGGTAGTTCAATAAGCCCATAGTACTACAGATACCCTATAATACCAATCAATGTGGCTAATATTGTATATTTTAGTTAAATTGGTTCCTAAGATCTTATTGAAAGCCTTAGTAGTTCCATTGGATTATAGGCGATAAGGTGTTGTTTTATAATGCATGATTATGAACTCGACTAGCAAGATGTGAATTGTTTCATTTAAGAAGTGGGAACCATGATCACTAGTGAAATTCAAGGGACATACAAAATAAATTATTATGTTCTCCTAGATGAACCAGGTGACAATAGTAATAGTATAATCCTTCATTGGTGTAGCTTTAACCTAGTGCATAAGGTAGTCAGTTGCCACAATGATATATCGACAACCCCTTCATCAAGTCACTAGAGTAAAGGGACCAAAAAAATAAATAGCCCATTTTTCAAAGGGTTTTTTAGAAGGGATGGGTCATAAAGGCATATCGTCTCTTTGGTTAGGTTTGCCTACACACTGAAAAATGTCACATTTCCTAACATATGCTTTAACATCTTGGAATAGAGTTGGCCACCATAATCCATTAAAAAAAACCTTTTATGAAGTATCTTCTCCATCATAGTTCCATCCAGTAATACCCTCATGAAATTCTTGAAGTACCTCAAGGCACTCATGTTACATTAAACAATGTTGAAAAACCTCATCATGATCCATTTTGTAAAGATCCCCTGTTATGAGATGGAAGGTTGTGACATGAACCGTAGGTTATTTTTTTCTTGTGAGGTGAGATATTCAGGAACATAATTAGTAGTAATTTTTTTTGTAATGTCTTATAGTCCTTCAAGCACCCATGTTACTCAAAAAAGTTGTAAATAAAGAAGATCATCTTCTATAGTGCATAGTGGTTCTCCATTCTTGATCCAAGATAGGTGGTCAAGTCTACAATTGGCCTTTTTGGGTTTCAAAATAACTAAAAATTGTAAGTATTAAAATAATACAATCCAACTATAGATATATCTATGTATTACATGTTTTTTAACAAGGTAATTCAAAGTTTCATGATCAAACCATAAGGTACATGTTTGTTAACAAGGTACTTTAGGTCTACCAGGAGTACTTCCTTAATAGTACCCAACAATGCTCAAGCATGAGTTTGAGATTAGAATAATGGTTCTTGACAAAACCATATATCATATAATCATCTAAATAGACTTGGAGGAACTTGTGGATGAACTCTTTAAAGGCTTTAACTACTATTCATGAAAACACTATTGGGGAATTTTTCAACCTAAAGGGCATAAAAATATAGGCAAATGATCCCCATTATATGGTGAAGGCTATTTTAGGTTGGTCTTCCTTAGATATTTGGACTTGATGGTACCCCAAGAATCCATCTATAAAGGAGTAAACTTCACAACAAGAAACACCTTCAAGGATTTCCTTTGTGAATGGCATTGGAAAGGGATCTGTCACACAAGATGCATTAAGCACTCAGTAGTCCACATAGATACAAATATATCCATCCTTTTTGATATTAATCACCATGATATTGACCCATTCAGATTCAAGAATGGGAGTGATGACTCCAACATGGAACATACTAATAATTTCTTCTTTAATGTGTGCCTAGAGGTTAGGATTCATCTTGTGTGGTCATTTTTTCACCGGTCGAGCATCATTGACTAGATTGATGTGCATCTTCCCTATGGATGGGTGGACTCACTTCATTTAATTGTAGTTCCTTGGAAAAACATCCTAATATTCTTTTAATAACTCAAATATTTTTGTAATCTCTATGTCAGTCTAATAATTTATTATTATGGCCTCTTTGGTTCTTGGTCTAAGCTAATGTTACACTGAATAGTCTGAATAGGTCCATGGTAGGGATTATTCATATTGGAACTTGTGTTTTAAATAGTTATTGTGTCAACTTTTGTATGAATATCTAGATGGTTAGATGTTGGGTCAGGTGGAGTAGACCCTTCTCCTTCATCTAATTGAAAGATAAGATTTTACATTCCCAAGTGAATCTCTTCACATCAGTCTACATCAGGAATTGGCATAGGTGTAGGAACTCAGTGTGTTGAAGGTTCATTGAAAAAATGTAAAAGTTCTTCAAGGTCCTAATGGATATTTCTTAGGTAGTCTTCCATAGGACTTGGGTCTCTAAGAACTACTTCATGCATGGCCTGAAGTGTGAGGTACAAGTCTATCCTTGGCAAAGAATAAGATAGTGTTAATTTCATGTTCTCCTTTAGTAACTACCAGAACCTGGTACCTATGTGTCTCTCTTCATGAATATACCATGCTTATTCTTGTGTGAAAAAATTTATATAAAATGCATGCACCCATAAGTACTCTGGTAAGTATGTTTCCTCCTTCCTCCAGATTGTCTCACAAGCCTCAATGTGAGGTTTAGGTGCTTGCACACAATTATAACTAATTTATCCCTTAACATTATTATCATAATGCAATCTATGATGTAGAACACAATGTACTTGATCTTAGTATAAAAGGCACTCTTCATGAGTAGGCCACCACCTTGTGGTGGTGCCACCAAAAAGGTGTTTTAATGATCTCATATAATCTTTTTTAGTGTCATATAAATATTTAAGGCCCTATAAAAAATCACATACCTCCATTTTTTATTAGAACCATGGGGCTTCATCAAGTCTTTTTATCAATGGTCCTACCAGTGGCTATCTCATTGCTAAACTAATAAGGTGAACAAGCTTGTGATGTTTAAGAATATAGCATGGGAGGTTTTCTAGACTATTGACAATTTTACACATCCTCTCAATGAGATCATATTCACCATGAGCCTAATAATTACATACATTACTTGTAGTATTAGATATAGACTAGTTATCTATCCATCAAAGAATACCATCTAGGGTGGGATCATGTTGTTCATCACTTCTAATAATGACATTATATAAGTGGTCAATGTATTCATCAACATTGACAAGATCTATATAAGGGGGTCCTTGTGCTTGATCTAGTGGGATTATGACACGCTGATTAGTATTCTAAAAAATAATGTAGCACTCCTTAAAGTTTAAGTTCATATTGTTCTCATAACACCAAGGTCTTCCTAAAAGAGCTGGGTAATCATCAACTTTTGCTAACTCTAAAACCTCAAAATTTTCTTTGAATGGTGCTCCAAGTATGTCAACCATAGTGTTATTAAGGACCCCAATAGGGTGTGCATGAGTTTTATTTTCCATAAATAAAACATGAGGTGAAGGCTATAGTCTTAGATTAGACATTTTGTGCCAAACATCCTTGGTGAGGATATTGACTTCCATGTTGGTATCCACTAAGATGTCATGGATTATCCATCCATTGATGGTATTATTAACCAATATTTCTCTACCTTTTGGGGGATTAGAGGAACTAGGAGTGTCTTATCATTGAGCATGATTTAAATAATGGTCTTCACTTTGCCTAATGAGGTGAAGATGGACTACATTTGGTAGTTGAGCTTGAATCTTAAGTGAAGTATTGAGCTAAGGGACAATATCCTCATCTAGCATATGCTTGCATAATTTTTTAAAGTCATCCCATACCGTTGGTCAAGGTTCATCTTCTCTTTACATAATAACACACTACATTACATCCTTGTCTTTGAGGAACTATATTTATCCCTAAATTTTGTGTACAAGCACCATCATATCTTGGAGGAGATCCTTTTGCTTCTAAACATAAAGGTACTTCGTAGTTCATGTTTCTTCTCATTATACCTTCTCGATTGGATTAGTTGTTGATTGGGTCTATCCCCCATTATGTGTGGTAATGTTTACTTATTGAAATATAGGGGTGGTTGGGTGTACAAACCATTATGGTTTATCAATTAAAATCATACTAGTGCCCTTTTAATTTCTCTCTTTGGTGATAGATGCATATATATTAGGATATTCTTCTAGCTAGTGGTCCTTTTTATAAAAACTGCACATTAGATAATCTAGTCAATCCCATTGATAGTGGTCTAGTGACCCATATTTGTAACAAATCCTAGGTGGGAAATATACACCTCCTCATCCTCATCCTCTCCCATGTCCATGATAGCCACCATTTTCTTGAGTATTTTATACTAAAGTTTGGTACGTGCCATGTACTTGAATTTCATGGATGTCATTGATTAGATGATAGTCATTATTATTATGAGTGTAGGCATCATAAATCTTACAATAATCAGACACCTTAGTGTGTATAGATAACTAAAAAATATGACATAAACAAACATCATGTTCCTCATGACATATTTCACATGTTTGCTTAAGTACCATGCAGATGTTATTACATGAGAAGTTTCTCCTTGTATCTCCTTCAATTTCATAGTCGGTACACCAGACACCATTACATGTCTCATGCACATTATTTTCCATCAAATTATTAAGTTGTGATGTGATTGAGGCTATTTAGGCTTCCATAAAGGGAATAATCTTGATATCAATGCTTCCAACTTCTTTAACATAAAGAGCAGCTTCCAAAGTGTCATGCAGGTTAGTGAAGGTCCATTGTGACAAGGTTCACCAAAAGTGTAGTAGTATTCCTCCCAAAAACCATTGAGCATATTGGGTATCATTAATTTCAAATGAAAATTTAGATAGAAATGTTTTAAAACTTGCATCATATTCATGCACACTTTTAGTAATTCCTTGCTTTATGTCCTTCAGTACTACTATGCTTTACTATTCAAATTCAAAAATGTCAAAC
The DNA here is from genome assembly GCA_037957365.1 of Torreya grandis. NCBI lineage: Eukaryota > Viridiplantae > Streptophyta > Pinopsida > Cupressales > Taxaceae > Torreya > Torreya grandis. The sequence goes on from JARHVA010008323.1 coordinate 484,424, forward strand.
TCCTAAAGGAAGGTTATTTTGAGCTGATCAAAGTTGACCACCACTTACTAAGGGTCAAAATTATAGTATCACTTTTGTGGATTCTCTAAAATCATAATTGTAAACTATGTGGCCTTACATTTATAAGATGTGATACCTCACACCCTCTAAATAAATTCACATTTGTGGACATGCTCAACTCCATTCTCCACCCCTTAGTATTCAAATAAGTGTAATGTCATCTCATAGTAGACCATAACTAGTTGAGGTGCTTGAATGGGTGGGTACTGGGAGCCTCTAGCTCCAATCCCTTGATTAGGGAGTCCACTTCCTCTTATGCCACCACCTAGTCCTCCTATAGCTTCTCTACAAGTAGTGCTCATGGTATGAGATGAAGTAGCCAATTAGTTAACCAAGTTTGGGGTTGTGTTCTATCTTTGCAGACTAGGTCCACTAGGAATCTGAAGTTGTGATATAGAATTCCATTGCAGAAGAACAAATAGTGTTAAATATAATTGAACATAAAATGGCTTAGTTTTAGTATCCCTTATTGGTTCAGATTCTAAATCCAAACTATCCATATCCCAATTTTAAATGTGTACTTTGTTTAAATCAAAGGTATGAGTGCACATTATGTTGGGGGAGCCTGGTTAGTTTAGACTTGGTTCCTTAGTTCTTCTCATCCAACTTATTTCTCCTTCATAGGATAGAATTGGCATATAATACAACTTGAAACTGATGGGATCTTTATGTGTTTCTACTTCCCTATAGTTCCTAACAACACTCCTTGAGTTCTCCTAGTCTCTTCCAATGCTAATAACTCCCATGATCCTTTATCAAGCTTTATCATACTTCTATTTCCATAGTTCACACTAGCTATCTATCATTTTGAACCCATAATCTTCTATCAATCCTTACTCTCCCCTTCTAGATGTGTAGCTCATGTACAAGAGGATTTAACACTCTATTGGTATAGTTTCTAGGCCAAGGTCAATAATTAATTTCTTAAATTTGAAAGCAAAAGCATTAGATAGTGACCCCAAATATCTTGAAGGAATTGGAACTTGTATTATTTAGGACATGAATAGGTGGTCATAACATACTCCAAAATGTAGTTATTTTGAACTCATTTCCACTAAAAGTTTTCTAATCATGTCCATAGATCCCCAGGTCATGCTAAAACCCTTTGCCATTCTAGTGTCCAAGACTACCTCCTTCCAAGATTCCTTGATCATCCTTGAGAATACGCTATTAACCAAGCATGTAAAATAATTGGGACCTCCAAAAAGAATGTTTTATATAAGGGACTATAGATATTTTCCTTCACCCACTATCGTGCAGAGATTCTTATCTCAAGATACGGGATTGAAAAATTATTTTCAACACTAGTAACCCTTTCTTCTATATTTTCTAGCATAATATGCTTAAACATCCTCCCATGACTATGCTTCAATTACTTTAGTTCCTGATAATGGAACCAAAATTTTGGGTTATTTTGGTTAAGTCTACTCCAGTGCTAAAGTCTAACCCAACGTGTTAGTACATTATCCCTTTCACACAAAACTTTGGTCTTGCACACTCACCTAAAGTGAAAAATAAAAGACCACTTCTTGTAGGTTTTGTATCATAGCTTGGATGACTTGTTCATATTCCTCAATTAAGAAAATATTATGTAAAAACATAAACTTACTACTTCAATCCTATGAGTTCTAGATTTGATTAGCATTATCATGTAGATTATAGTCATCTTCTTACTTAGAATTAAGTATTTAGAAAATAAAATACCATGTTTTTTCCATAAAGAGTTTAAACAATAATTCACACCATCACTGATAGTAACACAAGTTGATACAACATGATATCATATATTAAGCTTAAGATTTTCCACAATAGCATTACAAAATTCCTATGTCTCTCTCCTCTCGTAGTGCTTCACAACAAGGGTATTTATACTTGTTTTTACTTAACTAAGTGTTTACAATCATAAATGGCATGTATAGGTATCCAATGAACTTTCAACAAACTGAGAGTCATGACACTTGATAAATAGGTATTCATCAAGATCTGGGCCTCTGTTCCCCCTAGATTCTTGCTCTATGCTATATCTTAGTAATCATGTGTTCCTTTCCTTATGGTCTAGTGCAAGACCTCTTATAAATAAGGTCATAGTGTCCCATTTGAACCATTATTTCAACTACATCCCTCTTCTCACATGATCTCCTAGTCTTCCACTTCTATTTTGAGTCCTATTATCTCAAATTCCTCATGACTTTTTCTCCTCTAATTGGGTCCTCTCATGCTGGTCCTTCTGTGTTATTTTCATTTTACACCTAGTTAGTTCCATGCCACATTGCTTCTATGCCTATCAATTACATGCCATGGTCCTCCCTTGCTATGGTCCTTCCACATCATGCTGGTCTGGTGCCAAAATGGGATAACACTTAGTCAAAATTTAAGGGCCAAAATCAACCATATGCTCACATAAGCCTTTGACTCTCACTAAATTAGTGACCTTGGTAATCTAGCCCCTCTTCTCATTCAAGTTTTTGTTAAGAAGAAAGTCCCTCAATCTAAGATGACATACCATAAGATAAATCCTACTATTGGAGAGAATTTTGTTATGCCTATTTTTCAACTCCCCCTTATTTTTTTTCAAAATTAATACTTTCTACTATAGAAATGAATCTGTCATGAAATTTAAAACTGTGTCAAAGACCTAATAAATTAGTAGTATATTTAAATATTTAATTTTGATTATGAATTGATGATAATTGGTTGATGAATTCATGTTTATATTTTGAGTGGTTTCAAAAATCATAATGGATTAATGAATTAAATATTCATCTATATATCACTATGTATGTATGTGATCAGTCATTTTGCTTCTCAAAATAGTTTTTTAGATTACAACTCAACATTTTCAGTTTGACATGTTTTCACTTTGTGTATTTTTTACTATAGAAGCATATATATATATATTGCTATAAAATTTTTAGATAGATTTATTGATTTCATTAAATATGGGTTATCATGGAAAATTAAGGAATGGATTTTAAGTTTTGACAACTTGAACTATTATAACAATGATTGGCATGATTTTCATTAGTAATATGAAGTTGGATTTAGAACAGATCATAATGATTTTAAATCAGTTGTAATGTTTTTTTCCTCTCAATTTATTTCAAATAAATTATGAGTATTAAGATGGATTGGATATAATTATTACGAGGGGAAATAATGAATTTTATCATTTATTTTAATACAAATTCATTTTGAAAAATTGAACATGGTTATTGTTATGAATTCATTATTTTAAGGGTTGCGTTCATCCAGAATTTAGTTTGAAATAAAATGGCATGATGTATTTTGGTTTGAATCCTCATCATGAACTCCAAACATAGTGATCAAAAGAAGGAGCTTAATCTTTTTTATAAATTAATTTTATGAATATTTATTTTGAAGTGGTATAAGTGGTGCATCTTTAAGGTTCAAGTTTTATTCTAAAGCAATTTTAATTTACAATTTCTAACAATCCTAACCTAGGAACATCTAACCTAAAGGTCTTGAAATAATAGTGATGATAACTATAGAGCATGGTGGTTTTGATTGTTGATAAGTTTAAGTCCTAAAACTTCATTATTTTCAAAGGGCATAAGGGTTTGTTACAAGGTATATTGATTTCCCTAAGTCTTAAAATGTTATTTTGATAGGCTATTAGATTGTTTACAAGGCATATTCAATGATCCATGGCATTGTGATTTAGAAACATGTATTCATGGCATGTTGAGTTGGTAGAGGCATTTAATATGAAGAACAATCTTGAAGCGCCAAGATCTAGTTAGGATTTGGTGGTAATGAAGAGTTAATACAAAGTATGTTTACATTGAATGGTAGAAGTTGGTAAAGAGTTTAGTAAGAAGGATAGTCATTACTAATTTTGATCATGCCAATAACTAAGATATTAGAACTTCTAAGTGCACTCTTAATTTTTGTGAGCTAATGAGAAATGAGCACCTAACTAAGTTAGTTATGACAGAGGGTGGTGAATACAATTACGTTGATTTTCTTGGTTTTTGGTCATTTTAGAAAGCTTCTCGTGAAAGCAGAGCTCTGATTAGTTGGATTTTTTAAGTTATAGAGAGGAGTTTCAAAGGATTTGAAGGAGAAAAGATACAAAAGAACACAACCAGTTATGCCTTGAATAATTTCAATGAGTTTTGAAAAGATTTCATGATTATCCTGTTATGGTTATAAAGAAGAGTTATGCCATTTATGCTACATGATAAAAATTTAGTGAAATAAGTTTGTGCATGGGACATTTGAAAGGTCATATGGCACTTAAAGTTTTAGTTGTTCTAATCCATCACTTCTTTATTTAATTTTGATGAAAGTTGGTTTAGTTTTGATATATTATGGTGTTGATGTGGATATATGAGAATATTCAGTCTTTTGATTATCTATGAAGTTATAAAAGGATTATGGCATTTTAATATGCTACTTTTAATTTCAATGTTGTTCAAAAATATGTACAATTGAAAGTTTTTTTGTTATTTTGGGGTTTTTGTAAGATACAACTTGCATGCATATTCCATAAGTTTTAAAAGGTTTTGAGGAAGTAGTTTCAAAGTTTATCAAGCATATAATATAATATCTGGCTGTAGCTTGTTTTAGTTTCCAAGGGATTTTTATCTATATATTTTGAAAAATTATATGATTGGTCAATTTTTCAAATGTGAAATTTCTACTATATGATGTTATTTTGTAGATTTGGAAAGTTTGAGCATAATAATTTTATGGTACATACATTTCAATTTTAGTTTCAAGATAAATTTGCATGCATGTCATAGAAGTGAAGCTTATCAAGTTTTGAAATGAAGGAAAAGTTTTTCATCTTTGTATTCAATTTTAGGGTTCAATGAGTTTGCCATTTTTAAAGTATGTGATTATTTCAACATAATATCTTTTCACTTGTAAATTTTGTTAAGGTTTTTAAATAATTCTGAGCATGCAATAATATTGGCCATCATTCTTTTCATTTTTCATTTGAAGGGATTTGTATGTGTATGTTTTCCCTAGATGTATCAAAACATCTGAAGCATGATAAGATTTAGTTTCATATATACTATGGAAATAAACCAATGATTGAAAGGAAAAATTTTAGATATAGGGTTTTGTTTTAAAATTGGATTTGATATATTTTGGAATATATAGGTTGAGATTTTAGAAATTTGGTGGATTGTGTTAGGGTTTTGAAAGTCTTTATTTCCTCAAAAAATTGATTGCTATTGGAATTTATGAACCTTGGATTTATTTATAAGAAAATTTGGTTTTTTGCATTGTTATTTCTTGAAGTTCTTTAAGATGGTCATATACAAAAAGATTGAATGAATTTAGTTGGCCACAATATAGAAATATATGTCAGGAAGTCATCAAAATATATAAAAGGATTATTTGTAATCATAAGTTTTATCTTCCATTTTCAATTACAAGTATAATTTTCGAAAGGGTTAAATAAAATATGAAGTTTATATTGAATCTACATCTCACTATTAAAGTTTTGGGTTTTATTTTGAAATTGGACATCAAAGTGATAGTGCC